>CM033469.1:388446852-388910607 GCA_019447015.1 Hymenochirus boettgeri | reverse complement strand
TAGGACAGACAGCCAGACGCGACGAAGACAGATAGATAGATAGATAGATTAGAATAGATAGTATTAGATAGATTAGATAGGATAGATACTATAATAGATCGATAGTAGATTAGATAGATTAGACTTGAGATAGATAGACAGGACAGACAGGCAGACCAGACAGCAGACAGACAGACAGATAGATAGTAGATAGATAGATAGAGAGATAGATAGATGATAGAATTAGATAGATCGAGATAGATAGATAGAGAGGACAGACAGACAGACAGACAGAACAGAACGACAGACAGACAGACAGACAGATAGATAGATAGATAGATAGATAGAAGATAGACGATAGATTAGATGAGATGAAGATAGACAGATTAGATCGAGAGATAGATAGATAGACAGACAGACAGACAGACCAGACAGACAGATAGATAGATAGATGATAGATAGTAGATAGTAGATAGATGATAGATAGAGATAATAGATAGATAGATAGATAGATAGATAGATGATAGTAAATGATGATAGATAGATAGATTAGATAGATGATAGATAGATAATATAGATAGATAATAGATAGAAGATAGATAGATGATAGATAGATAGATAGATAATAGATGATAGAGAAGATAGATAAATGATAGATTAGATAGATCGATAAGAATATAGTAGAGAGATAGATAGATAGATAGATAAATAGTAAGATAGATAGATAGATAGATAGATAGATAGGTAGGTAAATAGATAGATAGAGTAATAGATGAAAGATAGATAGAATAGATAAGATGACTGAGTGGATAGTGTAGGTAAATGATAGATAGATAGTAGATTGATAGATAGATAATATAAGATAGATAGATAGATAGATAGATAGTAGATAGGGAGATAGGTGGATAGATAGATAGATAATAAGATAGACAGAGGACGATATATTAATAGATAGATAATAGATAGATAGATAGATAAAAATCAGATTAAAATCAGTTTAAAATCATGATACATCAATAGTGAACAGTGTGTGAGGAGAGAGAGATAGTGAGAATAGATAGACAGATTAGATCGAGATAGATAGACAGACAGACAGACAGACAGACAGACAGACAGACAGACAGATATATAGATAGATAGATAGGTAGATAGATAGATAGATAGATAGATGATACATAGTAGATAGAGTGATAGATAGACAGACAGACGATAGAAGATGTGATAGATAGATAGATAGATAGATAGATAGATGGGTATGATATAGATAGATAGATAGATAGATAGATAGATAGATAGATAATAGATCAGCTAGTAGATAAATAAATAAATAGATAGATAGATGATAGAAGATAGATATAGAGATAGATAGATTAGAGAGATAGATATAGATTGATAGATAGAGATTATAGATGATAATAGAAGATAGATAGATAGATAGATAGTAGATAGATAATAGATAGATCGATAGATAGATAGAGATAGATAGAGATAGATAGATAGATAGTAGATAGATAAATGATAGATAGATAATATGATAGCTAGATAGATAGATAGATAGATAGTAGATTGATTGAGATTGATTGATAATAGTAGAGAGATAGATAAGAAGATAGTATAATAGATAGATAATAGATAAAATAGTAATAATAGATCGATAGATAGAAGATAATAGATTATAGATGATAGATAGATTAGATAGATAGATAGATAGATAGATAGATAGATAGATAGATAGATAGATAGATAGATAATAGATAGAGAGAGAGAGAGATGTGACAGATAAAAAATAATAAAACGTTTAGAATTGAATTTTCCAAAATCAGTTTAAAATCGTGATACATCAATAGTAAATAGTGTGTGTGTGTGTGTGGAGAGAGAGAGAGAGATAGTGAGAATAGATAGACAGATTATATAGAGATAGATAGATAGATAGATAGATAGATGCATAGATAGATAGATAGATAGATAGATAGATGAATAGAAGATTGTGTCCACTGCTTGCAGTGTATGTTCTCTTGCCCCATAATAGGGGAATTTGTCAGTTACTAGGACTAATGATTCATGTAATTGGTTCTCTAGTAGAGTTTCTGTCTGTCAGGTCACAGGTGATAGGGGCCCAGAACTGCAGTGACAGATTTCATGAGCAGGAACTTTCTCATGTAGTTTCATCACGGATCTAAGAGAGGTCAATACGAGCCCTTTTATTGGTTGTGTTTATAAATGGTGCGTTAATGGTCCGGCGGCAGTTTATTAGGTTGTAGCAAGACCAGGTCGAGGTTTGCTTTTTTGTGTATTTGTTAATAAACAGTCGGTCGGTGGGATTATTCTTGTGGTCCAGATACTTTTATTAGATGGAGATTTTAATTATTTAACTTAAGCTGAAATGCATATTCTCATCTGAAAGGGAAATAATACATTTGAAACCACTTTAAGAAATAAAAGTCTAGTTATTTAGGTGAGAATATATAACTCATATCAGTTCTTTCCAGATTTGGATATCAAAAGTGAGATCCCACCACAATGATAGTTTCTCCCACCCCCTGTCAGTTCCCCAGACACTCCTTCATCTCTAACATGTGCATGAGCACACATTAGTAAGGAGACGGGGGGTCGTCTCAGAAGCATATTTTAAATAGTTAAAGGGATTATACTCATTAAAGGGAAGCAACTTTTGCTTGCTGCATCCATAGCTTACATGTTTTTCAATGCTGCTTCTATACCATGCGTGCCTGCATTTTTATACAATACATTCTATCTAAATACATCATCGGGCGCCTTACTTACCCAGTAGCATTTCCAGTGATTTAGAGATAACAAAAATTACATCACAAACTTACATCAACACGGCAGTTAATCCCCGCCCTCTTTGATGGACAGGTCTTTTAAGCCAAATAAATCTTTTGCTGCCTCTTATACCAGTCTTTGAATCTGGTCCTTGCTAAAGAATAGGTAGATTAAGAAATAAGAGGGGGAAAAAAAAAGGGGGGGGGATATTTCCACTGCTGTGTTACGGACCACAAAAAAATGGTTAGTTAAGTTTTGTTGTAATTTTTGTTTTCCCTGGTCCTACACGGCAGTGGAAGTGATGGGAACTTACAAGCAATAAATAGACTGGGAGGGAGAATCTGTGTGAAACAACTTAATTTATTGTGACATCCTAATGAAAGGATGGATCTGCCAAATTCAGTATCTTTGGCCCAAGCCACATCAAGCTTGTAATGCTTGATGAGGTAGATAACAAGACCAAGGTAGCAGCCTCACAAATTCTTCTGGAGATACCTGGGCAGAGAGGACCCAGGACGCTGCCCACGCCCTGGTGGAATGCTTGTCACCCGGAGGGTTGGTATACTGCCATGGAAATCATAACTTTGTTTTTGATTTTATCCAGAGGCAATAGTAGACTTAGATGGTTTAAAACCAATTCTGTTCCCAGGGATGAACAGGGAGTCCGATTTGCTGGAAAGTAGTTGTTCTTTGGATATATGTGTTCAAGATTTTGCCTATATCCGAGGAGGAATCGTTTCCAGAATTCCCTGCATCCTCCTGAGGTGAAAAGGTTGGAAGGTGTGTCCTGATTTATATGAATACGAATCACTTTGGGAATGAATGCTGGATCGCCCTTAAAATAACCTTATCTTGGAGAAACACTAGATATGGTTTGGAGGCTCTAAGAGCCTGAATCTCTGCTACCCTGCGAGAAGAGGTGATGGCCACTAGAAACACTGTTTTAAGGGCAAGATGGATTAAGATCATACGGGGCCAAGGCAGTGCCATCATTTAGGGACCCTTTTCGTCAAATATATTGTGTATCACTGTTTTTTGTTAATGCTTCTGACCCTGGGCCCCAGGCAGGTGCCTAGGGTTGCCTTGTGGATAATCCTGCTCGTTTAAGGGTCAAATCTTTAAGGCTGACAGACTCCAGAGGCAAAAGGTGAAAGCTGGGGGCTTGAGGACTATGGAAGATCTCAGGGGGGAACATTGGTCTCCTGGAAGGTCTTAAGGTGTTTTACACCTTTGAAAAACCTTATAATCAAGGGTCTAATGCCCATCTGGGTGGTTAGTTAAGGCTGAGGTGGCCGATACTTGATCTTGAGTGTGCATAGACTCCATCTTTTTCAAAACCTTCCTGAGAAAACTCAATGATGATCTCCCAGAAGTGGAACAGATGAAATATTCTTTTAGAACCCCAGTCCGAAAAAATTCCGCCCAGGTCGTAGTATTTGATAAGAGGTGTGAAGATCTTCCTAGATGCTAACAAGGATTGGTTGATATGCTGCTTACCTTATGGTCATTTCAGTAGCACAACGCGACAGCCTAGGACTGGTTGGATCCGGATGGAATATCGGCCCTTGGGATAGAAGGTCTTTCTCTTGGTAGCTGAGCGGAGAGGCAATGAGAACCAAGGCCGCCTCGGCCAACCAATCACCAGTTGGCCCCCTTTCCCTGATTTTTTTCAAGACCCTTAATCACTGGTCAGAGGGGGAAATATGAACATTTAACTGCCATCCCACTTGATTAAGAAAAGTGCGCATTAGGAGACCAAGCGGGTTTTGAACCGACTAACAAAACTTTGGGGCTGAAAGTTGTGGTTCAAATTGGGCTCTGTTGTTGAAGACTTTTGGTGAAGTTTCCATTCCTCCGCGGGGAGAGTCCTTTGCTGAGAAAGTCTGCTTTTGTTGTTGTTCCCTGGAATGTGTTTCACTGAAATGTCTGCAAGTTTGTTCTGCCCAGGACAGAATCAGCTTTGCACACTCCAAAGTGTTTGCGCCGCGTACCCTCTTTCTGCATATGTAGGCTACCACTGAGGTGTTGTCTGAGTGAATCATCGCTGTTAATCCCACTAATCTGGATGAAGGGCTGATTGGCCTTCCACACGCCACATTTCCTCATGTTATGATTGGGTCGGTAATGACGAAACATCCTGGACCACATGCCTGGACTGTATGGCTCCCAAAGATAGCTCCCCAACACAGGGCTGGCATCCATGGAAAGGACTACCCAGCTGGGAGTCTAAGGGGTGTATAGGAGGAAGTTTGCAGGATTTGTCCACCATGGAAGCTGAGATGTGTTACCGTGGGAGAGAGAACATCAGTTGATTCCGGTCCAAGTGAGTTGTGAATTGAGATAAATAATATTTGGAGAGATCCTGATGTGTAACATTACCCACTTTACAGATTATTCGTGGATATCAGCTTCCTGACTGTGTGTTGACAACTCAAGCATTGGTGATAGGATGGAGGAATGAATTGCCTTATTTCTCTCAATAGATCCAGGCTTTGTTCTAAAGGGAGAGATACCTGAAATTTGGCAGAATCTAGGATGGAGCCCAGAAATAAATCTCTCCTTTGGGGAAAGAATCAAATTTTCTGTTTTATATCCATCCATGAGCTTGGAGACATTGTATGGTCTGGAGAAGATGATTTTCCAAAGTGATTTGTCTTGAGCTTTTACCAGTATGTCGTCCAAATAAGAAAATATTGGATCCTTGGAGTCTAAGTGGGCAATGAGGTACTACGGATTTTTGAAAAACCTTTGGGGCTGTGGCTAGCCCAATGGGAGAGCGGTACTGGAAATGCTTCCCATGATGTTGAAACCGGAGAAACTTCCGGGTGACCGATGTATAGGGATATGAAGGTATTTTCTATCTATTTTGCTCATCCGTTGCCTTTGATAGGTGAAAAGAGATGGACTTTAGCGACTCCATCTGAAGTGTTTTATTCTGAGGATTTGTTGAGTCATTTAAGTTGAGGATAGGTCTTAATTCCCCTGACTTCTTCTCCTTAGATATAAGGGGGAGTAGAGTCCCAATATGTGCTGCTATATCTGTTCGATTATTTTCGATTGTTCTCTTGATTTTACAAAAAGTTTGTTTTTGGAGGGTTGTCGAACTCTAGTTGATAGCCATGAGAGATTGTTCTGATTACTCATTTGTCTGAAGTGGTTTTGATCCAGGTCGTTCTGAAAATGAAGAAGTCTCCCCCCCACTTCCATCAGGCGGGCTTCAGACCATCATTGTTTAGGTTTTCCTGCAAAAGCCTTACCCCAAAAGGGCTGTTGGCGAAGTTGACTTCCAGGTTCCTTTCACTGAACGGGCACCAAGGACGATATTGTTGGCATCTTTCAGGCTACTCTGATCGGGCCTTTAAAAGGTTCCGTAGTTCTAGAAGTAGGGAGAGATTTTAGAAGAATTTTTCTCAAATTCTCCAGTCAGATCCAAATAGGAGATTGCCTTCAAAAGGAAGACCAATTAACCCTTGTTTGGAAAAGTTGCTGCTTTCCAGTTTAAGCACAGAGAGCCTGGCCACCACTGATGTAGCTTGTTAATTTAAAGAGCTTGATCAAGTCGAGAGATGCTTCGGCTATGTATTCATTAGATGACTTGATATCAGGGAGAAGAAGGAGCAACTCCTCCCTGGGAACACCTGACTCTGATTGGCATCCTCTAATTCTTTAACCAGATCTTGGAGATCTAGCCAGGCTGCTGATAGCTATAGCTGGCTGAGAGATGCACCTGTAATGGAAAAAGATTTATATGGTGAGCTCTCTTCGATCCATAGGGTCTTTTAGGTTAATGGTATCTTCCTAGCAACTTTTGCTATGGCTGTGTCGATCTTGGGATAATCTCCCAAGCAGCTACATCATCCTGACAGAAAGGGTAAGTCCTCTTGAAGTTTTGAGAGATGGGGAATCTTGTCAGGGGTGGCCCATTCTTTTTTAATAATTTCTTTATCTGAATGTGAATGAAGAAATTTGCGGAGAGTCCTGATTTGATCAGAAAACAATTAGATTGAAGAGAACTGTTTAGGAGGTTCCGAAATTTTAAGGGATTCTTTCATTTAAGATCAACGGTTCAAAGTCTCATTAGTGAGAGATGGTTAAACTGTTCTGTTCTTCACCCGCTTCATGAGGGAAGGGTTGGAGGTCCTCTGAAGTTCTGAGGGCCCGCGACTTATATGCCCTGTTGGGCTGATTGATTAGGGGGTTCACCTTAGACAATATGTTATCTGAAAATGTGGAGGTGAAATTCTCCAGGTAGGTATCCATCTTTCTTTTAAACCATGCTGGCAACGTTATCAATAGAAGAATTAGATTGTCTGGCAGCACAATCAACATGATTTCCCTCCTGGTGGGGCTTGATTGTTGCAGGAGAACACATTCCTGCCTGGAACCTGTGGTGATAATGATGATCTTCATCATCCTGTGTCTTGAAGAGGACCTGCTGAAAGAAAGAGAGAAAAACAACATGCTTGCTCTGACTTTTTTGAAAGCAAGCTTCTTTAGCTGTTTGACTCACCCCCTGGATCCAGATGGTGCAATTCCTGGAGCTCATCAGAACATAGAGGAGAAGTGAAAACCATAAGATAAAGGATAATATTACCTTAAATCAAACCCGGATCCGCTGCGGATTCCCTCATTCGCGAAAGGCGGATATCGCAGATTTTCCGGATTTCCGCCTTTCGAAACTTTTCTGAACCGCGTTTCGTGAAATTTCGAAACACGAGGGATTTCTCGTATTTCGAAGAATTTTTCATTTTAAGGGTTTTAATGGGTCGCTCGCGGATTTTATAATTTTTAATTTTTACGAAAATTCACGGATCCTCGAGGGGACCAGATTTGCAAAGTTCGGACATCTCTAATAGAGACCTTCCATCAAAAAGAGGGTGGGGATTAACCCATCACTTCCTATGCCGTGTGTAGGACCAGGGAAAATTCTCACTTTGAATGGTCTGAATGGTTGAATTTTGCTAAGGATAGAGATATTAACATAACTTTCATGCTAGGTTAGAAATCTCCTGGATTATCTTGAACAGCTACGATCTTAGGATGTCTGGTATAGTAGCCCAGTAAATTGAAGAGCAGGATTGTCTTCTTTTCAGGTTATCGGGCTGGAGAGACTTCGAAACCCTCAGATTCGATTCGAAAACTGGGTTCTATTCAAACCCACATTACATCTCTGCTCCTGATCAGATTAATAGGGGTCTACTCTAGGCTAGTTTTGCGCTATCGTTTTTTGGAGCTATGCGGGTTGGGGAATAGTTCAGAGCCAGCTACTAAGCGGCCAGGTGGGTTGATGGAAGAGGATTTTTATTTCCCAATGTCAAATCAGAGTTAATATAAAAACGGGGCCAAGACAGATCCAGTTTGGTAAAGGAAGATAGTTCTTTATATTTCCCATCTCATCTTTCTTGGTGCCCAGGTTCAGGCTATTAGAACTTTGCCCGATCAGGTTACATTCTGTCCTTTTTGTCACACCAGAAACTGTTTGGCCCTATCCAGGTTTCAATTTGAGGCGGCGTACTATTTAAAGCCTCTGGTTAGCTGGTCTTCAGCCAAAGAAATTTGGGACCCATGCTTTTAGGATAGGGGCTACTACTGAAGCATATTCATTAGGTTCTCTGAGGAAAGGGTTTGCAGGTTAGGGTGCTGGTGATCTAATTAGTGGTGCAATACATCTGTCTTGAAAGTGGTCATTAAATGTTATTAACACAGTTTCTTATAAGTATTCGTTAGCCCTCAGTTGGCTAGTCGGGCATTTCCTACCTTTTTTGGGCAGCCTTAGAGCGGAAGTTCGACCCTGTGGACGTAGCCTGGGATTTCAAATGGTTTGTTGTTCGGAAAGGGACTAGGAGTCTAGCCTGGGGCAAGGACTATTAGAGCTAGTACAGATTAGGTAATGGCAGACCCAGTAAGGGATATACTAGACAGATAGAAGATTGATAGATAGATAGATAGATAGATAGATAGATGGGTAGATAGATAGATAGATAGATAGATAGATAGATAGATAGATAATAGATAGATAGATAGATAATAAATAAATAGATAGATAGATGATAGATAGATAGATAGATAGATAGATAGATAGATAGATAGATAGATAGATTAGATTGAGATAGATAGACAGACAGACAGACAGACAGACAGACAGACAGACAGACAGACAGACAGATAGATAGATAGATAGATAGATAGATAGATAGATAGATAGATAGATAGATAGATTAGATTGAGATAGATAGACAGACAGACAGACAGACAGACAGACAGACAGACAGACAGACAGATAGATAGATAGATAGATAGATAGATAGATAGATAGATAGATAGATAGCTATCTATCTATCTCTATATAATCTGTCTATCATTCTCACTATCTCTCTCTCCGTCTCACACACACACACACACTATTTTACTATTGTGTATCACGATTTTAAACGATTTTGGAAAATTCATCTACTTAAAAACGTTTATTATTTTTATCTGTCACATCTCTCTCCTCTCTCTATCTATGTATTATCTATCTATCTATCTATCTATCTATCTACTCTATCTATCTATCTATCTATCTATCTATCTATCTCTATCTATCATCTATCTATCTTTCTATCTACTATCTATCATTATCTATCTATTATCTATTATCTATCTATTATATATCTATCTATCTATCTCTCTATCTATTATCAATCAATCAATCAATCAATCTATCTATCTATCTATCTATCTATCTATCTATCATTTATCTATCTATCATTTATCTATCTATCTATCTATCTATCTATCTATCTATCATCTATCTATCTATCTATCTATTTATCTATCTATCTATCTATCTATCTATCTATCTATCTATTATCATCTATCTACTATCTATCTATCAATCTATTTATCTTCTATCTATCTATCTATCTATCTATCGTCTATATCTCAATCTATCTATCTCATTTATTATTATCCTATCTATCTAGCTATCTTTATCTATCTATCGATCTATCTATCTATCTATCTATCTAACTATCTACCCATCTATCTATCTATCTATCTATCTATCTATCACTCTATCGTCTGTCTGTCCTATCTATATTCTATCTAGCTATGTATCATCTTCTCTCTATACTATCTATTACCTATCTATATCTATCTATCTTATAATCTTTCTGTCTGTCTGTTCCTGTCTGTCTGTCTGTCTGTCTGTCTATCTATCTATCCTCGATCTAATCTGTCTATCTATTCTCACTATCTCTCTCTCTCTCACACACTGTTCACTATTGATGTATCATGATTTTAAACTGATTTTAATCTGATTTTTATCTATCTATCTATCTATTATCTATCTATTAATATCTATCTGTCTCTCTGTCTATCTATTATCTATCTATCCACCTATCTACCACTATCTATCGATCTATCTATCTATCTATCTATATATATCTATCTATCAATCTATCTATCTATCCCATTATCATTTATCTCATCATTCATCTATCTATCTTCTATCTATCTATCTGTCTCTATCTTATCTCTCTAATCTATCTATTCTACCTCTATCCTCTATCTATCTTCTATCTATCTATTAATCTATCTATCTCATATCTATCTCTTCTCTTCAATTACATTATTATCGATCTATATCTCTATCTATCTATCTATACTATCTCTATCTCATCTATCTATCTATCTATCTATCTATTTATTATCTATCTATCGATTATCTATCTATCTACCTATCTATCATTAATACTATCTATCTATCTATCTATCTATCTACTATCTATATCTATCTATCTATCTATCATACTATCTATCTATCTATCATCTATCATCTATTGTCTGTCTGTCTGTCTGTCTGTCTGTCTATTCTATCTATCCTCGATTATCTGTCTATCTATCTATTCCTCGTCTATCTATCTATCTATCTATCTATCTATCTATCATCTATCTATCTGTCTGTCTGTCTGTCTGTTCTTGTCTGTCGTGTCTGTCTGTCCTTTCTATCTATCTATCTATCTCATCTAATCTATCTAGCTCATCTATCTATCTATCTATCTTCTACATCTATCTGTCTGTCTGTCTGTCTGGCTGTCTGTCTGTTCCTGTCGTCTGTCTATCTATCTCAATCTAATCATCATCTATCTCTATTATCTATCTATCTATCTATCTATTCTATCTATCTATCTATCTATCTATCTGTCTGTCTGTCTGTCTGTCGTCTATCTTCTATCTCGATCTAATCTTCTATCTATTCTACTCTCACACACTATTTACTATTGATGTATCATGATTTATAACTGATTTGGGAAAAGTTCAATTCTAAACTTTTATTATTTTTTCGGGGCCAAATTACAGGACACCACATGGAGATTTCAGTCATTGTGCTTTCTTAACTTGATTTCTGCATTGCGGCTACACCAGAAGGAAAGCTAAGCGTCCATAACAAGACGTTGACCATCTATATGACATCCACAGAATTACAAACTCTATACATTCATCCGCTAGATAACGATGGTTGACCCAAATTTCTGTGGATTAAACGCCATTTTCCCTTAGATATTGTCACCTAGGTCTTGGCTTGAGTTATATTACTCGCATATGTGGAGTAATGATCTTTAGGGGTATATGTCCGGTAGTCATATTGGTTAATGGTCGATATTCTCCCTAGTATATTCTTCTAGTACCCTTAGTATATGTACCTGTCCCTTAGTATAGTTTGGTAGTATCCCTCCCTAGTTTTGGTATATTTCCTAATTGTGCCTGTAATTCTAGTATATGATCCCTGGATATTGTCCCTTGGTATAATTGTCCCTTATTATATTGTCCGTCTTTAGTATATTGATCCCATTATATTATTGTCCCTTGGTATATTTGTCCCTTAGTGTATATTGTGCCCTTAGTATATTGCTCCCTTAGGTATACATTGTCCCTTCGTTATAGCTTGTCCCTTAGTTATTGTCCCTTGGTATATTGGTCTCCCAATCACACGTGAGCTCTATCTGGTCTCCAATCACACGGTTTGGTTCTCCATCAATGGCTCTCGCTAATCCCATGGCTCTACTGTCTCAAATCACCGTGGCTCTATCTGGTCTCTAATCACACATGGCATGTGCTCACAATGCTCTATCTGGTCTCCAATCACACGTGGCTCTATCTGGTCTCTAATCACACAGTGGCTCTATCTGGTCTAATCACACATGGCTCTATCTGGTCTCCAATCACACGTGGCTCTATCTGGTCTCTAATCACACATGGCTCTATCTGGCTCTAATCACAACATGCTCTATCTGGTCTCCAATCACACTGGCTCTATCTGTCTCTAATCACACGTGGCTCTACTGGTCTTAATCACACATGGCTCTATCTGGTCTCAATCCAAGCTCTATCCGTCTCTAATCACACAGTGGCTCTATCTGGTCTCCATCACCATGTGGCTCTATCTGGTCTCTAATCACACAGGCTCTATCTGGTCTCTACATCACACTATCAACTGGCTCTATCTGGTCTCTAATCACCTGGCTCTATCGGTCTCGCAATATCACACGTGGCTCTAATCTGGTCTCTAATCACACATGGCTCTATCTGGTCTCTAATCACACATGGGCTCTATCTGGTCTCTATCACACGTGGCTCTATCTGGTCCTCTAATCACATGTGGCCATCTGTTCCTAATCACAGGTGCGTATCTGGTCTCTAATCACGGTGGCTCTATCTGGTCTCTAATCATCAGTGGCTCTATCTGGTCTCTAATCACACCGTGGCTCTATGCTGGTCCCTAATCACACGTGGCTCCTCTGGTCTCTAATCACCACTAATCACACATGGCTCTGTCTAGTCTCTAATCACACGTGGCTCTATCTGTTCTAATCAATGTGCTCTATCTGGTCTCTAATCACATGTGGCTCTATCTGGTCTCTAATCACACTAATCACACATGGCTCTGTCTAGTCTCTAATGTGGGTTCGAATAGAACCCAGTTTGGAATCGAATCCAAGGGTTTCGAAGTCCAGACGAAACTTTAGGAACTCCCAAAGTTATCACCTGGTTATTATATGGTTATTATATACTAGGTTTATTAATATGGTTATTATATTACTAGATTTTTATATGTTTTTATGACCAGGTTATTATATGGTTAGGATATTACTAGGTTTTTTATATGGTTATGATATTACTAGGTTATTATATGGTTAACTATATGACTAGTATTATAGTTATTTATGACTAGGTTATGTTATAATATTACTACTTATTATATGTTATTATATGACTAGTTATTGTTATGTTATTATATGAGGGGGCTAGGTTATTATATGCTTATATAACATTACTAGGTTATTATATGACTAGGTTATTATATGGTTATTATATTACTACTAGGTTTTATTATATGGTTGTTATATGACTAGTTTATTTAATGGTTTATTATAACCATATATAAACCATATAATAACCCTAGTCATATAATAACCATATAAAACCTAGTAATATGTAATATGTGTTTTAACAAGTTTTGGTGACAGTGACATGTTCCCCAGTCTATTCCCATGCCACAGACCATTCAGTAAGTTACCACTGTTAGTTTAGCTGTAAATCACTCGGACTTTTCAACTATCACTCTCCCATTGACTTTAATGGGTCCGAACTTGATAACTTTCAAATTTATGAAAATTTCAAAAGTTCGAAAACGGAATGAAACTCAACAGTTTTGAATATCTCTAGTCTCTAATCACACGTGGCTCTATCTGGTCTCTAATCACACATGGCTCTATCTGGTCTCTAATCACATGTGGCTCTATCTGTCTCTAATACAGGTGGCTCTATCTGGTCTCTAATCACACTGGCTCTATATTGTCTCTAATCACATGTGGCTCTATTGGTCTCTAATCCCATGTGCTCTATCTGGTCTCTAATCACAGTGGCTCTATCTGGTCTCTAATCACCGTGGCTTATCTGGTCTCTAATCACACATGGCTCTATCTGGTTCCTAATCACACGTTGGCTTATCTGGCTGCTAATCAACGTGGCTCTATCTGGTCTCTAATCACATGTGGCTTCTATCTGGTCTCTAATACCCTGGTGCTCTATCTGGGTCTCTAATAACAGGTGGCTCTAACTGCGGTCTCTAATCACGGTGACTCTCTCTGGTCTCTAATACAGGTGGCTCTATCTGGTCTCTAATCACACGTGGCTCTATCTGGTCTCTAATCACATGTGGCTCTATCTGGTCTCTAATAACAGGTGGCTCTATCTGGTCTCTAATCACATGTGGCTCTATCTGGTCTCTAATCACACGTGGCTCTATCTGGTCTCTAATCACACCTGGCTCTATCTGGTCTCTAATCACATGTGGCTCTATCTGGTCTCTAATAACAGGTGGCTCTAACTGGTCTCTAATCACAGGTGGCTCTATCTGGTCTCTAATCACAGGTGCTCTATCTGGTCTCTAATTAACAGCTGGCTCTATCTGCCTATCACCGTGGCTCTCTCTGGTCTCTAATCACACGTGGCTCTATGGTCTCTATCACCGTGGCTCTAGCTTCTCTAATCACACTGGCTCTATCTGGTCTCTTCTAGAGATGGACAAACTTCTGACGTTTGGTTTTATTCCGAACTCAGTAAAAGTTCGGAAACCACCCATTAAAGTCAATGGGGAGATAGTAGTTTGATAGTATGGATGTATAACAGAAAAAATATCAATGGTAACTTGGCTGTGGCACCTGGGAATGGTTCTGGTGAACATGTCCATATACACCACTCGTTTACCTTCTTTCCCCACGATCGGGCAGTGTCGGGTTTCCACAAGTTAGGCCAATTTGAGGTTAACCGAACGATACATCCGAGGGTTATCAAAAATCGAACAAACATGTCGAGAGTCCAAACTCGAAGGCTACATTCGAGGGTTATTGAAAACGAACATTACATTTGAGGATTAGCGAATGCCCGTAAATTTGATAATATCGAGAAAACCACATCACGCTAGTTCGGACATACTAGTTCTGAGTTCTTCCAAACTCATAAACTCCAAATCGGGTTCAAGTCATCCATCACTGGTCTCTTCCTGTTTATTCTTCCACTGAAAGACTTGTTGTGTTTTTGCTAAATCATAGTCCATTGAGAATAACAATCTGTTAGGTATCAAATCATATTCCCTGAATGGAAGTTGTTTATTCATGGCCTCACTTACTAGAGGAAGAACATTCTGGTGGGAAAAAGTGACAATTATTTACGCAAATGTGCCAAGATGGAGGGAATTGGTAACTTTCCCATCTCTTTCCTATATACAATACAATATCTTTCATTATATTAACTAGCTGCAAATACATCCTGGGTTTTACAAGAACAGACGCATTTTGTACTTATCCTGCTGTGTGCAGTCCTACTAGGATAGTCGCAGAACTGCAAACATTGTTAAATGCTATAACCGTTTGCCACATGGGGCATTGTATGCATTTTTCCCCACCACACACGAGATGGATGGATATCCGTACTTTGCTTTTCTTTTAATACCACTAATTAGAGAACTATACTTATCTCTATTTCCCACCTTTAGATGGCTTCCAGGGTGCCCTACACTGAGGCAAACTGAAACATTTTCTCAGGCGCCCCTGCGAACACTTAAAGGCAGCAGTTAAAAAAAATCTTCCTCTCCTGCAATATTGCATGTTTAGCACCCAGTCCACCATCAGTGGTTAGTCAGTCCACCCCCCCACCACTCCCTCTGATGAAGCCACGCCGATTCACTCGCTGCCATATACGTCGTCTATAGCCGCATCATTAAAAGTTGTTTCAGTGTCAAAAACACCTAGGAACACTCCTGATGCCCCATAATTTAAGCGACTAATCATCTAGGTTTACAGTAGATCGGCTTAATATGTACTTCCTTTTCTCTCATGGTCCATTTAAGCATGACCCCCCCCCTTCTTCCCTTAGGCGAGATTTTAACGCCATAATTAGCGTTGGATGCGCCTACACACCCACGCACACAGTGCTCATGATTCAATACACGTTTGCACACTACTTTTAGCGCATGATTTTAACACCAGATAAATGAAATTCCTTTTCGATGAAGTAAGTGCAATATATACAGTACAATAGTTTGTTAGGGCCAAAACGCAACAATCGTAATCGTTGCCCCCTAAAATTTATTATACGTGGAGCGATTAGGAAACGTCTCCTTTCAAACTGACTTGCGACCTATCCATAGACATTGCCGATATTTAGTAATCCTTTAATCCAAATATCGGCATGTGTCTGGGCCATCATGTGTCTGAATAACTTTATATCTGTTATGTTTTGTCTCTGCAAGTTTTATAGTAAACAATTGATAGGAAAGGAGTCTGATATCTTTTGTGTTATCCCCATCAATAGAAAATAACTAGACTCAGATTAAATTGCCATCCATTTATTTCATTAGATTTTATTAATCTTTTATCTTCTTGTAAAAAAAATTCTTGTGGTTAGTAGGATGGCTCCGAACTAGTTCGTTTACTGACCTCGCGGCGTATTTCCATAATTATCGAATTTACTAGGCAGTTCGCTTCACTCCCCTTGACTAAGTGTTCGATTTTCGAAACCCCCGAAGTATGAGGGAGAATCAATAAACGTTCTTATCGTTTTAAAATGGTGCTAATTGTTACCCCAACCCATCAGCTTGTTAGCCTTCAATGTTAAATGCGATCTGATTGGTTGGGGCAAATTAGCACATTTTAACAATAGACTTTTATTGAATCTCCCTGATGGTTCGTAACCCTGATGTATTGTTCGTTTTCGGTAACCCTCGAATTGTCAGTGGTTCATAAACTCGAATGTAGATTTCGGTAACCCTCGAAGTAGTGTTCATAAAACTCGAATGTAATCGGTCACCCTCGAATGTAGCGTTCGGTAACCCCTCCAATTGGCCTTAACCCCTCGATTGTAGCATGTGTGTAACAATTGTCCCGATCGTGGGGAAGAAGTGTGAAAAAAGTTTTATAGGATAGGTGCAAGTTCCCCAGACCATTTCCCAGGTGCCACAGCCATTTACTTAAGTTACCATTGATATTTTATCTGTTATTCACCCAAATTTTCCCAACTATTAGTCTCCCATAGACTATAATGGGTTAGTTTCCAAACTTCAGAAATCACAGAATTGAGGGGCGCCTCCAAAGAACTTTCAAACATTAATTAGTGACCCCAAGTCATCACGCAATGTTTCAGAGGGAATAACTCGGTGAAGGGGCACGTATATTCCCCCAAAAGTGGTGTGATGTGTCACTAATAAAAGTTGAATAGTTCTTTTGAGTGCGACCCTCAATTCTGTTGATTTCTGATGTCTACGGTCGTCCAAGGGTGGATATTAGAGAGTGAGCACCCACACTTGGATAAAGTGCAAAGGCCATCTTTCATTGTTAGATATTTTACTCATTTAGAACCACTTTTTAACACAAGAGTCTTTAGTTGAACAGCTGTATTCTATATTGTTGATTGTATTTACTGGATTAGACTGAATATCCATTTCAGTTTATTCACACATGTCTGATCTAATAACCAAGATCTCCTTCCATAAAAACAGAACCTCCATGAGATCATTGGCCCATACAAAACTGATGACAATTGGAAGGTAGAATGAATGTAGTTTGGGGGAATCGTGCGACAATCCCATCAAGTGAACTGGAAGTTTTTCTTGATTGATTTTACCTTTATTTGCCATTGGGGTCCATTATTTCTCACTTTCTCATTCCTTTTCTTTTTTATTTTATTCTCTATCCTTTTTTTTAATATCATTCTCCTCTCCCTTTCCACAATTTCTCTAATGTCCCTGTCTAATGCATTGTTATTTATTTTCCTCTATTCTGTGTACTACTCGTCTTCCCGTTTATTTTTTCTGATTATTCACTTAAATTAATTTTTTTTTAAATGTGTTCTGCCTATTCTCTATTCTATATGTACCCAAATGGGAAAGGAGATTCCAAGAAACCCTATAAGCACCCACATACACTTGGTTGTCAATTGAAAAAGTCAATAAAAAGAACACCTTCACACCAAGTACCAATGGCCCCTTCCCCCAATGTATAGTCACTAAAAACTGGCGCCCCTCCACAGTTAATGTATAATAAATGGGCACAGGTCTCTTATAAAGTGGCTTCGTAGTAAAGTGCTGACGATAGTGATAACTAATTTGGGGAAGGGGGCATTGGTACTCTGGGTGGGTAGGAAGGCTGTTCTTTATTGATCGATTTTCAATTCGGACAACAAGTGTATGTGTGCTTATAGGGTTTCCTTGGGAACTCTTTACACCATTTGTGTACATATACAGGAAAGATTCAATAAAGTTCTTATTGTTTAAATGGTGCCTAATTTTGTCCCAACCAATCAGATCTTATTTAACATTTTTAAAGCTAACAGTGATTGGTTTGGGGCCAAAATTAGCACCATTTTTAACGATACAAACTTTATTAATTAACCTTGATAGGATTTCAGTCATATTTCCTAGCACCGTCCTACGCCTGATTTCAACAGCGATACCAGCATGTCCTTTGTTTCCAATACACTCGTGAAGTACATCTAGCCATTGGCTTCTTAATCGTGTCTATTCTTCTATTCACCCCTGTAACCTGGCAGTGACTCGGGAGACCTCGTGCCGTAGGTCCCCGCCAGCAACGGGCAATGCAAAAGAAAACAGTACGAAAGCAAACTTTTTATGTGAGTTTGGCCTAGATTTGACAGTAGCTAGGAGAGAACCATGTTACCAGAAGGAGATGGGTAACCATATTTTAATCATTTCTATAGTCATGGGCACAATAATTGCTGAATGGAACATCAAGAAACTAGTTCTGTTCCCCATGTGATGGGATTACTGATCGTCTTGCTCTATTCATACATCACAAGTTGAGAATGTTCCCTTCTGCCTTGCTGTGCCTGTAATGTTCTAAACTGTTATTTCTTTTTTACTTATCATAAAAATTGTTAACCTGTGGTGCTCCTTTAAAAAGGAAAATCTCTGACACCAGTTACAAAGTACATTTTCTTACAAGAATTTCAATTGGACCATGGAAAAGGACACACATTTGAAGCGGCAATGTTAATATCTTAGAAAAGTTAGGGACTAGTTCAAAAGAGCAATAGAGAAATAGATTTAACATTGCAGACAGTAATTTTAATCTATCGTCTGATGTAAACTTGGTTCCCATACTTTGGTTCCATCTCCTGGCACGTTTTTTTAACACTTTATCTCAAGCTACAATGAGAAGATTTTTAAATTAAATCTATTACCCAGTCCAAGTTCATGCAATTCATTCATAGCAGAAGTAACATGAGTTTTATATTATTACGAGAAATAAGGTATTGTGACAGTATCGTTTTGACCTTGTGTCCCATTAATCTCCTGTAAATCGTCTCTAGCTGAGAGTATGAGGACATTTGGAACCCTGTCCTGAGATGCAGTAAGACAAATTCTTATTCAACTGAAACCCGTGGCATTGGACATTTTTTCTGAAACGGAGGGTGTTTTAGGACTGGTAATTCTGGCCCAATCAAAACAAGCTACCTTCAACGAAACCACTCGTTGTCCTGGGCACAGTGATTACACATTGTTCATTATGAAGAGCCAGACCTCTATGAAGTTCTCTCCCTGTTATAGGAGTGTAATAGCGAAACAGCACATATATAGCAGACTTTGAAAAACATCTTGGGTGTCAGTTCTCCGTGCAATTTTCAGTACTAATGATTGGGGGTTTCCTTTGTTAGTTTTAAGCTATTGGAGGCAAGATCTTGATGTTTGTGTTGAAATTGTAAAACGAACCATTGTTGTTGCATATCTCATCTGCTGCATTGAATTGCATTGTAGCTGCTTGTGTATTGGTGTACAACTACGTGCAAGGTTCATGGCGGTGTTTATAAGGGTTTGGATTCACAAAATCTAAAAGGAAGTAACAAGGTCCGGACGGCCAAGATAGAGAAAATTGATAGTTACAATTACCCAGCAAAGCAGCTGGCAAACCTGAATGATTTGCCAAAAGCTTCATAAGTTACAAGGTAGGTTCCATCACAACATATCTTTTTACAATGCCCGTAATAGCTGGGTACTACAAGGTTTATAGAATATGGCCCCTGGCAATGAAATAGATGCGAACCCCACATACCCCACCTGATGGTTCATATGTTTTAGCCCTAGCCTGTATAATGTGGCCTATTACAACGGGGTGGCTATGGTCCTGGAGTGCAGAGATAAATAAAAATCAGTGCTGCTTTCAGTCATATGCAATATGTGCTTGTGGTTGGTTTGAGGACATTAAGACAAGTCTCAGCTTTTTGTTATCATCCATTACCCGATCTGCATGGGATTTGTGATTGGTTTGTGAGACGGAGGGATTTGGAGATTCCCCTTATGAAAAAGATGGATTGAAGGTCCAATACATGCAATTGATAATGATAGGTTCTTGTCTCTCCGGTCGGATTTCCTTCCGATCGTTCCAAACCCAATGGACGTGTATGGCTCCCTTTAGTCCTAATCCAGTCCATATCAATGAAACGCAAGATAACCATTATTCTACCACAGAGCGAAGCAATAGTCCAGTTCCACATTTTACAATAAAACCTAATTCCAGATTATTAAAGCGATATGCATCTTTCAATGCAATGTTTTCAAAACCAGCTAAAAATTCTCTATATATGTCCTATCTCGGAAGTTCTTTATTCTACAAGCACCTAACCACTAACGCCTCACACACACTACTACTCCATGGGATTTACAGTCATGGCTGCTAGCCAGAAATTAATTTTGCTCCTGGGAGAGGAAAGACATGTAGAAAAGCCATTTATCGTACAAATATCATAGTGATGACACAGAACTTGTACAGCAATTAAAAACCAGATCGCAAGTTCCAATGATTGATCTCAGTTGGCCGAATGCTCCTTTAAATCTTATTTATGTATCGGATTAATTTAACAAACTCGCCCTTGCTCTTCTTTTCAGCTTCGGGTGGCAGCGCTTCCCTCTACTGGCTTTGTGACGTCCAACACATGAGTAGCGGCCCCTAGGGTGTTAAACTACAGGACATTTTTTACAACCAACTGGGGCTTAATTAACATTAATAAGTTAATGTTACAACCACAACTTTCATCTACATTCTGTAAATGAAATCGAAGAATTTCTGCAAGGATTTCTGCTCTTAGATGCATCATATCAAATGTGTTTCATAGTGCATAGTGCAAATGTACAGTCAAATAAATGTGTTAGATTTAAGCTGTCGGGGCATGGCCTGATATTATGACCTGTAAGTCGTTTAAGCACTAGGCAGGATGTAGGTGCTATAAAATCCACAATAATATAATAATCCGCGCTACTTTCTACACCTATAGGCAGTAGGAGCACATTGTTCCTCACGTGGCACCCCCTCACTGAAGAAGACAGTGCGCAGGCAGTGGTGGAATACACGTGGACCGTTCCCCGAACGAAAATGAATTTCCTTCAGTCCACGCTATTATTTCACATTTGTTTAGCTTTGTAGTTTGTTAGGGACAGGTTAACAGTTGGGTGTAGTTAGGGGCCTGCTGAAAGAGTCACATTTAAAACAAGCGCTTCGAGCACGCGGGAGGCACATAATCAAGGGTGGCAATGCACGAAATGTTTGGCTAGAGCTTGAAACCCTCAGAAGTTCCCGCTGATAATGAAGCTGTGGGGTTTGGTGTGAGAGTGGGAGAGCGGTGTGGTTTGAAGCGTGAGAGGGGTGTCTTGGCGGTTTTCTGCATTTTATGGCTAAGAATGTAACTATACATCTGGTGCCGTATATTCACTTTGCAGCTTACTGGGCGACGCCGGGTGACAACCACCTGCCTGGCCTAATGGTCACCCATAAAACATTATCTTCAGTGGGGAACCCTGAACAGGTTTAAACGGCTGGGTCAGCAGGTGGTTTCTTCAATTGGGTCTGTAGGATAGAATGGCGAATCAGCTGTAAGCCCTCCACTAACTAGTGATGGCTACCTTAAAGCTATTGTTACAGGAGATATATACCTTAGATCTCTGTACAGTCACACACACTTATCTCATAATATTGGCCATTCATTACATCTTATATTCTATACATATTAATAGTTTACATAACATAAGTTAGTAATATTATCTTCATATAATATACATATTACATTATATTATATATATTATATACATTATATTTAATACATATTACATTTATACATATTTTATATTATGTATATTACTTATATACAATTATATACATAATATTATTACATATTCCATGTATTACATACAGTTTAATACATATTACATTATCTAACATATTATCTATTCTATACATAGTACATTATATACTATAATATATAATATATATATATCTTATCTACATATATATTAATACATATACATTATCTACATATTTTATATTATATACATATACATTATAGACATATTTAAAACATATATATTATATACATATACATTAAGACATACAGTATTCTACTACATATATCTTATATATATAACTTATAAAAACATATATATTATATACATATTACATTATTCATATTATATATTATAACATATTACTTATATACATATTGTGTATTATATACATATTACATATAATATATATTCCTATTAAGATTATATTATATACATATTCCATTAATATACATATTACATATTATATAACATTTAATATCCATATTATACTATTATATACATTTCAACTTATATACATATTACATATTATAATAACATATTATATTACATAAATATACATTATATACATATTACATATTATAATACATATTATATTTACATTTATATACCTATTTCTATTATATACATTTACATTATATACAAAGTACAACCATATTATATACATATTACATTATATCATTTACATATTATATCCATAGTATATAACCTATTATATATTATAATACATATTACATTATATACATATTACCCCATATTATATACTATTATATATTATTAAATTGTACATTTATTAGCATGAGTAAGTGGGAGTAGTTCAAACACTTCATAAAGATTTAATTCAAAGATTTTTACCTTTTATTACAAAGCTCTTGGAAAAAACGAAGATAAAAACCACCACCCTAATTTAAATCCCTTCATGGAACAACAATATATTTTCCTTCCCCCAAACAACCCCCCCCAGTATCCACTTCACTGGAAATATTCCTGGACACATTGTCATTCTCATGCGGAAATATCTGGCCAATGGATTAAGTTAAGATTCTGACTAGAACAGCGAAAAAAAAGCAAATCCGTCCTTCATTCACTGCAAGAGGCAACGTTTCAATGAAGAGAAAAGACTATTCATAAATACTAAACTGCACTATAGGCAGCCACTACACACAACAGCAGCAACATCTATTCCAAGCATATTGCAGGTATACTGTGTAAATGATAGAAGGAGTGCATGGAGCTGGGCAACCCCAACCTCCCCTGTCCCCAGTGTTTTGTTTTTGCTGTATGTGGCGGTACAGGCTGGGTCCTTTGAGGATCTTCAGCTTTCCATCAAACCCATCCTGGATACCTCTGGTGGGTAAGCTGAGGTCAAAAAGGGCGGCAGTCTTGGTGGGTCCCCCCATCTCTTCCTGGCAAGGGAGACCCTATGGTTCCCCTCTCAATGGTTCCATTCGCGGCTGGAGAACTGAGGGGGGGAGATGATCCCGGACCAGGACCACCGCTCGGGCATTGTATTTCATTTGATGTTAGGCACAATAGCACAAACACCGTCCCTCATATTTTGACTGCCACTGCTGACCTAAGCATTGACTCTGGGTGGCAGATTCTACTCCCATTAATATCTACTAGATACCGTCTTAAGGGGGGGGCTGCCTGGGGGGGGTAAATGTCAGAAAGAGCCCTGCCCCCCCTTTTCCCGCCCCCGGAATTTATGCTGGGTAACAAGTGTTGCTTCAAGGGTGAACGGCACCTGAAACAATACCATCTTGTGCTGCCCCCTTGCCATTGTTCAGGCTGCGTTGCTAAACGTGTTTATCCCATTGGCCACATATTGATTGTCATTGACAAGAAGCTGATCGTCAGGTACCCATGCGGTTTAGGTCTTTGCCTTGGTGGGGGAAAGGTGAATATAATTGGTCCTTTAACCCACATTGAATGTGTAACAAAGGACAGGGCACGGATCGCTCACACCCGTGTAACTTTACTCCCTTTGCCCTGAGCAAACCCACTGGATTGATTGTTGAGGACTAGAAAATAGATAGATAGATAGATAGATAGATAGATGAATAGATAGATTGTTGTCCCACTGCTTTGCAGTGTATGTTCTCTTCTGCCCCATAATAGGGGAATTTTGTCAGTTACTAGGTACTGATTCATGTAATTGGTTCTCTAGTAGAGTTTCTGTCTGTCAGGTCACAGGTGATAGGGGCCCAGAACTGCAGTGACAGATTTCATGAGCAGGGAACTTTCTCATGTAGTTTCATCACTGGATCTATCTAAGAGAGGTCAATACGAGCCTTTTATTGGTTGTGTTTAATATGGTTGCGTTCAATGGTCCGCGGCAGTTTATTAGGTTGTAGCAAGACCAGGTCGAGGTTTGCTTTTTTGTGTATTTGTTAAATAAACAGTCGGTCTGGTGGGATTTATTCTTGTGTTGGTCCAGATACTCTTTATTAGATGGAGATTTTAATTATTTAACTTAAGCTGAAATGCATATATTCTCAATCTGAAAGGGACAATATACATTTGAAACCACTTTAAGAAATAAAATGTCTAGTTTTCATTTAGGTAGAATATATAACTCCTATCTCCAGTTCTTTCCCAGATTTGGATATCAAAAGTGAGATCCCACCACACTGATAGTTTTCTCCCACTCCCCCTGTCAGTTCCCCAGACACTCCTTCATCTCTAACATGTGCATGAGCACACATTAGTAAGGAGACGGGGGTCGTCTCAGAAGCATATTTTAAAATAGTTAAAGGGTAATTATACTCATTAAAGGGAAGCAACTTTTGCTTGCTGCATTCCATAGCTTACATGTTTTTCAATGCTGCTTCTCATACCATGCGTGCCTGCATTTTTATACAATACATTCTATCTAAATACATCATCGGCCGCCTTACTTACCCAGTAAGCATTTCCAGTGATTTAGAGATAACAAAAATTACATCAACAACTTACATCAACACGGCAGTTAATCCCCGCCCTCTTTTGATGGACAGGTCTCTATAGCCAATAAAATCTTTTGCTTGCCTCTTATATCCAGTCTTTGAATTCTGGTCCTTGCTAAAGAATAGGTAGATTAAGAAAATAAGAGGGGGAAAAAAAAAGGGGGGGGGGAATATTTCCACTGCTGTGTTACGGACCACAAAAAAAAATTAGGGTAAGTTTTTGTTGTAATTTTTGTTTTCCCTGGTCCTACACGGCAGTGGAAGTGATGGGAACTTACAAGCAATAAATAGACTGGGAGGGAGAAATCTGCTGAAATCAACTTAATTTATTGTGACATCCTAATGAAAGGATGGATCTGCCAAATTCAGTATCTTTGGCCCAAGCCACATCAAGCTTGTAATGCTTGATGAAGGTAGATAAACAAGACCAGGTAGCAGCCCTACAAATGTCTTCTGGAGATACCTGGGCAGAGAAGGCCCAGGACGCTGCCACCGCCCTGGTGGAATGCGTTGTCACCCTGGAGGGTTGGATTACTGCCATGGAATCATAACTTTGTTTTTGATTTTATCCAGCAGGCAATAGTAGACTTAGATGGTTTAAAACCAATTCTGTTCCCAGGGATGAACAGGGAGTCCGATTTGCGGAAAGTAGTTGTTCTTTGGATATATGTGTTCAAGATTTTGCCTATATCCGAGGAGGAATCGTTTCCAGAATTCCCTGACTCCTCCTGAGGTGAAAAGGTTGGAAGGATGATGTCCTGATTTATATGAAAATACGAAATCACTTTGGGAATGAATGCTGGATCCGCCCTTAAAATAACCTTATCTTGGAGAAACACTAGATATGGTTTGGAGGCTCTAAGAGCCTGAATCTCTGCTACCCTGCGAGAAGAGGTGATGGCCACTAGAAACACTGTTTTAAGGGCAGAGATGGATTAAGATCATACGGGGCCCAAGGCAGTGCCATCATTTAGGGACCCCTTTTTCGCTAAATATATTGTATACACTGTTTTTTGTTACTGCTTCTGACCCTGGGCCCCAGGCAGGTGCCTAGGGTTGCCTTGTGGATAATCCTGCTCTGTTTAAGGGTCAAATCTTTAAGGCTGCAAGACTCCAGAGGCTCAAAAGGTGAAAGCTGGAGGGCCTTGAGGACCTGAGAAAGATCTCAGGGGGGAACAATTGGTCTCCTGGAAGGTCTAAGGTGTTTTACACCTTTGAAAAACCTTATAATCAAGGGGTCTAATGCCCATCTGGTGTTAGTTAAGGCTGAGGTGGCCGATACTTGATTCTTGAGTGTGCATAGACTCAAATCTTTTTCAAACCCTTCCTGGAGAAACTCAATGATGATCTCCACAGAAGTGGAACAGGATGAAATATTCTTTTTAGAACACCAGTCCGAAAAAATTCCCCAGGTTCTGTAGTATTTGAAAGAGGTTGAAATCTTCCTAGATGCTAACAAGGTTGATATGCTGCTTACCATTAGGTTCATTTCAGTAGCCAAGCCGTCAGCCTCAGGCTGGTTGGATCCGGATGGAATATCGGCCCTTGGGATAGAAGGTCTTCTCTCATTGGTAGTCTGAGCGGAGAGGCAATGAGAACCAAGGCCGCCTCGGCCACCAATCACAGTTGCCCCATCTTCCCTGATTTTTTTCAAGACCCTCTCAATCATGGTCAGAGGGGGAAATATGAACATTAACTGCCAATCCCACTTGATTAAGAAAGCGTCCATTAGGAGACCCAAGCGGGTTTTGAACCTGGAACAAAACTTTGGGAGCTGAAAGTTGTGGTCAAATTTGGGCTCTGTTGTTGAAGACTTTTTGGTGAAGTTTCCATTCCTCCGGGTGGAGAGTCCTTCTGCTGAGAAAGTCTGCTTTCTTGTTGTTGTTCCCTGGAATGTGTTTCACTGAAATGTCTGCAAGTTTGTGCTCTGCCCAGGACAGAATCAGCTTTGCCACACTCCAAAGTTGTTTGCTCCGCGTACCCTCTTTCTTGCATATGTAGGCTACCACTGAGGTGTTGTCTGAGTGAATCATCGCTGTTAATCCCACTAATCTGGACTGAAGGGCTTGATTGGCCTTCCACACAGCCCACATTTCCCTCATGTTCTGAGGTAATGACGAAAACCTCCTGGACCACATGCCTTGGACTGTATGGCTCCCAAAGATAGCTCCCCAACCACTGGGGCTGGCATCCATGGAAAGGACTACCCAGCTGGGAGTCTCAAGGGGTATAGGAAGGAAGTTTGCAGGATTTGTCCACCATGGAAGCTGAGATGTTACCGTGGGAGGAAGAACAATCAGTTGATTCCGGTCCAGTGAGTGGTTGAATTGAGTTATAAATAATATTTGGAGATCCCTGATGTGTAACATTACCCACTTTACAGATTTATTCGTGGATATCAGCTTCCTGACTGTGTGTTGACAACTCCAAGCATTGGTGATAGGATGGAGAATGAATTGCCTTATTTCTCTCAATAGATCCATGGCTTTGTCTAAAGGGAGAGATACCTGAAATTTGGCAGAATCTAGGATGGAGCCCAGGAAATAAATCTCTCTCTTTGGGGAAAGAATCAATTTTTCTGTATTTATTATCCATCCATGAGCTTGGAGACATTGTATGGTCTGGAGAAGATGATTTTCCAAAGTGATTTTGTCTTGAGCTTTTACCAGTATGTCGTCCAAATAAGAAAATATTTGGATCCCTTGGAGTCTTAAGTGGGCAATGAGGACTACTAGGATTTTTGAAAAAACCTTTGGGGCTGTGGCTAGCCCAAATGGGAGAGCTGTGTACTGGAAATGCTTCCCCATGATGTTGAACCGGAGAAACTTCCGGTGACCGATGTATATGGGAATATGAAGGTATTTTTCTATCTATTTTGCTCATCCAGTTGCCTTCTGATAGGTGAAAAGAGATGGACTTTAGCGACTCCATCTTGAAGTGTTTTATCCTGAGGGATTTGTTGAGTCATGTTAAGTTGAGGATAGGTCTTAATTCCCCTGACTTCTTCTTCCTTAGATATAAGGGGGAGTAGATTCCCAATATGTGCTGCTATCTGTTCGATTATTTTCGATTGTTCTCTTGATTTTACAAAAAAGTTTGTTTTTGGAGTGTTGTCGAACTCTAGTTGATAGCCATGAGAGATTGTTCTGATTACTCATTTGTCTGAAGTGGTTTGATCCAGGTCGTTCTGAAATGAAGAAGTCTCCCCCCCCACTTCCATCAGGCGGGCTCTCAGACCATCATTGTTTAGGTTTCCCTGCAAAGCCTCTACCCCAAAAGGGCTGTTGGCGAAAGTCTGACTTCCAGGTTCCTCTTTCACTGAACGGGCACCCCGGACGATATTGTTTGGCATCTTTCAGGCTACTCTGACTCTGGGCCTTTAAAAGGTCTCCTCGTAGTTCTAGAAGTAGGGAGAGATTTTTTAGAAGAATTTTTCTCAAATTCTCCAGTCCAGATCCAAATAGGAGATTGCCTTCAAAAGGAAGACCCATTAACCCTTGTTTGGAAAATGTGTCTGCTTTCCATTGTTTAAGCCACAGAGAGCACCTGGCCACCACTGATGTAGCTGTTAATTTTACAAAGAGCTTGATCAAGTCGAGAGATGCTTCGGCTATGTATTCATTAGATGACTTGATATCAGGGAGAAGAAGGAGCAACTCCTCCCTGGGAACACCTGATCTGATGGCATCCTCTAATTCTTTTAACCAGATCTTGTTAGATCTAGCCAGGCTGCTGATAGCTATAGCTGGCCTGAGAGATGCACCTGTAATGGAAAAAGATTTTATATGGTGAGCTCTCTTCGATCCATAGGGTCTTTTAGGTTAATGGTATCTTCCTAGCAACTTTTGCTATGGCTGTGTCGATCTTGGGGATAATCTCCCAAGCAGCTACATCATCCTGACAGAAAGGGTAAGTCCTCTTGAAGTTTTGAGAGATGGGGAATCTTTTGTCAGGGTTGGCCCATTCTTTTTTAATAATTTCTTTTATCTGAATGTGAATGAAGAAATTTGCGGAGTCCTGATTTGAATCAGAAAACATTAGATCTGAAGAGAACTGTTTAGGAGGTTCCGAAATTTTAAAGGGATTTCTTCATTTTAATGATCAACGGTTCAAAGTCTCATTAGTGAGAGATTGGTTAAACTGTTCTGTCTCTTCACCCGCTTCATGAGGGGAAGGGTTGGAGGTCCTCTGAATTTGATCTGAGGGCCCTGCGACTTTATCTGCCCTGTTGGGCTGATTGATTAGGGGTTTCACCTTAGACAATATGTTATCTGAAAATTGTGAGGTGAAATTCTCCAGGTAGGTATCCATCTTTCTTTTAACCATGCTGGCAACGTTATCAATAGAAGAATTAGATTGTCTGGCAGCACAATCAGAACATGATTTCCCTCCTCTGGTGGCTTGATTGTTGCAGAGAACACATTCCTGCCTGGACCTGTGGTGATAATGATGATCTTCATCATCCCTGTGTCTTGAAGAGGACCTGCTGAAAGAAAGAGAGAAAACACCTGCTTGCCTGATCCTTTTTTTGAAAGCAAGCTCTTTAGCTGTTGACTCACCCCCTGGATCCAGATCTGGTGCATTTCCTGGAGCTCATCAGACACTGGAAGAAAGTGAAACCATAAGTAAAGAATAATATTACCTTAAATCAAGCACTTGCCACTGTAGCTTCAACTTACAAGTTGTTGGCAGAAAGTGCTCTGAAACAGCACAAAACCTCTTAACCGAGCTGCTGAGAAGGAGCTGGAAGGAGGAACAGCCATGAAATAGGAAGGAACGCCAAACTTTTTAAAATTTTCGCACCACTACCAGTGCACGCGTGACGTGATGATGTCTTTGTGAGCGAGACCCAAGTCTTCCCGGGTTCCCAATCAGTGTTCCACGCGGGCAATGGCCGCCCCTGCAGGTTTCATAAATGACTGGTGCACCCGATCTGGAGTTACTGTGGGGGGAGCAATTGGAGAGACCTGCTGTGAGCGAGGACAGGGAAAAAAAGACTGTGGGAGGCAAGTACAAGATTTTATTGGCTATAGAGACTAGTGATGGCCCGGTTTGCAGATCCGAACCCGGATCCGCGGCGGATTTCCCTCATTTGCTAACGGCGGATATCGCAGATTTTCCGGATTTCCGCCTTTCGAACTTTTCTGAACCGCGTTTTCGTAAATTTTCGAAATTACGAGGATTTCTCGTATTTTCGAAGAATTTTTCATTTTAATGGGTTTTAATGGGTCCGCTCGCGGATTTTATAATTTTATAATTTTTACGAAAATTCACGGATCCTCGAGCGGACCAGATTTTGCAAAGTTCGGACATCTCTAATAGAGACCTGTCCATCAAAAGAGGGTGGGGATTAACCCATCACTTCCTACTGCCGTGTAGGACCAGGGAAATTCTCACTTTGAATGGTCTGAATGGTTGAATTTTGCTAAGGATAGAGATATTAACATTAACTTTCATGCTAGGTTAGAAACTCTCCTGGATTATCTTGAACAGCTACGATCTTCAGGATCGTCTGGTCTAGTAGCCCAGTGAAGAATGGCAGGATTGTCTTTCTTTTTCAGGTTATCGGGCTGGAGACTTCGAAACCCTCAGATTCGATTCGAAACTGGGTTCTATTCAAACCCACATTACATCTCTGCTCCTGATCAGATTAATAGGGGTCCTACCTCTAGGCTAGTTTTGCGCTATCGTTTTTTGGAGCTATGCGGGTTGGGGAATTAGTTTCAGCCAGCTCTAAGCGGCCAGGTGGGTTGATGGAAGAGGATTTATTTATTTCCCAATTGTCAATCAGAGTTAATATAAAACGGTCCAAGACAGATCCATTTGGTAAAGGAAGATAGTTCTTTATATTTCCCATCTCATCTTTCTGGTGCCCAGTTCAGGCTATTAGTAACTTTGCCACGATCAGGTCATCATCTCTGTCCTTTTTGTCACACCAGAACTGTTTGCCCCTATCCAGGTTTCAATTTGAGGCGGTACTATTTAAAGCCCTTGGTTAGCTTGGTCTTCAGCCAAAGAAATTTGGGACCCATGCTTTTAGGATAGGGGCTACTACTGAAGCATATTCATTAGGTTCTTCTGAGGAAAGGGTTTGCAGGTTAGGGTGCTGGTGATCTAATTACGTGGTGCAATACATCTGTCTTGAACTGGTCATTAACTGTTATTAACACATTTTCTTATAAGTATTCGTTAGCCCTCAGTTTGGCTAGTCGGGCATTCCTACCTTTTTTGGGCAGCCTTAGAGCGGAAGTTCGACCCGGTGGACGTAGCCTGGGATTTCAAATGGTGTCTTTGTTCTGGAAAGGGACTAGGAGTCTAGCCTGGTGGCAAGTACTATTAGAGGTAGTACAGATTAGTAAGGCTGACCTGGGACCCATGGTCCGGGTCATTCATGCCTCTGGAAACGACCTCTATTGAAATCGCCTCTCTGATGTATTGTTTCTAAGCAGACTTACTGCATTTCCGATACTTTTTCAGGGAGCTAATTTTAGTCTAGTCGGAGGTCGTTCCCAGGGTGCAATGGCAAGGGGCCAGGGATCAGGGGGCGGTCGAAAAAGCCAGGCGGGTCCTTAATACCAGATTATCAAGGTTTGTTAGGTCCCAGGGGGGTGTTGTAGTCAGGTATCGCCAATTAGAAGTTGACAACAAGAGCCTCATGAGACAGGATGGGGTTCACCTGAATGATATTGGGCTCGATATCTTCCTATCAGGTTTGCAGGACAGAATTGAGCAGGCACTATACTTGTTGATGGCGGTAGGAGTTCCGTGTAGGCATACAGCAACTCCTTGGTGGCGGACGCATCATTGCGAAGGTTAATGTTTTGGAGCCGTTACATGCCCTCTGGGGATCCAGAGTCTTGGCATTCTATCATTGGCTACGGCTGGGGTTTTATTTAATTATGACGAAAGGATGTATAATTTAACTCTTCACTCTTCATTTCCATCATGAAAAATATGTGGTGAAAGTGGTTAAGGTTTCATTAAACAGACATGGTAGTTCCCGGCCAGGGTCTTCATTCTGGGAGTGAACTGAAACTTTAGTTCAATTTATTTAAATAATTGTAGTGTGGAGACATGAACATTTGTATTTGGGCAGCATAACAATAATAATACTAAGCTTTTAAACAGTTAAATTATATTATTATTATCTATTGTTCCTCGTTCCCCCTAACCCCCCCCCATTATGTTTTCATAAAGGGATCATGTAGAATCCTGCAGTCCCAAAGTCCCAAAGGCGATCATTTTCCCTTTTTTTTCTCTTGTCAAAGCCGATGAATGGTTTTGGGTGGAATCTTTTTGGAATATTCACTTTAAGAGCCATTGAAATGGCCTTTAAGATAAATGTGGGACTGTTCCTGTTAATCTGCTGCTAATTTCCCATTGAGGTTGAAACCTGCCGACATCCCGTTATAAATGAACTTTCACAAATGTTTCGAATCTTGAAAATCAATTCATTTTGGGCTCTGGGAATTGTACAGACACCATAAGTAAAAGGAAGTAAATGTAATTAGTGTAAGACAAGACAGACAGGTAATCGTTCAATTCTATTGAATCTAGATGGGATATTTATAGCCTTAAAGGAAGCCATACAGGTTCCAATGCTTTTCCCATCGGATTTTTGATTGGCCAAAATTATCGATAATCCGATCCAAAGAACCTATTAAAAAAACCGACCTCGTGCTGGCGATCTTCCGCAGAATTCAGATTGGAAACTACAAAGAATGGTTCTGGTTGATGCAGTCGATGGAAAATTTGGAAAAGATAAGAAAATACCTCTGAAAATTTGATCAATTTGATCATATTTCCAGAATTGATTGGAATATCGAAGTCCTGTATGGGGTGTGTACACATACATAAAGCAGTATACACACCATGCAATTTTATGACCACTATTTCAGTATCAGATAAGATGATTGGACTAAAAACCACACACACTCAGTTGCGGTGAACTGTGTACCCAAGAGGTGTGCACCCAGCTTAAGAATTCACTCCCAACCCACAATGCTCAACAACTCTTAATGGCCCAACAAAGGTCCGTTACAGGCAACAATCGATTTGTGTTTAGATGGTCGGTTGGCAAGCATTGATGATCGTACCTGACGGATTTAAATACAAAATACTAGATGGAAAGCCTCTTCTGTCCATTAAAAAGTCAGTGTGTTAAAGCCTGTTACACTGATCTCATCCAAGGTCGGGAGACAACCATTCCCAATAAAGCATGGGGGTGTCAATTCAGAGAGGTGACCCTAGGTAATTAGTTAGGACCTTCCATACTGGGGTTAACATGGCTGGAAGCCTTTACATTCTTATGACCAACTAGTGGATATGTTATATTATTCCATATTCCGTAGAGCGAGGGAACGTTTTCTGTTCCAAGGACAAACTGTTTGCCCATCTATCTGAGCCCCAGGTAGTGAGTCACTGTCTTTCTGCAGGCGATGGCCTCCATTGTCCAATATCAGGCTGTAACATTAAATCTGATTCAATATATTTCTTAGTTTCGCCGCAGAGGCTGCCAGTACTTACTCATGAATAACACAAAGGTTTTCAGCTTCTCCTTCATATAGATCAACAACCCTTGAAAAAAATATGTTAAAAGCCTATTTGGACAATCTTAGCTGCTGCTTCCTGTGCTGGCATCAATACTACGAATTAAAATGTAATATACCAAAACGTTCCGATCTGCCATAAGCAGGAAATGCAATTTGGATGCCCCGGCGAAGAGTCACCTGGAAACGGTTGATAGGAAAATCTGCTTAGGGATTTGAATGATCGGTTTTCTGAGACTATGTAGCTGATGTTGGGGTCTGACAAACCATTTCATCAATGGGGTGATAAACCAGGCCCGGGTAGTATCTGTCATACTGTATTGCTGAATTGCTTACAACAATAGGTGTTGTTGGGTAGAGGTTACTGGGAATCGGTAATTTAATTCAGACTTAATTCAATCTAATGAAAAAATCTGTTCCGTTTTACTTTAAAACGCATAACCATCATCCTCCGAATGTCACGTAAATGATTTAAAGCGCTTAACCCAAACATGTCACTTAAATGATTATTTAACTTAACCTCAAATTAAATGTAACCTTGCCATTCTAACTTAAGCTTAAAGGGAAACTATACTTATGCAGTAGCTGACTGCTCTCTGGCTCCTCCTATATTCAGTGTCCCTGACACTTCTCCTATCTCTAACAAAGGCATGCATATGTTAATAAAGGGGATGAAGACTGGGGGAGGAGCCATACAGCTGTCAGCTACCACAGAAGTATAGTGTCCTTTTAATAATGTCTGACTTCAAGCAGACCCCCCAAGGATGCCACCTTTGCAACAACCTCTACCTAACAAAACCACTGCAAAATATTCACACCCCCTTGTAACACCCTCTGTCATTTCCCTTAAAAAAGTTGACGATGGAACATTTTAAGGTCGTTTAACTCTGAAATTGTATTATACAAAAGAACACAAGGGCAGTTTGGAATATTAATGTTTATAAAGTTCCTTGGATCACCAGCAAAATTATCTTGAGGGAAAACACAAGAAAAGTTCCATCTCTAAAGGCTAAGGGCCAAAAATGCCCTTTTGTTGTCCACCAATGAAAACAACATAGTAACGCATCACAGAACAACACAAATCTGCTTAACAAAGCTGTTAAAATACCCAAATGCATTATTGGTACATAATTGGTTTATTCCTGCCTCATTTATCCATATCTATGGATCCAAACCGTTGAAAAAATTGTTTTAATTAAATTGTCTGTTACTGGAAACAACACTGTACTGTTATTTTATTATTCTGGCCCATTTTTTAGATATCCAATCTGAAGTATCTTATGTTTCAGTTGTCAATCAAGTGCCTTATTATCATAAACAGCTGTGTAAAGTTGGTATGTGTAATAATGCATTATGGGAAATTCCATATACCAGTGCTGGCACATAGTGATTACTGAGCATGCTTGCCCTCACAGAGAGTTGTGTATGATAAGGGGGGCATTGGGGGTATTTAGCCATAGCAAAACAAGTACTGGATTGAAGGCATGCATCAACACACAGGGTTCACATACCCTTTAAAATGCTACTTTTCAATCAATCCTGCTCTCTAAAAGTAATATTGGGTTGTTCTTATCATTGATTCACATAAAGAAAATTTACAGTGCAAAAAAATTCAATATCGATTATTGCAAAAAATGCTGTTTTATGATCCATTTTGTTCTGCAGTTTTTTTAACACCAGCAAACAAGCATTTTTACTATAATGTTGCCTTAACCTTGCCTTTTCATCCAGCGTATAGAGATCTGAATATATTTTTCAATCCGTAGCGTGAACAGTATTGTAGGCTATTAAATAAGGAACATCCTGTCCATCCAAAAACCAACATTTCTGATCAATACAATTACCGTCATTCAATTAGATTTTATTAGAAGAAAATACTCAACTGGCCGTACATCTTACACGTCACATGTATTTCTGAATGATAAACACTTGCTATATATACAACCAACCAATTGCTTTGGAAATATATGTGGGATCTTTCAATGGCTCAGTTATTGTACATTATAAACAATGGTTCCAAGAAAAAGCAATAGCTTTACCATTATGACGTACAATTAGTTCAAGTATGTAGGTCTGCGTAAGGAGTTTACTTCCCCCTTTTATTCCTTGTTGTTGGATAATATAAATGAAATTCCTGAGTCAATAAAAGAGCTGGACCCATTATCTGGACCCTTAATAACCACAGGAAGCTTCTTTTCATAACTGGTGATTACTCTTTATAAGTGAGCTCGCTCCATAATCGTTTGCACTTCCATACTTGATACTTGGCAACATCTCTCCGTCATGGAAGGAAGAGATTATTTTTTTCAGAGGACAACGTAGCCAGGGAATACTTTACTTTGGCTTCATTGGCCAATCATAAACAGAATTATGGAGGTTATATGGAAGGTTAGACCAAACCTAGAGGTGGCAGTGGAAACACATCCTTCATGTTTCTCAGTATCCTGTTTTCAGGACAATAACAGGGCTATGCTATGGTGACCATTATCCATTCTATAGAGGGGTACAGGGCTGATGAAAGGGAAACAAACTTACCTTTTACCTGACTTGGATCCCGTGATGCAGTAAGTCTCACAGGAGTTTAATGTAGTTTTTGTAGTTGTGCAGATACTACAAAAAGACATCACAAAAACAATTGGGCCTGTCGGGAAGAAGGAAGGACCCTGGATATTTTTTAGCTTGACTTTTACAAAAAGTTCTTTCACCAGATTTATAGCCTGCTAATTATGATAATAATAATAATAATAATAATAGGCATTGAAAAGTAAACATGAATAAGCATTAGAACTAATATTTTGGTGCTTTAAGGGGTTAATTACACATAGTTAGTTTTGCTTTAGACATTAAGGTAATCGATCTAGGAATTCATTAATGAACTGAGCTGAAGGATTCCCAAGAAGAAGAAGAAAATTCTATCAATGAAGTATAGTGTTGTAAAGTATAGTATTTGAGGTTGAATAAAAACATACGTCCATCTAGTCCAACCTACTCAGCAATACCCACATTTCCTGCCTAACTGCTGATCCAGAGGAAGGCAAAAAAAAAAAAACAGTATGAAGGAGAAAAAATTCCTTCCTGACTCCAAGTGGCAGTCGGAAATTTCCCTGGATCAACTCTACTTTATGTATCAATACCAGTAACTTGCAACATTCCTTGTTTGCAGAAACTCATCCAGTTTCCAATGAACCTGCCATCACCAAATCCAATGGCAGTTCCATAGCTTTACCTTTCTCACAGTGAAAAACCCTTTCCAATTTGAAAACTAACGGACCAAAGCAATATAGGCCATTTTTGAATGGCCTACAGTATATTGCCATTTCTTTGTTGAAACTTGAATCCCATCTGACACTTAGCGGCCCAATGTGACAATCTATCTAGGCCCCTCTGCAACCATGGCACATCAAAATGTAAGAACTTTGAAGTATGCCCATGATAACATGAAGATACCAGGTTTTCACTGAGCGCTGTAATGATTATGCTTGCTGACACGCATACTGGCTTTTCTTGGAAGAACTGTGAGAAGTCTAAGGTTTAATGGAGGATTCTCTAATTTCAGATCTGCACAGATTCTCAGAATTCTTATACAGTTTTGAAAATGCTTGACAGATTGTAAGGTGCAGTCTATAACTACGAAGAGACATCTTGACCTTAACACCCACATTATCACCTTCTGGTTGAATTAACAAGACAGTTATAATGACACAGTAACAAGACTGATAGGTCTATTAGGTCTACTATGTGGGGGAGTCATTTGGTCCATTAATATAATTTTCTACTTATTTAAGGTTTTAGAATGAAATTCAAGTGTTAGCTATTGCAAATGGGAAGATGTCTTAATTGGCTTATTTCATTTCTAATGAAGTTTAAAGTGCACTTCTGTCTCTTGGTCCTCAAATAGTGGGTCAGCAGGACATTAAGTGCCCTTGAAAGGCTGAGCCATGAATAGAATCAGTGAATGAAGGTTTCCTCTTCTTGGTCCTCATTTATTTACAAGGTTTAGCGCAGAAGCTATTTGGAATATGTCTTGGTCAGTTATTTGGGTGGTGGAGCTTTTAATCTAGCCATACATTGGCAGATGTTCTTTTAATCAGATTTTCAATTGACTGCAATGATCTGAAATCTGATGGGAAGGAACGGTTGAAGTTCCCCACCTTCTGCTGATTTTTTCAAATATGATTGGTCAATGTGTGATCATATGATCGCAAGCATTGAAATATTAACCAAGCACAATTGGATTTTATAGGAAACCTATAAAAAGAGGTGCAAACCCCGCAGAGCTCAGAAGTCATCACAGTGATGGCAGACAAAGAAGAAGACGCCAGCAACACTGCAGAACCAGCAGTGACATTGTGTTGACGACATCAGCGGAGTGTGTTCGCCGGCTGAGAAGAAAGAAGACTTTGGATCAAGATGCCGGCAACGCTGATGTCGCCAACACCGGCGGTGTAACTAGCAGAAGACACGCCCCCAAGGGCTCTTCTAAGAGCCAATGGGGGTCCTGTTTTCGATCTGCAGGACCCAACAAAGGCACTTGTCAGTGCCACAGGGGCACTTAAGTACCAGGGAGGGGGGGGGGGCCGGTTTGAGCTGTGGGACCCCTTAAGCCACAACGGGCACTTGTCAGTGTCACAAGGGCACTTATAAGTGCCAGACCTGGTTCGAACTGCTGGACTCCTTAAGCCCCAAAGGGCCCTTGTAAGGGCCACAATGGTCCTTTGAAAATTTACAAACGGAGTTCGGAAAGCAGATTTCGGGAAAATCAGCAAGATCCATGAACCGCCCCCCCCCCTAATGAGGAATTGAAGATGGGGTCTGCGGAAAATGTTCTGCCTGGCCAGATATTCATTTTACTGATAAACCAGTTAATATTTTCAAGCTAAAAGACGTCATACACGGGATCAATATTTTGAGCGATTCGCTTTAGGCCTAGTACACGCCGGTCCATTTTGATTTGATGATTACGGTTATCAGACTACTAATTAAAAAACCAATCCCTAGTCAGAAACACGGTACCACTGATTGTGAGTGGCTAATTTATGCACTAAAGGATTGGGCAACATTTACCAATATGCACAAATGAATTTTCAAAAACGGTGAAAAATTTTCACTAATATTTCTACCACATTACCCAAAATATGACAGGTGATTGGGTCAAACATCATTGTTGATTAATAAAAATTGACTCTATTGTCTGTGCCTAAATGGTGATAAGATTTATAAGACTATAAACTATTTTCTAGGAGAAAGGAACTTGGGCTATTTTTTTCTCTGTAAAAGCCATTTGAATGTGTCTTGGAAATGTTCTGCCTCTCTGATGTTAGTGATGTAGATAATTATAGTAAAAGAGTCAACGTGTTAGATGGAATCAAGGCAGATCAATATTTGACAGAGTTGAAAAACAAATCAACTGTATGTAAATAAAGGTAACAATCTATCACTACTGTAAACTAATCAGACCTTAGCTGGAATCATTATCATACAAATAAGCTTCAGGCATTTTACCGACTTGCCAAGACACTGCAGATTAAATCCATTTGTCAATTCCTAATCGGATGTGTACTTCGGTAAAATAAGTAAAACCCTTAGCTCTGTCATTATTGTTTAATGTTCACTATTTCCCTTTAATGCTCAACAGTACGCCTGGTTTAGCACATGAATGAGATGGAGATTATTTGTCTTCACAGAAGGTGCTTTGGAAATATAGTCCACCGCACTGGTTTATCACAGAAGGCGTTGGCTTGGAACTTACTGCTTCTATTGAGAAAATATGTGCCCTAGGGCTAGACCACACTAGTGCGCTTTTAAGTGCGATCCGATCACTTAAACGTGCTTTTGAAAGCTCACACTAGTGTGGCCTCACTAGGTAGCTGCAATGCGCTGTTGTGCGATGCGATCTTGCATTTTCAGAGCGTTGGAAGTGTTGTAGTATTGCCGCAGCCTTAGGCAAGCTAAAAATTGCCTGTGGTTTAATAGAAATACAAAGATTGGGCCAGACTATCTGCAGATTTCCCCTCGAAGATCGGCAGCATGATTTTTGCCTTCCCCTGGATCAACTGTTGGGCAGGAAATGAAAGTATTGCTGAGTAGGTTGGACTAGAGGGACCTATGTCTTTATTACTATACTATACAATCAAAGCAGTCAATGGCAAATCGGGTTGGAAGGATATCTGCCTGTGCAAGAGTATTTTTAGTTCAAGAATTAAATTTCACGTCCAGTTGATCTAACTGAATATCCCAGAGATACAGAAAAAAATTATCTTACATTTTTTTCTAGATTTCCAGCCTGAAAAATCTGACTTTATTAATCTCTAAATGAAAAGTCTCCGTCGTTTATTTCCGCAGCTCTCAAAGAGATGGGGGTTTGTGAATGTGTAGAATAACATTTCACAGCGCATTCCCTGCCTGTTAGTACAGCTGTTGGAGTCTGTCTAGGCGTGGAGAGGTCATGTTCCTTTGGGAGACTTTTTTTTTTCTTTGGTGTGTTGGGTCCTTTCCCAGGAGAGCCATGAGAATCAGTTAATGGTTTTGTCACGCTCTCACAGACACTTGTCAGAATTATTTATTGCCGTCAAATCGCTGCTAACGTTTCTTTCACGCTATTTCATACCCCATTGGTGTAAATAGGGAGTATACGCAGGGAAATATAATAGCAGAATGAAACAACCAGAATGCAAGAAAAACTTTACAGTAGTTAAAAGAGTTTAATGTTTCCAGAATCGTTATCACGAATATTGTAACTGTATCACCACTGAGTTTTTCTAGCATAAAATGCTATTTACAATAAGGGGCATAGTTACAAAGGTGTAGTATCGATATTATACGATTTAATGTTTTTTTTAAATTATTCTTTAAGTTACAAAATGGCTGTTTACTAGCAATTCCAACCCTCAAATGAAATTTGTATACTGGAAAATCACCCCAAAGATGAAATAATTTGAATGCTGTCCGATATAGAACTAACCTGTTGTCCAGCCTCTCTCCATGCTTTCTGAGCTCATTATGAGCTTGCACATGCTCAGAAGAGAAAAGAGAATAGCATTCAGTCATTAGTCACAAGACTGACAGCTGCTAACCAGAAGAACCAGGAAGCACTAAAAGAAGACGTGGTGCAGCATTTCAATTAGTCTAATATCTTTCAGCTTTTAACTATTGTAGGTTTGGGGGGTGATTACAATATATAACGTTTTTTACTTGAGGGGTGGACTTGCCCTTTAAGCAACGCCTATTATCTATTATTTGAAAAACTTGATTGTAAAATAACCATTATATAAACAACATGGTTGTTGAGACTGCCATTTTGCATTTTAATGCATGTTTACGCTTTCTAACGTATTTTAAATATCATTATCGCTAATGCACTTAAAGGATTGTTACTGTAAATTACCGCCCTGGCTGGAGAATAATTTGATGGATTGCAGAATACTTTGGGGCATATTTATAAAAGAGCGAAAAGTAGCGAAATGTTTTCGCATTCGCTTTTCGCATGGGTTTTCGCCAAAAAGACATTTAACGCTATTTATAAAGGTAGCGTTAACTAATGGCAAAACCGTTTTCCGCGAGCTATCGCTAAACCCTTTTCGCCTTACATCGCAATGGTAATTTTAGCGAAAAGGGAGCGAAAAGGCATAACGCGATTTATAAAAGAGCGAAAGGTGGCTTTTGCGTTAAAAAGAGTGAAAGATTAGCGCGACCCTGAAGGTGGTGAAGTCATTGTTTGAGCGAAAAGGCATTCTAATGGGTAATATGCCTTGAAAAAGCGAACGCGAATTAGAAGGGCGATCGCGCATTAGAATGAAATATGCCTTGGAAAAGCGACATCAGAAAGGCGAACGCACATTAGAAAGGCGAACGCGTATTAGAAAGGCGAACACACATTAGAAAGGCGAACGCGCATTAGAAAGGCGAACACACATTAGAAAGGCGAACACACATTAGAAAGGCGAACGCACATTAGAAAGGCGACCGCGCATTATAATGGAATATGCCTTGGAAAAGCGATCGCGCATTAGAAAGGCGAATGTGCAGTGCAAAAGAAAATTGTATTCCAATTGAGAAATTCTAAGAAGATTGACTAAATAAGACATGGCTGACTTCTTGGTAAATGTGAGGTGGCCATTTTGAACTTGACATCATTTTCTAGTGGGCTTTTCTGGTTTCGAATGGTTTTCACAATGCAGTCTTCTTAGATGCGTTAAGTTTTCGCTGCGATACTTTTCGCTCTTTATCGCACCCGTTCGCCTTTTTCAGCCGCGAAGTGTGTTTTTTTCGTTTTTTTATAAATAAGGCGAAACGAAGCCCCAAATGGCGCTATTTCCGCTGCGATGTGCTGCACTAATTATTTGGCGAAAAAGACAATCCTTTATAAATATGCCCCTAAGTGACTCGTTTCTTATATTTCTTATACCCCACTGCTCCTCCCATTTCAGTGTTCATGCCTGGACAATAAGGGCACGGCCACACTGCAACGCAAACGCACACGGAATTGCATGCAATTTGTTGCCTTTGCGCATACAATTTTTTCATTAAGTATTGAAAAACGCATGCAATTGTGATTTAAAATGCGGAACGCAAATCGCAACGCACTTCAAAATGTGCATTTTTGGTGCATGGCCTAGCCCTAACATGGCCTAATTTTTTGCAGTGTTTAACTACACTAATGGAACCTGCTGGAGCTGCTTCCTGTCACTTCATAACCAATGTCTCTCTCCCCATAGAGGTTTGTTTAACCCCATAGATGCTGGGCTGGGATATTCCTTTCTACTGGGTTTAAGTTACAGAAGGTAATTGGGGGGATTTAAGGTGGAAATAGGGACATGGGTAGAATGTAAAATGCGAATGGGGTGATAGAAACAGATACTTATGTATTATAAGAAATAATGCGTCCCTTATAATATAAGGATATTACACTGTAAGGGCCGCATTATCCCTTATATAACCTATGTCACATAGTGAATATTATAAGATTAACCATGTGACAACTACCAAAGAAAAGTTTGGTAGATTCCTTCATTCTTGTAGGGTGGTGATGTCACATGGTCTGGTACCATGGTACCATTTTTCTTTGGCTGCAGCAGATGAGGATTCCTGGTGGTGACATCACTTGACTTCTGCTCCCCTGTATATTGGCATATCATTCCCAGGTGCTACATTGCTGTCTTACCTTACCCAAACATAAATATTTTCAACTTTTATTCTCCTTGCAATATTTAACAGGGGAGCAGTGTCTGCATGGGGCCTTGTGTGCCAGGGAGAGACCCAACTTCTTACACTACCACCCCCAGATACAACCCCTCCAGTCAGCCCCTGCGGGTGAATCAGGAATGGTGGCCCTGTTATAGTTTAGTTCTGGTTAGATTAGATTTTCCCACCCATTGACACGATGCAGACTTGTATTGTATTTCCGTTGTGTTATACACAATGACAATAAAAATAATTAGTTTTTGACGTGTCCTGTTATGGATTTCTATTGGATATTAACAGGTTTCTCTGTATGAACTTTAAGTAATAACCTATCCAACCTAATAAACAATAAGGATCATAAAGCTGCAGTTATTGGAGCCTTGTACGTTTATTTAGCCAGTAATTTCCTTTATGGCTTCTCATGTGTGGATATTGGAGGCCATATTGTTGTTTATAAGGATATTAAAAGTCCCAGAGGATTCCTGCTGTACCATAGACCAATACAATTCCAGACAGCAATTAGTGTTGTTATTCTGTATAATAGAAAATAGTTCTATATAGAGATTTACATTGCAGCACTGTGCACAATATCCTTGAATTGTAATTCTGAGATATAAACACACCTAAATGGATTCTATCATTCCTAACAAGCAGAAATCTGTAACTGACCCCTCCATAATAGACAGCATTGTGGGAAAATTATATGTGGGGAAGTCAGAGACTGGTCCACAATTTAGCAGAAAGTTTGAGAGGTCAAAGACAGTGCTCCTACCTTCTATATAAATGTATACTGTATAGGGCTAATGTAAGCTTGTAAAGGTTCTCATTCATCCAGCTCATGGTATATCTCTAATATTCATTCATCCAGGTCATGGTATATCTGTAATATTCATTCATCCAGGTCATGGTATATCTGTAATATTCATTTCAATCCAGGTCATGGTATATCGTATATTCATCATCCAGGTCATGGTATATCTGTAATATTCATTCATCCAGGTCAGGTATATCTGTAATATTCATTCATCCAGTCTGGTATATCTGTAATATTCATTCATCCGGGTCATGGTATATCTGTATATCTTCATTCATCGCTCTGGTATATCTGTATATTCATTCATCCAGTCAGGTATATTCTGTAATATTCATTCATCCAGGTAATGTTATATCTGTAATATTCATTCATCCATTCATGGTATATCTGTAATATTCATTCATCCAGGTCATGGTAATATCTGTAATAATTCCATTCATCCAGGTCATGGTATATCTGTAATATTCATTCATCCGGTCATGGTATATATCTGTAATATTCATTCATCCAGGTCATGGTATATCTGTAAATTTCATTCATCCAGGTCATGGTTATCTGTAATATCTGTAATATTCATTCATCCAGGTCATGGTATATCTGTAATATTCATTCATCCAGGTCATAGTATATCTGTAATATTCATCCATCCAGGTCACGGTATATCTGTAATAATCATTCATCCAGGTCATGGTATATCTGTTATATTCAGTTAGATAAACTGGACTTGAAGTTTAGTTCTTGAAGACATTTCGCTAGTCATCCGACTGGCTTTCTCAATTCAGAATGACTTGTACAAGAATCTGTGGCAATTATGTACCCTGGAAAATCCCAATTAGCATATCACAGCCAGGTGTTAGGGACCTTCTGATGCATTGTGGCTAATGGGTATTATCAGAACTGCCCAGGGTAAGGTGTCAAAAGGTGTCAAGGGTACATAATTGCCACAGATTCTTGTACAAGTCATTCTGAATTGAGAGATCCAGTCGGATGACTAGCGAAACGTCTTCAAAAACTAAACTTCAAGTCCAGTTGATCTAATTGAATACAACAGATAGGGCTAATGTATGATTTTCCAATATTAGGCTATAGATGTCCTTTAATTATAGCATTTAGGTTTGCTGAGAAGTAGGACGGACCGTGAGATTAAATCATAAAGAGTTGTTTAGGGATAGGCCACACTGGCCTATTCTTACGCACCACCGATCGTTTTCTGTGATCCAATAGCCCGTGAGAATCACATGCTAGTAGACTGAAATATGGCGGGCTACATAGTATGTGCTGCAATCCGGTCCTGTGTTGTGAAACCATTGCTTCTTCTATGAAAGTGACTGCATAACATTATCTTTTTTGTTCAACTTCACGCAGACTGGGCATCCCTGATGACAATATTCCAAATATCTATTTGTTCCCATTGATAATCTCTTTATTTACCCAAATAAAAAGCCTAATTTATGTCTCGACTTCAAACACCATTTCACGTTTACAGATCGTGGTTCAGTTGGCAGTTTCCTCTCCATTTCCCGGTTTATCTGACATGGGGCATTAGACCCAGCGGTCAGGACTTTCAGCTCCACCGCCAACAGCGTTTCTCATAAACAGCGATTTGATTCATTTTAATGCATTTTTGTAAAACACGATACAGAAAATCAATATGATATCCTGAGAGACAAGTAAAATCTCTCACAGCTGAGTAAACAATATCCTGACATTTAACCCTTCCAATTACCGGGTCAAACGGACCAATAAATCCGAGATATGCATGGTTTGCCCTTTTTCCTGCCATTCATTAAAACCAAAACATACACTAAGGATTATCGCAAGCAAAGGGTTTTCAATGTTAAATAAAGATAAATAAAGGCATAGTATCATCATTAAACAGACAATGAAAAGAGTAGCTACCGTTGCCATGAAAAAAAGCTTTAAATAGGAAGGTATACAAAATGGCTTCCTTCAGCTAGGCCTCAGACCCTGCACACATAACAAAATACATGGGTCTTTCTTGTTGAAAGAGAAGTTTGAATCATCTTGTTGGCTTTTCCGGAGTCCCCGATGTGATTGGTGTTTATGTTACAAATTTGTGGGCAATTGGTGGGTTCACTGTGAATTTTTAAACGTTCAGGAGCCCATTGGCAAAACAAAGCCAAGGTACAGTAGTGTGTCCATCCCTAAACAGTAATAGTTCACACAGTGCAGGTGGATGCTCCATATCTGGAGCTGAATGAAATAGAGCATTTCTGTGCCACCTTCATTATTAACATGCATAGTACCCACCACTCCATAAATTAACCCCATGTACATGGCAGCACAGTGCCAGTAGCTGTACGATTTCACAGGGTTAGAGTCTGTTTTTTTTATTTCCGGTATAAAGGAGTAAAAATCGCAGAGGGGAGTAGAATGCAAGAAGAAAAGTATATATCTTGATACCAGCAATGTCCAACCCACGACCTTCCATCTTGTATTTCACCGTCATTATCCTGCAGTGGATTCTGGTTACTGTAATACAAACCAAACAGATTTTTATTAATTAATCTAAGATATTGGTGAATGCTGAAAACTGTATTCTGCCAACAGCCAGGAGTGCCCCTACCATGAAGCAAACTGAAGCATTTGCTCAGAGTGTGACCCTGGGGAATACTTAAAGGGGAAGTTTAGTGCAAATACACATGCTTTTCAGAAAAAAGAGCAGTATTTTATTATCCCAATGACCTTAATCTTCCAATTCAGCATTGTGTCTGAGATCTGAGCATGTTTGACCCATCCAACAGCCAATCAGTAGAAATTACTGTTAGGAAAATTCCAAGGATGTGGTGCATCCTGGGAAGAAGAAGGACCATTAGAACCTGAAATGTCAGCTCACTAATTTCAACAGCAGGGAACAGCAATCAACTGATTTTTTAAAATGGGAGAGAATATGTAGAATAACTAAGAAGGCATTACACAAACTAACAATTTAACAGATATTTATCATTTCCACTGAACTGTCCCTTTAAAAGGTGGCACTTAAAAAAATCCTCCTTCCTGCAATACTGCATTTCAGCAGCAGTCCACCAATCAGTGTTACACAGCCCTCCAGTCCACCAGTCACTGTTCATCAGCCAAACACACCCACCTCCACAAGCCGCGCCTATGTTTCCTAATGAAGCCATGCCCACTTATTGCACAACAACCTGTCTGCCGATAGGCGACATTTAAAAGTTGTTTCAGGTGTCAAAAATCCTAGGAACACGCCTGCCAACAGCTGTTGGTCAGCAGAATAGAAACCCGAGGCATCAAGTATAAAGGGCCATATTCATAAAGGTGCGATATTGCTTTTAAGCGATACTGCACCTTTAACAATCAGTTTAATGATTATTAAACTGATCATTCATTTCTGATTGGTTTAGCGATTGTTAATTTATGATTATTTTTGTAAATTAATGATAATAATCATAAATTACAGATACTGTACATTAACGGCCACAGTTGTACATGTCTTCCCACTGGCTACATAGCATCGAGGCTGATTAGTAAAGTAGCCAGGAGTGAGGACTTTAAAAAAATGGACAGACAGTTTAAAAAAATGGACAGACAGTAAAACCCTATAGGATTTCATAATATTGTTCACACCTGCTGCGTTATATTCCGTTCCATTCCAGTCTGTTTAAAAAACGCACTGCATGCAGCATTTCTGTCCATTTTTTCTTGCATTTTCTATAGAAATCTATGGAATACACATTGTGAAAAAAATGGATACAAATGTAAGAAAAAAATGGATACAAACTGACAGAAACACGTGCTGTGCGTTTCTGTCAGTTCCTGTTAGGGCTCGTTCACACTAGAAACTGACAGAAACGCACAGCACGTGTTTCTGTCAGTTTGTATCCATTTTTTGGATTGGAACGGAATATAACGCAGCAGGTGTGAACAATATTATGAAATCCTGTGGGGTTTTACTGTCTGTCCATTTTTTTAAACGCACCTGCGTTTGAAAAACGGATACAAACTGATGTAGTGTGAACGAGCCTTAAAAACCAACGCCTGGGCAGCTTGTTCTTTTCATTGTTTGTAACGTAGAATGTGTAATGAGTTTCCAGTGAATATCCTGCTTCTCTATTAGTCCGTCAGCCCTGTCTGACACATTATGGACATGACCCAGTCAATAGAATGGAACAATCCATCTAGCCTATCTCCAGCTCTTTTCCAAGATCCATGTGCATCATTGATTGGGAACGATCATGATAAATACAAGACGTCTTGCTTGTTATTACGAGACATATAATCAGGTTGCACCATTAGTAACTGTTCAAATATGTATTTGTTATATAATTTGCCCCTTTAAAGGCAATATCCCCCCCTGCTGACAACTAATGGGAAGCACTAGGGCCCCGTCGAGCGAATCAAGACAAGAGCAGGGAACAGCATTGTAGAAAGAATGAACAATCACTCTCTCCTCTACTGGATACATCAGGATAGTGAACACAGTCAATAGGAGGATTAATACGCTCTATCCACCAGCTTGCAACGGAGGTTTCTGAACTGCATTATCTCACCCTTAGTGCTCGTTCACACTACATCAGTTTGTACAGACAGTAAAACCCCATAGGATTTCACAATATCGTTCACACTTGCTGCGTTGTATTCCGTTCTGTTCCAGTCCGTTTTGAAAATGCCCCGCTGCACACATTTCTGTCCGTGTAAAATGCATGAAAACGCGGTACAATGGAAACAACGGGTAACAACGACACGTTTTGCGTTTCTGTCCATTTTTCGAAAAGGATGCCTGGGGTGTTCCCGTGACATCATTTCAGTGTTTGGTATGAACAAAAAAATGTGTTCAAAGCAACGGACGGAAATGCAGAAAAAGATGGACACAAACTAATGATAATGCTCACGCAAACGGTTAGCTACGGAAACAAAAAGTGCGTTTTTGTCCGTTTCTAGTGTGAATGAGCCCTAAGAGTATATAGAATAATTGAAAATCATCGCAAATTCAAGACCGGACTCCAGTGGGAAACATTCCACATTGGGAAAAACTAATCTGAATGACTCAGTCTGATCCTCCTTATATTGTCTGTAATTCAATTAGCTGGCATCACATTGACCATAAATACACTAAACTTCCCCTTTATTGAACAAGCTGCACCTGATTTACTCTATTGCTCTTATTGGCCTCATTTACCAGGAGCCATAATCTCTCTGGGTTCACTATCCTGAAAGTTTATTACTCACGGCGTGATTTATTTTCTATTTGCTGGCATTAAAATCTTGTGTGAAATGTTGTGCAAACGTGATATTAAATCTGCAATGGTGTCTTTTCCAAAAGATAGCGTTAAAGTCGCATTAACTGATATTAAAGGAGAAATATAGCGCATAAAAACTTTTTTCACAATCGGTTAAAATGGAAGGTACCCAAGACGGGGGCTCCTAATGTAATTTCTATGAGGAGCGGCACCAAGAAAACTGCTGCATGAAATCTGTACTAAATCTCAACTAAACAATATTAGGAGGTTGGAATAATCAACTCGACATCCATGTCTCGGGTACTTTGCATTTCTACAAAGAAAATTTTTACATTTGTTCTTTAAATCGTTTAACGTAACTCCGGAAAAGTGCCCATCGCTCCTCCGTAAATGAGCCCGTATTCTGTTTTCTGTTTTCCTTTACAGTCTTTATAAAGTTTCAAGTTTGGTTCAGTTGTCCTTTCTGTTCTCTGCCAGCCCTATAGCCATAGGGAGCAGAATAGAACTTTAAGTGGAAGCTTTGAATTTGGCATATACACAGCATATACATAACATATCACATCATATACACAGCATATCACATCATATACACATCATATACACAGCATATCACATCGTATACCCGCATCCAGCATATACACAGCATATCACATCATATACACAGTATATACACAGCATATCACATCATATACACATCATATACACATCATATACACCATATCACAGTCATATACACATCATATACACATCATATCACACATATACACATCACTATACACGCATATACATCATCATCACACATCATTACACATCATAAACACACATATAACAGCAAATCACATCATATACACATCATATACACAGCATATACACATCAATATACACAGCATATACACAATCACACATCAATATACAACATGCATATACACAGCATATCAAATATATACCAGCATATCACATCATATACACATCATATACACAGCATATCACAGTTCATATACACAGCATATACACATCATAACACATCATATACACATCATATACACAGCATATACACAAATTACAACTAACAGCTTTACACGCAAATACCAAGCATATTCCCATATACACAGCATATACATCTCACATCAATATCACATCATATATACACAGCATATACCATCAAATACATAGCATATACACAGCATATACACCATATATACAGCATATACACATCATATACACAACATATACACAGCATATACACAATATACACAGCATATACACATCATATACACCATATACAGCATATACACATCATATACACATCATATACACGGCATATACACGGCATATCCACATCATATACACGGCATATCCACGGCATATACACCATATATACAGCATATACACATCATATACACAGCATATCACATCATATACACATCATATACAATTTATACACGCATATCACATCATATACACATATATATACACAGCATATACACGTCATTACACAGCATATACACATCATACACATACACAGCATATACACATCATATACACATCATATACACAAACTTATACACAGCATTACACAGCATTACATATCACAGCATATCCACAGCAATATACACAGCATATACACATCATATTCACAGCATATATCACATCATATACACATCATATACACTCAAATACAACATCATCACACAATCATCCACCATATATACCATTTACAACATCATATCACATCATATACACACTATACACAATATACACAGCATATACACAATCATATACACCATATACACATATACACATCAAATATACACATCATATACACGCATATACAACGGCATATCCACATCATATACAACATATCCACAGCATATACACCATATATACGCATATACACATCATATACACAACCTATATCACAGCATATACACAATATTACACCAGCATATACACATCATATACCAATATACAGCATATCACATCATATACACATCATATACACGGCATATCCACATCATATACCGGCATATCCACCATATACACTCAATACACAGATATACACAGCATATACACATCATATCACACAGAATATACACATGCATAATACATCATATACACCGCATACACACATCATATACACCATATACACAGCATATACACTCATATCCACGCATATCCACATCATATACAACATATACACACATATCACATCATATACACACATATACACAGCATATACACATCATATACACAGCATATACCCATAATATACACATCATATACACAGCATATAACAATCTTATATACATCATATAACACAGCATATACACATCATATACACATACATATACACATCATATACACACATAGCATATACATCATATACACATCATATACACCATACCGCATACACATCATATACACCATATACATAGCATATACACAGCATATCACAGCATATCACATCAGCATACCACATCATATACATCATATCACAGCATATACCACATCATATCCTATAAATATACAAATATACACATCATATACACAGCCATATACAGCATAGTACACATCATATACACAGCATATACAACGGCAAATACCTAGCATATAACACGCATATACACATCATATACACTGCATATACATATCTATATACAGCATATACACACATCGATACACAGCATATACACAGCATATACACATCATATCACAGCATATACAACACATATATACACATCATAATACACAAGCATATACACAGCATATACACAGCATATACACAATCATATACACAGCAATACCACATCATATACACACATATACATAGCATATACACAGCATATAACACAGCATATACACAGCATATACACAGCATATCACATATATACCACCATATCACATCATATACACAGCATATACACATCATATACACAGCATATACACAGCATATACACATCATATACACAGCATTTACACAGCATATACAAAGCATACACACAGCATATAACATCATATACACAGCATATACACATCAAATACATAGCATATACACATCATATACACAACATATACACAATATACACAGCATATACACATATACACAGCATATACACATCATATACCACCATATATACAGCATATACACATCATATACACATCATATAAACACGCATATACACGCATATCCACCACCAACAACATCATATAACTGCTACCCCGGCATATAACACATCATATACACAATACACACAACGCATATCATACACAGCATATACACATCATATACACATCATATACACGTCATATACATGGCATATAAACAATCATATACACAGAATATACACATCATATACACAGCATATACACATCATATCACATCATATCCACGGCATATACATGGCATATACACATCATATACACAGCATATACACATCATATACACAGCATATACACAGAATTACACAGCATATACCACATCATATCCACACAGCATATACAGATCTTATATACAGCATATACACAACATATACACATCATATACACAGCATATACACATCATATACACAGAATATACACATCATATACCAGCATATACACATCATATACACAGCATACACACATTATATACACAGCATATACACATCATATACACAGGATATACACATCATATACACAGCATATACACATCATATACATATCATCTATACTAATAAAAGGCAAATCCCTCACTCACTCATCACTGATTCTCCAACTTGCCATGGAGGCAGATGGCTTAAATTTGGCAGGCTCATTCATGCAACCTTACTTACAAAGTTAAGCAGGTTTTCGTTTCGAATTCCACCTGTAACGGTGAGTATCTGACATTGCACAGACTTATGGTTACCTAGCTTACAAGCTATATAAATCTATATGGTTGGGTCCGATTTCAACCAAATTTTGTATGCATATACTCCTTTACCAGTAAAAGGTTAACGATTTTTTTTTTAGGGTGGGGGTGAATGGGGGGGATAGAATTTTGAACTCCTGCACACTAACGGCTGGAACCGATTTTTACCAAAATTTTCAGGGTGTGTGCGGGACTGGCTGAGGTGTAAGGGGGAAGGGTTTGGAGGGTGGACAGAGATGAATAGTGGGGGGTATTGGGGGCGGACGGGGAGGGGTGGTGGGGGTAATTTTCACCAAAATTTCGAAGCTGAATAAAAAATATAATATTAAATTAAAGTAAATGAGTGTTGCATTATCGTAAAGCTTATTGAATTGTCTTTCTTTAATATATCAAGTGCTGAGTGATTACAGCAATCTTTATACATTATTGCTTTCTTACTAAAAGGTTATTTGAATACATCTCCGCTGCGAAGCGCTGGTATTTTGCTAGTATACATATATACAGAGCATATACACAGCATATACATATCATATACCACAGCATATACACAGCATATCCACATCATATACACAGCATATACATATCATATACACAGCATATACACAGCATATACACACATATACACACATATCATCATCATATACACCATATACCAATACACCTCATATACACAGCATATACTATCATATACACACATATACACAGCATATACACAGCATATACACAGCATATACACATCATATACAACATATACCCAATACACATCATATACATATCATTACACATCATATACACAGCATATACAGCATATACACAGCATATACACAGCATATACACAGCATATAAGATCTAATCGACCTCATATACACATCATATACACAGCATATACACAGTCATATACACATCATATACACAGCATATACACAGTATATACCACACCATATACACATCATATACACATCATATCACAGCATATACACATCATATACACAGCATATACACGTATATACACAGCATATAACACAAACACATATACCACATCATATACACATGCATATACCAGCATATACACAGCATATCACACAGCATATACACACATATACACCAAAAAGCATATACACAACATATCACATCAGATACACATCATATACCATCAGATACACTCATATACACAGCATATACACAGCATATACACAGCAATATCACACATATACACAGCATATACAACCATATACACTCATATACACTCATATACCAGCATATACACCTCATATACACGCATATACACATCATATTTACACAATATCACAGCATATAACATCATATACACTCATATACAAGCATATACCATCATATACACCGCCAATACACATCAGATACACAGCACATGCACAGCATATACACATCATATAACACATCATCTACACAGCATATACACCAGCATATACACACATCATACACACATATACACAGCATACACACATCATATACACGCATATACACATCATATACACACCTATACACATCTGGGGAAATTTTCGTATTTTCACGAACGGCGCGCAAGGCTCAGCAGCCGTGCGCTTGTTCAGAAAGACGCTACACACACTGCGATAAGACCCCGATACCGTCGTATCCTACGGGCTTTATCGTTAGTGTGTGTACCTAGCTTTAGACAATTATGAAATCTGTAAATGATAATAACAAGTTGAAAACTTTCCCAGCTACCTTTGCTGTTTGTCCTTTATTCTACAATAAATACAATGAGGAACCATATCAGAGATTCCCCCTTAGTTCTACCTGTCAGCTGTGGACAGATCATTCAATATATGGCCCTGTACCCCTTGGCCTGCACAGGACATGAAGTAAGGCAAAGTTCTGAAAATGGTTTATTCTCCCTTTTACGAACAAAACAAAAACTAGAATACTGACAATATATTTGGGCGGACAAACATGTACAAACCACTCAACAGTAATTCTATGCTAGAACTGAAAGCCTACTGTGTGTCCTATTGCTATTGAGCAGTATTTGACAATATGCTGTACGAATATAGAACTGTGGCTGAACCAAAAGGCCATCGTTTACAACCTCAAGATGTTTAAACCACTTAACTTTGACAGAGAATCTACGGGCTTCATAGGGAACAAAGAGACATGTGACTCAACAGACACTTACTGTTCTGTTCACTCTGCCATTAAAGTACATCAGCGTAATCACGTCTTATTACTATATCATGAGATATTTAAATGCCAGAAGCTCAATTCTAATATCATGTGGATACATTCATTCAATCCAATGGCATGGTTCATAAAGCCAATGTGTACGGTATCTGGACTGAAGAGAGACTCGGATTTGGCAGACACTACAGTACAAGCAGGTAGGTACAGTAGCAGTCCTGGATAAAGATAACTATACACACTGTAAACTAGGTCCCTCTGTATGAAAGTACAGCAAGGATGTATTAACATAGACATGCCGGCAGATGATATAAAAGTTCTTATCATTAAAAATGGTGCTAATTTTGGCCCCAACCAATCAGTTATTTAACATTCAAAACTAACACCTGATGGTTGGGGCAAAATTAGCACCATTTTTAACGATAAGAACTTTTATTACATCAGTTTGAGCTTGAATTTAGGATTCTTCGATGGACTAAAAAACATTCAGGGAGATTCAATAAAAGTTCTTATCGTTAATATGGTTCTAATTCTGCCCCAACCATCAGCTGTTAGCTTTCAAATTTTAAATAAATCTGATTGTTTGGGGCAAAATTAGCACCATTTTAATGATAAGAACTTTTATTGATTCTCCCTGTATATTATTTTTCAGTATTTTCTATGTGTGTTTTTTTTCTAGTTAAACTACAAGAGGGCCAAGGAAAATCCTTTTGGGCAGCCTTGAAACTTTGTAAAACGGCAAACAAGAAATACAGAAACCCTTTAAGAGCAACTGCAGAGACTGGAGTGTTTCCTGTGCAACTTATCATTATAACGTCTTGTCCAGGAGAATAAATCATTGTTCTTCCAAATTGCACACAAGCTACATAACGTCATTCATTTCTTGCATCCAGACGCCCAGAAAACAAACATTTTTTACTGATTTCATTGCAAATCAATGAACATCATCCACAAGTTCCTCGAATAGAATAGAAAGCCCTGCATTGCATTACCCCGTATCCTGTACAAAAAGAGAATTCCTATTGCACTTTGATAATAAATTGAAAGTTTTGTAATAAGTTACGCTGAGGCCACACTGTAACGCTTCTCCCGCACGTACTCTAATGCTCGCGATTTGCATGCTCATTTTCAGTGCGTCAATAGCGCTCGGCAGTGCTCGCACGCTTGCGATCATGCAATATTGCACAACCGGAGCATATCAAATGCACTCCGATCCATGGATCGCACACACAGCACTCTGTATGCTCACTTGTGTGGCCACATCTACTAGGCCACACTCAGTGCTGTGCTTTTAAAAGCACGATCGGATCAAACTTAGCCTTTAGTCTATTGGGACAAAGTATTAGGGTATTTGGCTGATACCCAAATCTATAACTGCTGTTTTTCTCGCGCCGTTTTGCCGGGATGCAAGAAATGCCTCACCAGATACGGTTGCCCCAAGTTTCAGGGTGCAGGGTACCGGACTGAAGGGTGATGCCTCACCAGATACGTTGCCCCAAGTTTTCAGGGTGCCAGTGTATCCGGACTGAAGGTGTTGCCTCACCAGATACGGTTGCCCCAATTTTCAGGGTGCAGGGTATCCGGACTGAAAGGGTGATGCCACCACCCAGATACGGTTAATGTTTAACTCACCATTCGCTACAAGCATATTTCAAATGGTAAAGTATATATGGCAGTATATAAAAAGGAATCCATATAGTGAAACTGAATCCCGATATACACTAATTGAAACAGGTTATCCAAAGTACAATAAACACGTGTTAAACTTAACTGGATCTACCTGCCAAGAAGAGATCAACAGACCACTGAAAAGAAGGTGATTCCGACCCCACTCCCAGCAGCAAACGAACCACCGGGACCGAGGGTCCCAGGAACTGTAAGGTGAAATTTGGTACACTTCGGTCACCTCCAACCTGGTATAGCCACCTCCTCGCTCTACTCCTCCTTGAACCAACGCCATTTCTCCACACCCGTCACTCGGACTAGATATATACTTATACATACTCTATATACCGTACACATTGGCTTTATGAACCATGCCATTATATATACATATATATAATATATATACATACAAGGATTGAGAAGTGCTATACTGATCTGGTCAACACATTTATACAAACATAGAAAGATAATCATGCACATTCCTAGGCCCCATACAATATCATATTATCTGCACACTCGGCAGACATTATAAACATATAAAAGTAATCAATGCTCATTCCTAGGCCCCATACAATATCATATTATCTGCACACTGGCATACCATTATAAACATAGAAAGATAATCAATGCTCATTCCTGGGACCCATACAATATCATATTATGCTGCACACTGGCATCCATTATAAACATAGAAAGATAATCAATGCTCATTCCTAGGGCCCCTACAATATCATTTATCTGCACATGGCTACATTATAAACATAGAAACATAATCAATGCTCATTCCTGGACCCATACAATATCATGATTATCTGCACACTGGCATACATTATAAACATAGAAAAGATAATCAATGCTCATTTCCTGGGACCCATAACTATATATATTATCTGCACACTGGCAACATTATAACATAGAAAAGATATCAATGCACATTCCTAGGCCCCATACAATATCATATTATCTGCACACTGGCAACATTATAAACATAGAAAAGATATCAATACACATTCCTAGGCCCCATACAATTCATATTACGCACACTGGCATACATTATAAACATAGAAAAGATAATCAATGCACATTCCTAGGCCCCATACAATATCATATTATCGCACACTGGCATACTTTATAAACATAGAAAAGATAATCAATGCCATTCCTAGGCCCCATACGATATCATTTATCTGCACACTGGCATACTTATAAACATAGAAAAGATAATCAATGCACATTCCTAGGCCCCATACGATAATCATATTATCTGCACACTGGCATACTTTATAACATAGAAAAGATAATCAATGCACATTCCTAGGCCCCATACAATATCATATTATCTGCCACACTGGCATACATTATAAACATAGAAAAGATAATCATGCACATCCTGGGACCCATACATATCATATTAATCTGCACACATGGCATACTTTATAAACTAGAAAAGATAATCAATGCACATTCCTAGGCCCCATACAATATCATATTATCTGCACACTGGCATACATTATAAACATGAAAGATAATCAATACACATTCCTAGGGCCCCATACAATATCATATTATCTGCACACTGGCATACATTATAAACATAGAAAAGATAATCAATGCACATTCCTAGGCCCCATACAATATCATATTATCGCACACTGGCATACTTTATAACATAGAAAAGATAATCAATGCACCTTCCTAGGACCCCATACGATATCATATTATCTGCACACTGGCATACTTTATAAACATAGAAAGATAATCAATGCACATTCCTAGGCCCCATACAATATCATATATCTGCACACTGGCATACATATATAACATAAAAAAGATATCAATGCACATTCCTGGGACCACTACAATATCATATTATCTGCACACTGGCATACTTTATAAACATAGAAAGATAATCAATGCACATTCCTAGCCCCATAACAATATCTATACTGCCACTTGGCATACTTATAAACATAGAAAAGATAATCAATGCACTTCCTAGGCCCCATACATATCAATATTATCCTGCACACTGGCATACATTATAAACTAGAAAAGATAATCAATGCTCATTTCCTAGGCCCCATACATATCATATTATCTGCACACTGTCAACATTATAAACAATAAAAGATAATCAATGCACATTCCCTGGCCCCATACAATATCATATTATCTGCACACTGGCAGATTTATCAACATAGAAAAGATAATCAATGCACATTCCTAGGCCCCATACAATATCACATTATCTGCACACTGGCATACATTATAAACCAAGAAAAGATAATCAATGCTCATTCCTAGGCCCCATACATATCATATTATCTGCACACTGGCATACATATAAACATAGAAAAGATAATCAATGCACATTCCTGTGACCCATACAATATCATATTATCTGCACACTGGCCATACATTATAACATAGAAAAGATAATCAATGCTCATTCCTAGGCCCTATACAATATCAATATCTGCACACTGGCATACTTATTAAACATAGAAAAAGATAATCAATGCACATTCCTAGGCCCCATACATATCAATTATCTGCACACTGGCAGACATTATAAACATAGAAAAGTAAATCAATCTGCACATTCCTAGGCCCCATACAATATCATATTATCTGCAACACTGGCATACATTATAAACATAGAAAATATCAATGCTCATTCCTAGGCCCATACAATATCATATTATCTGCACACTGGCATACATTATAAACATAGAAAAGATATCAATGCACATTCCAGGCCCCATACAATATCATATTCTGCACACTGGCATACATTATAAACATAGAAAAGATAATCAATGCACTTCCTAGCCCCATACAATTCATATTATCTGCACACCTGGCAGACATTATAAACATAGAACAGCAGAATCACATTCCTGGGACCCATACAAATCATATTATCTGCAACACTGGCATACATTATAAACATAGAAAATAAATCATGCACATTCCTGGGACCCATACAATATCATATTATCTGCACACTGCATACATTATCAACATAGAAAAGATAATCAATGCACATTCCTGGGACCCATACAATATCCATATTATCTGCACACTGGCATACTTTAAAACATAGAAAAGATATTCAATCACATTCTGGGACCATACAATATCATATTATCTGCACACGGCAGACTTATAACATAGAAAAAGATAATCAATGCACATTCCTAGGCCCCATACATATTCATATTATCTGCACCTGGCATACATATAAACATGAAAAGATATCAATGCACATTCCTGGGCCCAATACAATATCATATTATCTGCACACTGGCATACTTTATAAACATAGAAAAGATAATCAATGCACATTCCTGGGCCCAATACAATATCATATTATCTGCACACTGGCATACTTTAATAAACTAGAACAGATAATCAATGCACATTCCTGGGCCCAATACAATATCATATTATCTGCACACTGGCAACATTATAAACATAGAAAAGATAATCAATCTGCACATTCCTGGCCCAATACAATATCATATATCAGCACACTGGCTATACTTTTAATAAACATAGAAAGTATTAAAAAAAAAAAATTTTCAAAACTGCACATTCCCCTTCTGGGCCCATCAATATCATATTATCTGCACTCTATACTTATACTGAAAATAATCAGCACTATATATCAACTACCTACTACTATCTTACTATACTCTATATACATACCACATTTCTGTTCTATTTTATATGAATTGATATACTTACAAAGTGTATAACATTCTTAAGGATACATTCCTATATTAAAACTCCTTTTATTGATTATTCCTGCTACTTGTATTTAATTGCTTATTAAAGACCCCTATCTTGGAGAGAGCTGATTGGAGTTTGGTTCTTGGGAATGATTAACAGTATGATTACCTTAAAGAGCATCTCTTGTAAAGTTCTAATCAGATGTGAAACTTTCCCTTTATCTAATACTTAGGGGATAATATTAAATATTATAGGACATTGCTACTTGTGCTGTACACACACAAAATGCTTCCAGAAATAGAAATGAATAGCACAACATTTAGAATTCAGGATAAAGATATTTTTCTTAGTGATTCCTAAGCAGAGATATGCACGTTAGAATTAAATCACTCACTCCGCGCCCCTCCTCCTCCTTCCACCTCACTTGACATTCTCAGTGCTCAAATGGATATAACCCAACAGGAGACAGGTTATTAGTATTTTAATGCATAAATCGATCCTGTCCTTCTTACTTCTATTTACAGTATTTTAATAGATATTACACTATTCAGATTCAATTGTAAATTTGGCTTGAAATACCAAATACTGTTCTTTCTATTCTTCTTTTTATTCTTCTCTATTTTGGACTGTCTCTCTTCTCACAGTTCTGCAAGCAGAGACCACACTGATTAACTGTATCTTGATTTGATCACCTGTGACAGACCCCCTATTCCAGCCGACTGATTACCTGTCTCCTGATTGGATTTAGGTTGAAGCCAGACCTAATCATGCGCTGATACTTTTCTCTTCCTTGATTGGGGTGACCTGTAACAGACCTATCAGCGCGCGATTACTTTTCCTCTTGATTGGGGTGACCTTGAGCAGACCTAATAGGCGATGATTTACCCTCCTTGATTGCCTGTATCACAGACGCAGGTTTTCACTCACAGCACACCGACACAAAAAAAAAACAAAACTCATATTAACTAGAGCTTTGTGCAGCTTTTCAAGCCATATTCAAATTTAGACTTAAAGGAATATGTTTTCAGACAAAAAGTTGAACTATTCCTTAAAGTACGATTGATGCACCGGGAGTAAAGGATCTATCCTTACTTCCCATTCACATCAATCATGAGCAGAACAAGTGTGGTATAATTTAGCACTGTACCAACACAATCCACACACCGCCAGCTCCATTGAAAATTTCCTCAACACCCTCCTGTTTAGTTTAACCACTATAGCACGCATCGATTATCACGCATGCACCTATAGTACAATACCCAGGAAGTGTTGGAAATTTTTAATGGAGTCTGGCGTGGATGGTGTGTACGTAAATATACCCCCACCTTCATTCCTGGATCCTGGATAGTGAATGGAAGTTAATGAATAGACCTTTACCTCCGAGGGTTCTTCAATCACTGCTTTAAGGAATAGGTTTTACATTTTTGTTGTAACTAATCCCTTTACAATTTTCCATTTCTGGCTTATTTCTATCATTCATTGCAGATAGTGTAATCGCACGTCAGATACGCTCTATAAAATCATCAGCCTCGTCAATAGGTTATAGTTTCTCCTTGATTTGTGAATTCTCCTTTTACAAAAATGTAAAAAAAAATCCCAACCTGTTTTTATTTGTAACACTGACCAACAACTGAGAACCAGGAAAACATATTGAAAACTTGTTCCGGACAGAAGAAAAATCATTTAACCCAGGTTCAAATTACTGATTAAAAATAGTAAAAGCAGAATAGTTTCTCTCGTCAGGAATTTAATAAATACTATGACAGATAACTTTATCTTCTGGCTTGGAATGTTACACATTTCCATTAGAAAAAAAAAAATATTATATTGCTGTATGTAATAGATGTATTTCGTGCAAGAAAGAAAATAATTAGAAAATCACTAAAGGAATTGTACACACATGAAAAAAGGACTTTGCCTCATTTCATCTATAATAAATGAAGAAGAGAACTTACTCTGATGTGTTTCTGATGCAATCCAGTACTTGATTTGTTCAAGCTTAGGTCCCTCAGTCCCCCTGCCAGACTTCTGACTCTATGTGATGGCAACATGCTTCAGTATTCCTATGAGGCACCATTGGGAGAGGGAAATTTCCCACAGCACTTTTTAGTACCTTTCACCATTCCGGACAGCAAAACTTTGGCATAACAGAAATATTTGTGGAAACTACGGCACTTGATTGACAAGCATGAAATGTAAGATTTTCAGTTAGTTGGATATCTAACAGAAATAGGGACAAATATACCAAAGACCTTGTACAGTGGATCGTTGGGATATGAATGAGATCTGTTTATACTGATTACAGAATTATCTATAGTACCTTAGACAGGATTTGCCCCAGGTGTCATGGACTTTAACATAGGTAACAGTTAACTTCTTATTGGAATAAAGTAGAGCAGTATTAAGGTATAAGTCGTAATGTGCTACCGGAACCTCTCAATACAGTTTCCTTTCAATCAAGATCACTTTGTATACTAACTCACCATTTCTCCTTCCTTCTCTATGTTTGGCAGTGGGCAAAGTTACATTTATATTAGATATCCTCCAAGGGCCTAGGGCCATAACAAAACGCACTTTAACACGTCATCCAATTGTAGGCCACACTGGAATGCGCTGAATGTGCACATGCTCTGCGCCCTGATCCGCATATTTTTCTTTTGCACGATCACATGTTCTCCTATGTCCAAGTGTGGCCCCACCAGTTTTTTAAATAATCCGTCAACATTAAACACTTCAATTGACATGGGTGCAGCAATCTAACTACAGTCTCCCCCTCTGAACTTGTGAATGGGAGCAGGTTGTCAATGCGTCCCTATTTGATGGTGGTGGTCCCGAGTACAGAAAAAAATCCAGAGTCCTGAGTCAGGGCTGAATTCCATCCGTCTCTGGCTGTCCCTGTCCCCAAATGCCCACCCCCATGGCCCCACAAAGCCCTCCACTCTGCAGGAAGAACTAGTAACCCTGAAATAGGAGGTAAAGAGTAGTGGTTCCTTTTTCAGGGCCCCATACTGACGTCTAAGTGGAATCTAAAAACATACGGTGGAATGTTTTAAAATACTTGTGTAATCCATTGTGTAACACAGTCAGGTAGTTTGTTATGTCAAATAATGGAGTTCTCACTAAATAATGCGCTTTTTCAGAAACATATCATGTCTGTCTCTTGAATATATCTCTCCTAATCCGAAGGGGCACATTCTCACCATGAAAACATTGTAGATTTATTCTTTGGACAAAAGGATGAAACTGAATTCCATAATTCCAGATCTCGCTGTGCTCTTCCACTTCACACCCTTTTTCTCTGTGCTTGCGATCTTATTATTTTCCTTTACTTTATACTGAAACACATTTGTACCCTTATTTATTTATTTTTGTGGCTGTCACGGCAGATCAATCGAAACTGATAGTTACGGGAAGTCAACTGACCAATTTCTATTCCATCTCCCACCAATGTTAAAGAAGCTAAATTTGCATCACTGGGGGCCTGGTAGTTCTTACTCTAATTACTTCTCATTTCAATTTTTTAAAAGTCATTAAAAAGTCAGGACATTGTATGTGGAATGTTATATAGAAAATGATGATGTTCAATGGGCTGATGTGCCTATCCCCTATCCTTCCGGGACCAGTGGCGTAGGTACTGCCCACACCACCCAAGATATCTGTCAGAACAGACGCCATTTTTAAACAGCTATCACGCGTATGAAGGAAACTATGCGCAATCACTGTTTAAGACTGGATCTGAACTTTCGGACTGAAGCGAGTTTTAAACCGCTGATGCGGTGTATGTTTCCTTCATACGTGCGTCAGCGTTTAAATAGGCGCTGGTGGCTTGGGATATCTTGGCAGGCTTGTCATGAGGAGGGAGTCGGGGCCTTGGCCCCCAATCTCGGGACGGGACCCTGCAATGTACGCCCCTGAACCGGGACTTACCCCCAATCTGAAAGGTCTGAATCGGATTGGATCCGACAAAACGAACTCTCGAATCAAAAGATCCATCGAACTTTCGGATTTTTAGAACTTTTACATTCGGTACACCTCAAAAGTAGCCTCTCATTCAGGAACTCTCAAAATTAGCCTGTACATTTGGTAGCCTTTGAAAGTAAGTCTTGTACTTTCGACAACTCAAAGTAGCCTCGTATAATTCGGTAACCTCAAAAGTAGCCTCGTATATTTCGCTAACTCTCAAAAGTATTTCGGTATATTCGGTAACTCTCACAAGTAGCCTCGTCATTCGATAATCCTTAACAAGTAGCCCTCGTACATTTCTAACTCTCAAAAGTAGCCTCGTCATTCACATAATCCTTAAAAGTAGTCTTTGTTCATTCGACTAACCTTCATCAAAAGTAGTCTTACATTCTACTCTCAAAGTAAGCACTCGTACATTCAATAACTCCTTAAAAGTAGCCTCGTACATTCGTAACTCTCAAAAGTAGCCTCGTACTTCGAAATCCTAAGTAGCCTCCGTACATTTCGGTAACCCTCCAAAAGTACCTACATACATTTCAGAACCTCAAAGAGATCCCTGTACTTGTAGCCTTGACAAGTAGTCTTGTTACTTTCGGAACAACTCTCAAAGTAGCCTCGAACTTCGCTACATCCTCAAAGTAGTCTCGGTACATTCGGATAACTCTACAAAGTAGACCTCGTTACTTTCGACAACTCTCAAAAGTACCTCGTTATCGGTAACTCTCAAAGTAGCCTTGTACATTCGGTAAACTCTCAAAAGTAGCCTCGTACATTCGATAATATCCTTAAAATAGTTCTCTACATTCGGTAACGCTCAAAAGTAGCCTTGTACCATTGGGCACACCTCGAAAGTAGTTTCTGAAAAAGTAGCCTCGTACATTCGGTAACTCTCAAAGTACCTCGTACATTCGCTAACACTCTCAAAGAGTCTCGTACATTCGGTAACTCTCAAAAGTAGCCTCCAAACATGTCAGTAACTCTCAAAGTAGCCTTGTACATTCTACTATACTCTCAAAAGCAGTCCTCGTAGCATTCGGTAAACTCTCAAAAGTAGCCTCGTACATTCGGGAACTCAACTCACAAAGTAGTCTCGTACCATATTGTCGGTCACTCTCAAAAGTAGCCCTTGTCATTCGGTACTCTTTGAAAAGTAGCCTCGTACATTCGGTACCCTCCAAAATAAGTCTCATACTTCAGTAACTCTCAAAGTAGTCCTCGTACATTCATAACTCTCAAAAGTAGCCTCGTATACTCGCTAACCTCAAAAGTTAGTCTCGTAAATCGGTAACTCTCAAAAGTAGCCTCGTACTTTTTCGGACAATCGTCCTCAAAAAGTAGCGCTCGTATATTCGGTAAACTTTTCAAAAAGTAAACGCCCTCAGTACATTCGGTAACGCTCAAATAGCCTCGACATTCGATAATCCTTAAAGGTGTCTTGTACATTCGGTAACTCTCAAAATTAGCTTGTACATTTTGCACCCCTCGAAAGTAGTTTCTGAAAAAAGAAGCCTCCGTACATTCGGTCACTACTCAAAAGTAGCCCCTTGTTACATTTTTTGCTAACGCTCAAAAGTAGTCTCGTACTTCGTAACTCTCAAAGTAGCCTCGAACATTCATTACTCTCCAAAGTTTCTATGTACTAATCACTCTCAAAAGTAGCCTTGTCACATTCAATAACTCTCAAAAGTATTCTCGTACATTCGGTACCTCAAAAGTAGCCTCCGTACATTCGGTACTCTCAAAAGTAGCCTTGTTTACATTTCGGTAGCTCTCAAAATAGCCTCGTACATTCGTAAAACTCTCAAAAGAAGTCTCATACATTCACTAACTCTCAAAAGTAGCCCGTACATTTGGGAAATCTCAAAGTAGTACGTACATTCGTTCTCTCAAAGTAGCTTCTATACTCGCTAACTCTCAAAGTAGTCTCGTAAATTCGGTAACTCTCAAAATTAGCCGTGTACTTTCGACAACTCTCAAAAGTAGCCTCGTATATTTCGGTAACCTCTCAAATAGCCTCGTACATTCGTAACTCTCAAAAGTAGCCTCGTACATTCGTATAATCCTAAAGTATCTTGTAACAATTCGGTAACTCTCAAAGTAAGCCTTGTACATTTGGCACCCTCGAAAGTATTTCTGAAAAAGAACCTCGTACATTGGTAACTCCTTCAAGTAGCCTTGTACATTTGCTAACTCTCAATAGTAGTCTCGTTACAATTCGGTAACTCTAAAAAAGTAGTCCTCGACATTCAGTAACTTCTCAAAAGTTGGCCTTGTACTTCATAACTCTCAAAGTAGCCTGGTACATTCCAATAACTCTCAAAAGTAGTCTCGTACCATTCGGACTCTCAAAGTCGCCTTGTAATTCGGTAACTCTCAAAAGTAGTCTCGTACATTCGGTAACTCGCAAAAGTAGCCTCGTACATTCGGTACTCTCTCAAATAGCCTTGTACACTTCGTACTCTCTAAAAAGAAGTCTCATACATTCAGTACTCTCAAAAATAGTAGCCATTGTACATTCGTAAATTCAAAAGTAATCTCGCACATTCGTAACTCTCACTCAAAAGTAGCCCTCGTACATTCAGTAACTTCGCAAAAGTACCTTGTTACATTCGGTAAACCCTAAAAGTACCTCGTACATTCGGTAACTCTCACAAGTAGCCTCGTACAGTTCGGTAACTCTCAAAAGGTAGCCTTTACAATTCAGTACCCTAAAAGAGCCTCATCCCATTCGTAACTACTCTCAAAAGAAAGTCCACACATTTCATTAAATCCTAAAAGTACCTCGTACATTCAGTAACTCTCAAACAGTAGCCTTGTACATTCCGGTAAACCTCTCAAAAGTAAGCCTCGTTCAAACCCATTCGGTAACTCTCAAAAGACGTCTCATCATTCATTAACTCTCAAAAGGAGCCTCGTACAGTCGGGAAATCTCAAAAGTAGCCTCGTACATTCGGGAAATCCAAAAGTAAGCCCCGTACATTCGGGAATCTCAAAATTAAGCCCCTCGTACATTCGGGAAATCTCAAAGTAGTTTCGTCTGTCATAATTTTGAGGTTACCAACATACAAACTACTTTCAGCAACCTGCAAATTTACTCAAAATGCAATTGGAAACTACTTTCAAGTAGAGATGAATGTTTGTTGGTTCGAATAGAACCCCCGGTTTCCTAATTTCGACGAAATTTTGGAACTCCCGGATTTTCACTGATCCATATTTCAGAATTTTCAATTTTTATTGAAATTACGATAAGCACGAAATCGAAGAATAATGATTATCAATAATGAAAATAAAACCGCAAAACGAAAGTAATAATCGATTTCGGTAACCCGGAGGGAACCTCAAATTTGTACTATCGGTACCCTCGAAAGCAGCGCATCGTTTTCATTACTCTCGAAATAAGAAATTGGAAGCTGGAAACAGCCCGTCGTGAGAAAGAAGTTTAAAAAAGTTTTTGTTCCATTTCGGGTTCCCGTACCATTCCCCAGGCCTCCTGTCATTTACAAGTAACTAGTACTATTGTCCCTCAAAATGGACAGAAACTCTCATAGAACTTTCCTATGAGTTTTCATTTTCCAATGTTTGAAATGTTCAAAAAATTCAAAACTGGAACTAAACTAAACAGTTTCGAACATCTCTACTTTCAAGTTTCCGATTGTCTTTTAGGGTTTTCAAATCACAATTATATATCGGTAACCTTGAAAAGTGCATTTGGAACCCTCGCTAATACTCTGTACGGGTACTAGAAGTTAGATTTTTTTTCCCCCAGTTTTTGTGTGTGTCCTGTCCTTTTTTCCCGGTGGCCTGTAAGCTACCATGCTTTTACTAGCCTTATTTTTTTTTCCATGGCTCTGGGCCCCCTGCAGTTGCACCCCTAGTATTACGAAGGCCCCTGACTATTGACCAGAAAGGTACCCCTTGATGACAATATGAGCCTTTTCTCACCTCCTCACCCCCTCACAAACTCATTGATTACTTATAGTAAAACTCTCATAACTTTTACAACCGAGCATGAAAAAAAAATATAAAAATAAACAGATCAAATAAAACCCAGATGTACATGACAGAAAGCTGTCACCCCTCAAGCTCCAGATAATCAGATCCTCACAGCACTGCACAACTTGGCAGCTTCTGTTTGGTGGATCAAATAATGGAAAAATTAATAGAGCTGAAGTCCTCAGGTGAATCATCAAGTCAATTACTCAGAAAGCCTTGCAATGCTTGAGCTTTCTGACCAGATCTGATCTTGAACATGGGTCTGTATGAAGTTCAGATTACCACCCCATACTGGTCTGGGTTACATTACTGTCTGGTAACAGCATTGGAAGGGCTTTTAGCTTCTGTCTGTCTGTCGCGAGTCCCTGAGTTGTCTAAAGCCATCTACAAAGCTCAGCCATTGGATTCATTCATCTGATGGAAGCAGAAATGCTAATATCTTAATGGGACAGGGGTTTATGGTAACTCTAGATAGGAAAGTTGGCCCCAGAATAAAGTCAGTGCTGCTCCCAATGGACGGTAACACATTGTCGAAACCATTCTTAAAGTAACTGTGGGTCCCAAAAATGCATTAGGTAAGTTGACAGGATTGCTTTCCTGGGTATTTTGACAATTTACTTTCCAAATGATTATTTTTACATAGTTTTGAAGAATTACACATTTTATGTGTGATACAGTAGCAGCATCGCAAGATCCTCTTGCAACTCCTGCTCTAAACCATGTGACACTTCCTCCCACTTCCCTGTGTCTTCCCTCCTTCGCCATAAAAAAAAGACAAATGTAACTCACCTTACCCACTCCCTGCTGGAGGGATGTGCCTTTTATCCACCCTCCTTCAGGTCACTGTACTAGATCTCTTCTGAGTTTTCTGCTTTCCTCCGGCACTGAGCATGTGCCAACCGCAGATTAGAAGGAGGAACTAGGCATTTATGACCTACATAAGAACCTTCCACCCCCTAAACTTTTGATTTTCTTCACATCATGGCTATGCAGCACTAAGAGAGGTTATGGCTCGTTTTTAAAGGTAGGAACCTGGTCTTTCATTTAAAATCAACTTGTTTGAAGACCCCAGTTCCGCCTTTAAACTATGGACCTGATACAAAAATTCACCTGGTTATTAATTTGCAAGCAACCACTCAATGTGAGCTTTTCCTGGGTTACTTCCGTAATACCATCTGATTGTTGCTACAACACAGGTACCTTTTTGCACTTTTTATTACATCAGCCCCTTTATGTTTCTTAAAACAACCAAATATATAGAAATGTTTAAATCTTACTGCCCATGTAAGCAGGGCAGCAGCGTAAGGGGAGTTTCGGGGGTGGAGGTGCTGGTCCTTGTGGTCGTGGAGTTTGGGGTAGCCTTGAATTATTGCGAGGCCCACCCCACAATCGTTGAGACTCCCTGTGACTGCAGGGAGGGGTGGGAATACCTGCTGAATATAATCAAACTATAACAACATGCAATAAAAGGAGTATTGAAAGGGACAATGTTTCTTTTTCATTCCTAAACAAACAGGGATGTGTCTGTTTTACCAAGCTTTTTGGCAGTAATTATGGATTCACTGTAAGAAACTAAAATACAATTCCCAAAATATCCATTTTTCACCCAAGAAAGGTTTTTGTACTTATTATTTGACTTAACCTAAACAATCCAAATAGTTCATTTAACTCCTGACCCGCTGTTTTACATTTTCCATAGCAATCTGCAGTCTTTCATTCCCCATAATTCTGTAATGAGGACTCACCTTCGAGCAGTGTTGCAGGTAAAGAGTAATAGAGTTGTTTGTGGTTTTACAAAGAAACCATTCAGATTGTGAACTAGCTGTGACACTGCTCCATCTACTGGAAAGTATAAAATGTGCAAGCAAGCAAATGTACTGTAGGTATTATGTAATGTATAATTTTATTTATAAGCGCCACTTGGGTATGCTGTACATTATAAAATACAGAGTATACAACAGGGGGATAGTGCGAGCCATTATACGATAAAATCAATTTAATTAAGTTTCAAAGCTTAGAAGACATATATCATATATATCTATTTATAAATGAATGAGGTGGTGCCTTGACTATTAGGAAAGAGATCCCTGCCCCGAAGACTTACAATCTAGTGGGAGGGACCACATCAGATAGTGGGGGGAGGCCATACAGTCATTAATATCTGATTTTCAGAAATGTAGGATAACGTTCAGATTTATAACAGCTAATGGATGTCACCAGGAGAAGCGAGAGAGGAGAGCATTCCAAGGTAGGGAAGCAGCCAGAATAATGGTTTAAGGCAGGAGGCAGCAGTGTTTGTTGGGGGTTTTAGAGAGGCTTTCCCTTCCGGAGGAATGGAGGTCCCTACGGGACCAAGAGAGAAGATAAGAGAGAGGTGCAGTAGAGTGAAGGGATTTAAAGGTTTAAAAGGATGGTATTGAATATGATTCTTTTGTGTTTGATGGAAAGCCACCTATGGACTGAAGATCGGGGTTGCGGGTTCTCTATAGAGGAGAGTGAGACGATTCAAGCTGCCGACTAATAGTATAGACTGGAGAGGAGAGAGATGACAGGCCGGGGGTCCAAGTAGCAGCAGCACATGAAAGTTTATTGTCAATATTTTGAGCCTGGTCAGATATTTAAAAGAACTTTATTAATTTCGCCCACTTTTTTTTCTCACAGTGATAAATAAAAGTGCATTTCCCCTGACTAGACCTATACTTCTGTTTAAAATATGTTTTTTAAAATACAGCAAAAATCTTGTAAATACTGCTCTACAAAAATCCCTGCAGTACTGCCCCTGCCCTAGTCCAGTGTCCCACACATGCTCAGAGGGAATCACCCAGGGAGAGAAAAAGATTTCACCAATCATATACTTTGTTCTCAGGTTAAAGGAGAGGGGAGTCCAACGAAGGTGAAAGTAACTGGGTTTCTTTGTAAAAATTATATTGAATTCAACAGGTATTTTCTTTCATATGTCTTACATAGAAAGACAATTTATATGTATGTTTCTGGAGCTTTAATGTTTCTACTGCTTGGCCACCACCAAAGTAAGCAGGATACCTGGCTCAGAATATGGATGGCTAGAATGTAAAACTACACTTTCCATTGAATGGATTTCATTGTTGTATTAGTTCCCTGTTTAGCTATCCTTGATTTGACTGTGGGTCCAGCAGTATTGGACATAAGGGCAACGAAATGAAAAATACTTTGCCTAACGTAATCATACTTAAATACTTAAAAGCACTTTAAAAGCAGCCTATAACACAGGATCGACACTTTGAGCGATTTCGATTGAATTTTTAAACCTTTTCTCCATTTTTTCCAATTGCCACTCAACAATGTTTATGGTTAAGTGAAATCTTCAGCTTTTCTTCCACCGTTGTCCCTCACAAAAACCTGATCGGAAAAAACAAACGCTGCCATGTATAGCCTCATGTTGTGTGCAGCTGCATGCCTTTAAATCTAGTACTTGTTTTGCTGAAGCTCAAGGTGCCCTATACACTATTAAGAATTAGCAGATTAGAATATTAGTCTATAGACAAATGTCAAATCTATCTAAGAACCGCCTAGCCTGTTTCTATTCATCACTCAATGTTAGATCACAAAATGAAAGGTCCGATTAATGTCAAGATAAAAAATGCTGCTTGTTGAATGTGGCGTTATATCTTACTCTATCTAAGGCTGCCAAGTAATATGGCCAGCTTTAGTGTGCCCCTCCACTCTAAATAAAACCTCCTTTTATCTGACATGACTTTCTAATGAAGTCAGCATGCTCCTTATCCTATGAACCAGCACAGGGGGAGAGGGAGCGAGAAATTTGATGTGTATAGGAGAAAGGAAATAAATTCCATTTTAATTGTCAGGGGGAAAAGATGATAGGGTGAACTTCCCTTTAAGATTTTCTACCCTCGGTTAAACAATAAAAACTAACGGGGGGGACTGTTTGCCTATTTTCCTCTGTGCCTGCACAACATTAAAAGCTGTAAATAGAATGTGTAAGTACTTGGCTGTACTGCAGTCTTATGATTCGGCCCGCCAAACAAACAAATTGGATATTCAGGCAGAAAAGTCACTTTGCCGCCAAATGACAATGAATACCTAAAAAGGTTTCTCCTAAACAGACGGACTTCTGCATTGTTCTTGTGAGGTGTGATGTTTCTGGTGTTTTATTTAATAAATGCTGCCTTTGATTTAGAACCGTCCGATCTAATAGACAAGAATATCTTACAATGCCGACCTGCACAGATAGCAGTAAAGGCTGAGACACACTTTAGTCAAGTTAATGGAAACAACCCACGTCCAACCAAATGATTTGGTTTGGAGATTGTTGGACACGGCTTGTTAGAGCACGCAGGGGTTTACTTTCTTAACTTCATTACCAATCACAATACGCTTAGCCTAATGGCTTCCATACCATAACCATATAGGACATACATCTTAAGGTGTAGGGGCCAAACTCCATCCTCCATGATGCTATCAAACTATAATCACCGTCAGTATCGTGGAGACTGGTCTGGACGAACAAAGTTCGCTTAGACCAGGAAACTTCCTTTAGTCCATCAGTGGGAGCTGATGTGTCGGTAAGTGTATGCCTACCCTGGCACCAGAGGGAGGGGGAAGGTTGATAGTGTGTGGCCTCTCAGCCAATGGGATCCAGTCTGCAGTAGGGAACAGCAGTCACATGTTGTATGGCTAGCTTTAATTGTCCTCCAGTTTTGGAACACCTGTCAGCCACATGTAAAGAAGAAAGTAACGACTTTAAAAGAAGAATTAAAACCTGTGTTTTTAGATGTGGATAAACAAGACGGAGGCCGCTAACTGCCTGGATCCTGTCTTTTTACTTCTGAATGTTTGTAATCCATGTTGAGGTGGTAAATCTGGCCCTAACACATTCATTTGTCTGACCACACATCCAACAGTTGCTATTGGCTCCCTATTATACTATAAGTGATTCCAATATAACCATTAACTGATCTGCAGATGCGGGATAGGTCATATATGATTGGCGATCATCAGCCTATAACAATACTTGCTAGGTAGCTAACTTGCCTAGTTTGAGTCATGTCCACTGTTCCCAGTGCCAGGCCCACTTGGGGTTGCTACCTGAGTAGGGAGCTTCCCCTGCCTGTTCCCTGTAAGGTGTGTTGCAGCATTAGGAAATTAACAAAATAGCTTGGTGATTTAAGATGGCCTGTGATGAGAATTAATCAAATGGCAAAACATTTCTTTAAATCTTTCCTTGTTTATCACCCACTTGTCTATGTATCCAATCATTACTTCAGAACACTTACTGCCACATAACAACTCCATGAAGCTACAATGATCCACTAGCACTCACCATATATTTCCAGGCAGAAACAAACTCCTAAAGGGTCACTAACTGTAAAATACAATATCATCGATACATACCCACCCAACACCGGGGCACTGGCCATGAGAGCCGGAAGTGCGGGACTGAGGGTGAACTTGGTGATAGTGTGTGTAATAGATACAGTATAACTAATAATTACCCATTATAATATATTTATGTAATTATACAGTATAGGCTAACATATATGTAATATATAAACAGTATAATAATATACAGTATAATAATATATAGATGTATCTTACAGATAATAATATATATAGCAGGAAATTCAATAAAGTTTTTAATCGTTTCAAATGATGCACTTGTTGCCCCAACCAATCAGATCTATGTTAACATTGAAAGATAAACATCTGATGGTGTTGGAGCAAAATTAAGATCACCATTTTAAAACGATCCGTATCACTTTTAAATTGGACAATAAGCCCCTGACTAAATAAATAATACAATCATAAAACTAACAAAATAATAATCATATAATATAGTGTCTATATACAGTATAATATAATAATTTTATATACGTTAAGATATAAATCCGGGAGAGGGTTCAATAACAGTGTCTTATCTGGATAAAAATGGTGCTAATTTTTGCCCCACCAATCAATGTTAGTTGGTAAACATTTATAAGGCAACATCTGATTGGGATTGAGGCAAAATTAGCACCATTTTTAATACGATAAGAACTTTAAATATCATCTATACAGTATCATAATATAAGATAATAATATAATAAATAATCTATCAGTATAATAATATATAGTGAGGGAATAATAAGTCGAGGGGGTGGGGTCGGGGTAATCATACAGTAGAATAATATAGATATATAATAATAATAAATAAATCTATTACAGTATAATAATATATATAAATAATATAATATAATCCATCGCGCGTGTATAATCGATATAGGCGTAAATATACATAAACTTTAATCTATACATTATAATCATATTTTTATATAAATATAATAAGTATCTTAAATAAATAATAATCTATCAGTAAAATAATATATAATAAATAATATAAATATAATCTATACAGTAATAATATATATAGAAATACTTAAATGTGCTATAACAGTATATAATATTTTATATAATATATAAAGTATAATTAATCTAAATATAATCTATCGTATAATAATATATATAAATTATATATATAATCTATAAGTATACTAATATGTGTAATGTCAGGGTTCATGTATTTATCTGATTTCTAGAGATTAGCTTGTAAGAGTTTGACACTGTCCGTGAGAGAATCACGAGGACCGCAGCCCCGTGCTTGGTAACCAGTGGAGGTGATTGTCCTTATCATTTCCTGGTGTGAGACATCACTTGTGTAGGTGGATTTAGAACTTATATAATTCTCTTATAATTTAAAGGAAGATTAACTTTGGGTTTAGGAAGTTTAAATGATAAATTAATTTTTTATATAAATCTAAAATAATACGGAGACAATTTCTGGGATATATTGAATTTATTGTTGTGATAAACAAGTCAATCACTTTTTTATTACCAACTTTTTATTACAAATTACACCTGTGTCTCAATTTCTAGTTTCCAGGACAGAAAATTCCATTCATTTCTAAACTGCTGCTGCAAAAGAATACAAGCTTGCAGTGTACCTGCCAAGGAAAACTATAAGACTCCATTTATTACTAAGATGACCCTACTAAGAAGGTGAAGAAGAAATACTGGCCCATATACAGAGCACTCCACTCACAGGCTCAGCAAGGTAAGGGATTTTACAGAGATTTTAAGGGTCTGTAAACTGGTGGCAGGCAGGATGTACTGCAGGGCCCCAGGTTGCTCCTCCGCCGCACGATTGGAGGCCGGGCCTGACTCCTTCTCCTTCCAAGATCTCCTTCACAATCGTAGCTGTTTTAAAATTAAACGTCAGCTGAGATCGCACTATGAATGAAACATATGAACGATCAGCTTTTAAAACACCGGACCCAAAACCCCCCCCCCTTCCGGTTCAGTTACGAAGTTCGGGTCCAGCTTTTAAAAACAGCTGATTGTTTATGTTTCCTTACATGCGTGTGATCAGCTGTTTAAAAACGTCTGATCGAAGAAGATCTTGGCTTGTGGCGGGCCTACTACTGTCCGGCCCCCCACAGGTGGCAGGTGCAGTGTCTGTATATTTCTTTCGTGAGATGCATCATGTAGGCTGCACATTGGCATTTTGGAACATTGAATAAATTATATATAGTACCTACAATCCCAAATAAATAAAGTGACAGTGTTCCAATAGCCCATATTAAATTTTATGGCCACCCCAAACAAATTTTTTATTTATAGTGCGGAAATGGGCACAAATCGAAAAAATGTTATAACTCAACACAATTCGCTACAAGCATAGTTCAAATGGTAAGTATATAGCAGTATATAAAAAAGGAAATCCATATAGTGAAACTGAATCCCGATATACACTAATTGAAACAGGTATTCCAAAGTACAATAAACAGTGTTAAACTTAACTGGATCTACCTGCCAAGAAGAGATCAAACAGACACTGAGAAAGAAGGTGATTCCAGACCCCACTCCCAGCAGCAAACGAACCACCGGGTCACCGAGGGGTCCCAGGAACTGTAAGGTGAAATTTGGTACACTTCGGTCACCTCCACACTGGATATAGCCACCTCCTCGCTCTACTCCTTGAACCAACGCCAGTTCTCCACACCCGTCACTCGGACTAGATATATACTTATATACATACTCTATATACCGTACACATTGGCTTTATGAACCATGCCATTATATATACTATATATAAATATATATACAATACAAGGATTGTAGGAAGTGCTACTGATCTGGTCAAACATTTATACAAACATAGAAAAGATAATCAATGCACATTCCTAGGCCCCATACAATATCATATTATCTGCACACTGGCAGACATTATAAACATATTGATTATCTTTCTATGTTTATAATCGTATGCCCTTGTGCAGAAATATATATTGTATTGGGCCGCAGTGATGTGGCATTGATTTCTTTTCTATGTTAATATAAAGTATGCAGTGTGTCAGATGAATATGAATGGTACTTTGGGCCCCAGGATGTGCATTGATTTTCTTTCTATGTTTATAAGTTGCCAGTGTGCAATAATATTCTTGTATTGGCCCAGGAATGTGGCATTGATTATCTTTTCTCTGTTTTATAATGTATGCCATTGTGCAGCTAATATGATATTGTATGGGGCCTATGAGTGCAGGGATTATCTTTCTAGTGATATGTCTGCCCAGTGTGCAGATAATATGATATTGTAAATTGGTCCCAGAAATGTGTCATTGAATATCTTTTCTATGTTTATAAAGTAATTGCCAGTGTGCAGATAATATGATATTGTATGGGTCCCCAGTAATGTTGCATTGATTATCTTTTCTATTTTATAATGTATGCCAGTGGTCAATAATGAGGATATTTGTTGGGTCCCAGGAATGTGCATTGATTTCTTTTCTAGGTTTATAATGTATGCCAGTGGGCAGATAATATGATATTGTATTGGGCCCAGGAATGTGCCATGATTATCTTTTCTATGTTTATAATGTATGCCAGGTGCAGATGATAATATGATATTGTCTATGGGCCCTAGCGAATGTGCAGTGAATTCTATTGTTCTATGTTTAATAAGTATTGCCCAGTGTGCAGATAATATGATTTGTATGGGCCCAGGGCAATGTGCATTGATTATCTTCTATGTTTATAGATGATGCCAGTGTGCAATAATATGATATTGTATTGGGGCCAGGAATGGCATTCGATTATCTTTCTATGTTTATATAAGTATGCCAGTGTGAGATCATTGATATTTGTATGGTGCCTAGGAATGTGCATTATTATCTTTTCTATTTTTATAAATAGTCTGCCAGTGTGCAGATAATATATATTGTATGGGGCCAGGAAGTGCATTGATTATCTTTTCTATGTTTATAAGTTGCCAGTGTGCAGATAATATGATATTGTATGGGCCTAGGAATGGCATTGATAATCTTTTCTATGTTTATAATGTATGCCAGTGTGCAGATAATATAATATTGTATTGGGTCCCAGGATGTGCATTGATTATCTTTCTATGTTTATAATGTATGCACTGTGCAGATATATGATTTGTATGGGGCCAGGAAGCTGCATGATTTATCTTTTCTATGTATAATTATCGCAGTGTGCAGATAATATGATATTGTATGGGGCCAGGAATGTGCATTGATTATCTTTCTAGTTTATAATGTCTGCCAGTGTGCAGATAATATGATTTGTATGGGGCCGGAATGTGCATTGATTATCTTTTTATGTTTATATGTCTGCCGTGTGCAGATAATATGATATTGTATGGGGCCTAGGAATGTGCATGATTATCTTTTCTATGTTTATAATGTATGCCAGTGTGCAGATAATATGATATGTATTGGGCCTAGAATGTGCATTGAATTATCTTTTCTATGTTATAAAGTATGCCAGTGTGCAGATAATATATTGTATGGGGCCTAGGATGTGCATTGGATTCTTTTCTATGTTTATAATGTATGCCAGTGTCAGATAATATGATATTGTATGGTCCAGAATGTCATTGATTATCTTTCTATGTTTTATAATGTATGCCGTGTGCAGATAATTATATTGTATGGGGCCTAGGAATGTGCATTGATTATCTTTTCTATGTTTATAAGTATGCCAGTGTGCAGATATATGATATTGTATGGGGGCCTAGGAATGTGCATTGATTATCTTTTCTATGTTTATAATGTATGCCATGTGGCAGATAATATGATATTGTATGGGGCCTAGGACATGTTGCATTGATTATCTTTTCTATGTTTTAATGTATGCCAGTGGGCAGATAATATGATATTGTATGGGGCCTAGGAATGGATTGATTATCTTTCTATGTTTATAATATCAGTGTGCATATAATATGATATTGTATGGGCCTGGAATGTGCATTGATTATCTTTCTATGTTTTAAAAGATGCCCAGTGTGCAGATAATATGATATTGTATGGGGCCTAGGAATGTGCATTGATTATCTTTTCATGTTATAGGTGCCAGTGAGATAGATAATATATTTGTATGGGCCTGGAATGTGCATTGATTATCTTTTCTATGTTTATAATAGATGCCAGTGTGCAGATAATATGATATTCGTATCGGGGCCTAGGAATGTGGCATTGTTATCTTTTTATGTTTATAAAGTATGCCAGGGGTGCAGATATATGATATTCGTATGGGTGCCCTAGGAATGTGCATTGATTATCTTTTCTAGTTTATAAAGTATGCCAGTTGCAATCATATGAATTGTATGGGGTCCCTAGAATGTGGCATGATGTATCTTTTCTATGTTTTATAATGTAATGCCAGATGTTGGCAGATAAATGTGATATTGTATGGGGCCTAGGAATGTGATTGATTATCTTTTCTTGTTTATAATGTAATGCCAGTGTCAGATAATATGATATGTATGGGGCCTAGGAATGTGCATTGATATTCTTTTTCTATGTTCTTAAAGTTATGCCAGGTTGCAGATAATTATGATATGTATGGGGTCCCTAGGAAGTGGCCATTGATTATCTTTTCTATTTTATAATGGTATGCCAGTGTGCAGATAATATGTAGTATTGTTGGGTCCCAGGAATGTATATTGATTATTTTTCTATTTTATAATGGATTGCCAGGTGTGCAGATAATAGATATTGTATGGGGCAGGAATGGCTTGTTATCTTTCTAGTGTTATAAAGTGATGCCAGTGTGAGATAATTGATATCTGTATGGGGTCCCAGGAATGTGCATGTGATTATCTTTTCTAGGTTTATAATGTATGCCAGCTGGCAGATAATATGATATTGTATGGGGCCTAGAATGTTGCATTGATTATCTTTTATATGTGTATTAAAATGTACTGCCAGTGTGCAGTAAATATGATTGTAATGGGGCCTAGGATTGTGCTTGATTATCTTTTCTAATGTTTGTAATAAATGTTTGAAGCAGACAGTAGCACTTCCCTACAATCCTTGTATGTATATATATTTATATATAGTTATATTAAATGGCATGGTCATAAAGCCAATGTGTACGGTAATAGGAGTATGTATAGTAATTATATATCTAGTCCGAGTGACGGGTGTGGAGAACTGGCGTTGGTCAAGGGTAGAGCGGGAGGGGCTATTCCATTGTGGAGGTGAAACCGAGTGACCAAATGTTCACCTACCGTTCCTGGGACCCCTCGTGACCCGGTGGTTCGTTTTGCTGCTGGGAGTGGGGTCTGAATCACCTTCTTTCTTCTCAGTGTCTGTTTGACTCTTTTGCAGGTAGATCCAGTTAAGTTTAACCCTTTTTATTGTACTTTGGATACCTGTTCAGTAGTTATATCGGATTCAGTTTCACTATATTGATTTCCTTTTTTATATACTGCATATATTACCATTGAACTATCTTGTTAGCGATTGTTTTGAGTTATAACATTTAACAACCGTAGCTGTTGTGGCATCACCCTTCGCCCTGAGACCCTGCACCTGAAAACTTGGAACCGTATCTGGTGAGGCATCACCCTTCAGTCCGGATCACTGCACCTGAAACTTGGGGCACCGTATCTGTTAGGCATCACCCTTCCTTCCGGAGCCCTGCAACCTGAAAGACTTGGGGCAACCGTATCTGTTGAGGCGATTTCTATTGCATCCCGGCAAACGGCGCGAGAAACAGCAGTTTTAGATTTGGGTACAGCCAAACAATACCCTCATACTTTTGTCCGCAATAAGACTAAGGCTCCGTTGTTGATCCGATCGTGCTTTCAAAGCACGCACTAGTGTGGCCTAGTAGATTGGCCACACAAGTGGCTACAGAGTGCTGTGGGCGATCCATGGATCGGAGTGCAATTTGATATGCTCCGTTGTGCAATATTTGCTGATCGCAGCGTGCTAGCACGTGCAACGATATTGGCGCACTGAAAATGAGCATGCATCCGCGAGCATATCAGTACCGTGCGGGAACGGCGTTTGTTTTTTTTTTACTTGTTGCCTCAGCGACTTATTACAAAACTTTCAATTTATTTATCAAAAGGCATAAGGATTCTCTTTTTGTACAGGATAGGGGTTAATCATGCATGGCTTTCTGTATTTCATTCGAGGAATCGTGTGGATGATGTTCATTGATTTGCAAATTGAATCATAAAAATGTTTTTGTTTTCCTGTGCGTCTGGATGCAAGAATGAATGACGGTTATTTAGCTTGTTGCAAGTTTGAAGACAGATGATTTTATCCTTCTGACAAGACGTATAATGACTAAGTTGCACAGGAAACACTCCATCTCTGCATTGCTCTTAAAGGGTTTCTGTTTTCTCTTTTTCCGTTTAACAAGTTTCAAGGCTGCCAAGGATTTTCCTTGGCCCTCTTGTAATTTTAACTAGAACAAAAACACACATAGAAATACTGAAAAATTACAGGGAGAATCAAATAAAAGTTTTATCATTAAAAATGGTGTCTACTTTGCCCCAACATCAGATCTTATTTAACATTTGAAAGCAACACTGATTGGTTGGGGCAGAATTATACATATTCACGATAAGACTTTTTATTGCTATCCCTGAAGTTTTTAGTCCAACATCGCAATCCTAAATTCAAGTCTCAAAACATGATGTAATAAAGTTCTTATCGTTAAAAATGGTGGCTATTTTGCCACAACCAATCAGGCTGTTGTTTTTGAATGTTAATAACTGATGGTTTGGGCAAATTAGCACCATTTTTATGATCAGAACTTTTATTACATCTGCCGGGTCATGTCTATGTTAATACATCCTTGGCTGTACTTTCATACAGAGGGACCTAGTTTACACAGTTGTATTTAGATTATCTTTAATTCCAGACCTTCTACTGTACCTACCTGCTTGTACTGTAGGGCTCTGCCCACCTGAAGTCTCCGTTCATCAGATACCGTACACATTGGATTTATGAACCATGCCATTAGGATTGAATGAATGTATCCCACATTATATTAGAATTGACTTCTGGCATTTAATATCTCATGATCGAGTAACATAAGAAACGTGATTACGCTGGATTACTTTAATGGCAGGAGTGACACAGAACAAGTAGTGTCTGTTGAGTCAATGTCTCTTTGTTCTCCTATTAAGCCCGTAGATTCTCTGTCACGTTAAGTGGTTTAAAAACATCTTGAGTTTGTAAACCGATGGACTTTTGGGTTTCAGCCACGTTCTATTATCGCTACAGCATATTTGTCAAATACTGCCAATAGCAATAGACACACAGTAGCTTTCAGTTTCTAGCATAAATTACTGTCTGAGTGGTTTTGTACATGTTCTTCCGCCCAAATATATTTGGTCAGTATCTAGTTTTTTTGTTTTTTCGTAAAAGGGCAATAAACCATTTTCAGAACTTTGCCTTACTTTCATGTTTCCTTGCAGGCCCAAGGGGTACAGGGCCATATATTGAATTGATCTGTCCACAGCTGACATGTAGAACTCAGGGGGAATAATCTGATAGGGTGCCTCATTGGTATTTTTATTGTAGAAATAAAGACAAAAGCAAAAGGTACTGGGAACAGTTTCAAACTTGTATTAGCATTTCACAACAGATTTCATTACTGTCTAAAGCTAGTTACACCACTAACGATAAAGCCCCGTAGGATACAACGGTATCGGGGCTTTATCGCAGTGTGTGAGCGGCTTTTCTGCACAAGCTGCCGGCTGCTGACGGCCTTGCGGGCCTTCGTGAAATAACGAAAATGTCCCCCATGATGTGTATATGGTGTGTATATGATGTGTATATGCTTGTGTATATGATGTGTGTTCTGTGTAATGCCTGGGTATATGCCTGTGTACTAGGCTGTGTATATGAGCCTGTTTATATGATGTGTATATGATGTGTATATGCTGTGATGTGCTTGTATATGATGTGTATGTGCTGTGTATATGATGTGTATCTGCTGTGTAATATGATGTGTAATGAATGTGCATATGCGTGTATATGATGTGTATATGATGTGTATATGCTGTGTATATGATGTGTATATGCCTTTTTGCACATTCCTGGGCCCAATACAATATCATATTATCTGCACACTGGCATACTTTATAAACATAGAAAAGATAATCAATGCACATTCCTGGGCCCAATACAATATCATATTATCTGCACACTGGCATACATTATAAACATAGAAAAGATAATCAATGCACATTCCTGGGCCCAATACAATATCATATTATCTGCACACTATACTTACTATCTGCACTTACTATACTGCTATATACATACCACATTTTCTGTTCTATTTTATATGAATTGATATACTTACAAGTGTATAACATTCTTAAGGATACATTCCTATATTAAAACTCCTTTATTGATTTATTCCTGCTACTTGTATTTAATTGCTTATTAAAGACCCCTATCTTGGAGAGAGCTGATTGGAGTTGGTTCTTGGGGAATGATTAACAGGTATGATTACCTTAAAGAGCATCTCTTGTAAGCTTCTAATCAGATGTGAAACATTTCCCTTTATCTAATACTTAGGGGATAATATTAAATATTATAGGACATTGCTACTTGTGCTGTACACACAAAATGCTTCCAGAAATAGAAATGAATAGCACAACATTTAGAAATTCAGGATAAAAGATATTTTTCTTAGTGATTCCTAAGCAGAGATATGCACGTGTAGAATTAAATCACTCCGCGCCCCTCCTCCTCCTTTCCACCTCACTTGACATGCTCAGTGCTCAAATGGATATAAACCCAACAGGAGACAGGTTATTAGTATTTTAATGCATAAATCAGATCCTGTCCTTCTTACTTCTATTTACAGTATTTTATAGATTATTAACACTATTCAGATTCAATTGTAAATTTGGCTTGAAATACCAAATAACTGTTCTTTCTATTTCTTCTTTTTTATTCTTCCTATTTTTGGACTGTATCTCTTCTCACAGTTTGCAAGCCAGAGACACACACTGATTACGTTTATCTTGATTGGAGTCACCTGTGAGCAGACCTATTCAGCACTGATTACCTGTCTCCTGATTGGATTTAGGTGTAAGCAGACCTAATCAGCGCTGATTACTTTTCTCTTGATTGGGGTGACCTGTGAACAGACCTAATCAGCGCTGATTACTTTTCTCTTGATTGGGGTGACCTGTGAGCAGACCTAATCAGCGATGATTACCTATCTTGATTGCCTGTATCACAGACGCAGGTTTTACAACTCACAGCACACACAGAAACTCATATTAATAGAGCTTTGTGCAGCTTTTCAAGCCATATTCAAAGTTTAGACTTAAAGGAATATAGTTCAGACAAAAAGTGAACTATTCCTTTAAAGTAGCGATTGAAGACCGGGAGGTAAAGGATCTATTCCTTACCTTCCATTCACTCAATCAGGAGCCAGGAACAAAGGTGGGTATATTTACCTTACACACAATCCACCGCCAGCTCCATTGAAAATTTCCAACCACTTCCTGGTTTAGTTTAACTATAGCACGCATTATCACGCATGCACGCTTAGTTAAACTAAACCAGGAAGTGGTTGGAAATTTTCAATGGAGCTGGCGGTGGATTGTGTGTAAGGTAAATATACCCACCTTCATTCCTGGATCCTGGATGAGTGAATGGAAGGTAAGGAATAGATCCTTTACCTCCCGGTCTTCAATCACTGCTTTAAAGGAATAGTTACATTTTTGTGTGAACTATTCCTTTAAATGTTCCATTTCTGGCTTATTTCTATCATTCATTGCAGATAGTGTATCGCACCAGGACGCTCTATAAATCATCAGCCCTGTCAATAGGTTATAGTTTCTCCCTTGATTTGTGTGAATTCTCCTTTTACAAAAATGGTAAAAAAAAAATCCCAACCTGTTTATTTGTAACACTTGACACAAATGAGAAACAGGAAAACTAATTGAAAAACTTGTTCCGGACAGAAGAAAAAATCCTATTTAACCAGGTGTCAAATTACTGATTAAAAATAAGTAAAAGCAGAAATAGTTTCTTCAGGAATTTAATAAATACTATACAGAATTAACTTATCTTCTGGCTTGGAAATGTTTACACTTTCCATTTAGAAATATTATATTCTTTATGTAAATAGATTTATTTCGTGCAAAGAAAGAAAATAATTAGAAAATCACTTAAAGGAATTGTACACTGAAAAAAAGGACTTTGCCTCATTTCAATCTATAAATGAATAGAAGAAGAACTTACTCTGATGTGTTTCTGATGCAATCCAGTACTTGATTTGTTCAAGCTTAGTCCCTCAGTCCCCCTGCCAGACTTTCTGACTCTATGTGAGGGCAAGCATGCTCAGTATTCCCTATGAGGCACCATTGGGAGAGGGAATTTCCCACCATGCAATTTATGTACCTGTCACCATTCCAGTGACAGCAAAACTTTGCATAACAGAAAATATTGTGAAACTAAGGCACTTGATTGACAGCTGAAATGTAAGATGTTTCAGATTGGATATCTAAAGAAATAGGGGACAAATTAACAAAAGACTGTACAGTGATCGTTGGGATAATGAATGAGATCTGTTTATACGATTACAGAGATTTATCTAATATTACCTTAGACAGGGATTGCCCAGGTGCATGGAACTTTTAACATAGGTAACAGTAAACTTATTGGAATAAAGTAGAGCAGTATTAAAGGTATAAGTCAGTATTGCTACCGGAACCTCTCAATACAGTTTCTTTACAATCAAAGATCACTTTGTAGACTAACTACCATTTCTCTTCCTTCTCTATGTTGCAGTGGCAAAAGGTACATTTATATTAGATATCCCTCAAGGGCTAGGCCATAACAAAGCACTTTAACACGCGATCCAATTGTTGAGGCCACACTAGGTGCGCTGATGTGCACTGCTCTGCGATCCGCATATTTTTCTTTTGCACGATCACATGTGCTCCTATGTGCCACAGTGTGGCCCCACAGTTTTTACCGTCAACATTAAACACTTGCAATTAGACATGGGTGCAGAATCTAACAGCTCCCTCTGAAATTGGAATGGGAGCAGGGTTGTCAGGCGTCCCTATTTGAGTGGGGTGGTCCCGAGTACAAGAAAAAAATCCAGAGTCCTGCAGTCAGGGCTGAAATTCCATCCGTCTCTGGCTGTCCCTGTCCCCGAAATGCCCACCCCCATGCCCCACAAAGCCCTCCTACTCTGCATGGAGAACTAGTAACCCTGAATAGGAGGTAAGAGTAGTGGTTCCTTTTTCCCAGGGCCCCAGACTGACGTCTAGGCGAATCTAAAAAACATACGGTGGAATGTTTTAATACTGTGTATCCATTGTGTAACACAGTCAGGTATGTTATGTAGTAAATAATGGAGTTCTCACTAAATAATGCAGCTTTATTCAGAAACATATCACTGTCTGTCCTTGAATATATCTCTCCATATCCAGAAGGCACATTCTCACCATGAAAACATTGTAGATTTATTCTTGGACAAAAGGATGAAACTGAATTCCATAATTCCAGATCTCGCTGTGCTCTTCACTTCAACTTTTTCTCTTGCTGCGATCTTATTTATTTTTCCTTTACTTATTACTGAAACAATTTGTACTCTGATTTATTTTATTTTTTGGGACTCCGGCAGATCAATGCGAAATATAGATTTACGGGAAGTCACTGACAATTTCTATTCCATCTCCCCACCAATGTTAAAGAAGCTGAATTTGCATCACTGGGGGCCTGGTAGTTCTTACTTATCTTCTCATTTCAATTTTATTTAAAGTCATTAAAAAGTCAGGACATTGTATTGTGGATGTTATATAGAAAAATGATGATGTCATAAGGGCTGATGTGCCTATCCCCTATCCTTACCGGGACCAGTGGCGTAGGGTCTGCCACACACCCAAGATATATGCAGTGAACAGCCATTTTTAAACAGCTGATCACGCGTATGAAGGAAACATATGCGCAATCAGCTGTTTAAAAGACTGGATCTGAACTTTCGGGACTGAAGCGAGTCTTTTAAACAGCTGATAGCGTGTATGTTTCCTTCATACGTGCGATCAGCTGTTTAAATAGGCTGGTGGCTTGGGAGATCTTGGCAGGCTTGTCAGGAGGAGGGAGTCAGGGGCCTGGCCCCCAATCTCGGGGGACGGGACCCTGCAGGTACGCCCCTGACCGGGACTTACCCAATCTGAAAGGTCTGAATCGGATTTGGATCCGACACGAAACTCTCGAATCAAAAGATCCATCGGAACTTTCGGATTTTTAGAACTTTTACATTCGGTAACCCTCAAAAGTAGCCTAATACATTCAGGAACTCTCAAAATTAGCCCTGTACATTTGGTAGCCTTTGAAAGTAGTCTTGTACTTTCGACAACTCTCAAAAGTAGCCTCGTATATTCGGTAACTCTCAAAAGTAGCCTCGTATATTCGCTAACTCTCAAAAGTAGTCTCGTATATTCGGTAACTCTCAAAAGTAGCCTCGTACATTCGATAATCCTTAAAAGTAGCCTCGTACATTCGGTAACTCTCAAAAGTAGCCTCGTACATTCAATAATCCTTAAAAGTAGTCTTGTTCATTCGCTAACTCTCAAAAGTAGTCTTGAACATTCGGTAACTCTCAAAAGTAGCCTCGTACATTCAATAATCCTAAATAGTAGCCTCGTACATTCAGTAACTCTCAAAAGTAGCCTCGTACATTCGATAATCCTAAAAGAGTCTCGTAATTGGTAACCCTCAAAAGTAGTAACCTAATACATCAGGAACTCTCAAAAGTTATCCCTTACATTTGGTAGCCTTTAAAGTAGTCTTGTACTTCGACAACTCTACAAAAGTAGACTCGTATATTCGCTAACTCTCAAAGTAGTCTCGTACATTCGGTACTCTCAAAAGTAGCCTGTACTTCGGAAACTCTCAAAAGTGACTCGGACATCATTCGGTAACTCTCAAAGTAGCCTCGTACATTCGCTCGCCTAAAAAGTAGTCTCGTACATCGGTAACTCTCAAAAGTAGCCTTGTACATTTGGCAACCCTCGAAAGTAGTTTCTGAAAAAGTAGCCTCGTACATTCGGTAACTCTCAAAAGTAGCCTCGTACTTTCGACAACTCTCAAAAGTAGCCTCGTATATTCGGTAACTCTCAAAGTAGTCCTCGTACTTCGCTAAACTGTAACACTACTCAAAAGTAGTCTCGTACATTCGGTAACTCTCAAAAGTAGCCTCAAACATGTCAAGTAACTCTCAAAGTAGCCTTGTACATTCTATAACTCTCAAAAGTAGTCTCGTACATTCGTAACACTCTCAAAGTAGCCTCGTACATTCGGAACTCAATCGCAAAGTAGTCTCGTACATTCGGTAACTCTCAAAAGTAAGCCTGTACATTCGTAACTCTTAAAAGTAGCCTCGTACATTCGGTACCTCTCCCAAAGAAGTCTCATACATTCAGTAACTCTCAAAAGTAGCCTCGTACATTCAGTAACTCTCAAAAGTAGCCTCGTATACTCGCTAACTCTCAAAAGTAGTCTCGTAAATTCGGTAACTCTCAAAAGTAGCCTCGTACTTTCGACAACTCTCAAAAGTAGCCTCGTATATTCGGTAACTCTCAAAAGTAGCCTCGTACATTCGGTAACTCTCAAAAGTAGCCTCGTACATTCGATTAATCCTTAAAAAGTAGTTTTGTACATGGTTACCTCTCAAATGTAGCCTGTACATTTGGCAACCCTGGAAAGTAGTTTCTGAAAAGAAGCCCTCGTACATTCGGTAACTCTCAAAATTAGCCTGTACATTTGGCTACTCTTCAAAAGTAGTCTCGTACATTCGTACACTCTCAAAGTAGCCTCGAACATTCAGTAACTCTCAAAAGTTGCCTTTGTACTCAATAACTCTCAAAAGTAGCCTTGTACATTCAATAACTCTCAAAAGTAGTCTCGTACATTCGGTAACTCTCAAAAGTAGCCTCGTACATTCGGTAACTCTCAAAAGTAGCCTTGTACATTCGGTAGCTCGAAAGTAGCCCTCGTCATTCGGAACCTCAAAAGAAGTCTCAATACATTAATACCTCTCAAAAGTAGCCTCGTACATGGGAAATCTCAAAGTACGTACATCGGTAACTCTCAAAAGTAGCTTCGTATACTCGCTAACTCTCAAAGTAGTCCTCGTAAATTCGGTAACTCTCAAAAGTAGCCTTGTACTTTCGACAACTCTCAAAATAGCCTCGTATATTCGGTAACTCTCAAAAGTAGCCTCGTACATTCGGTAACTCTCAAAGTAGCCTCGTACATTCGATAATCCTTAAAAGTAGTCTTGTACATTCGGTAACTCTCAAAAGTAGCCTTGTACATTTGGCAACCTCGAAGTAGTTTCTGAAAAAGAAGCCTCGTACATTCGGTAACCTCTCAAAAGTAGCCTTGTACATTTGCTAACTCTCAAAAGTAGTCTCGACATTCGTTAACTCTCAAAAGTAGCCTCGAAACATTCAGTAACTCTCAAAAGTTGCCTTGTCATTCAATAACTCTCAAAAGTACCTTGTACATTCATAACTCTCAAAAGTAGTTCTCGTACATTCGGTAACTCTCAAGTAGCTGTACATTCGGTAACTCCAAAAGTAGTCTCGTACATTCGGTAACTCTCAAAAGTAGCCTCGTACATTCGGTAACTCTCAAAAGTAGCCTGTACACTCGTTAACTCTCTAAAGAAGTCCATACATTCAGTAACTCTCAAAAGTAGCCGTACATTCGGGAAATCTCAAAGTAATCTCATCTCGCGTACATTCGGTAACTCTCAAAAGTAGCCTCGTACATTCAGTAACTCTCAAAAGTAGCCTTGTACATTCGTTACCTCTTAAAGTAGCCTCTACATTCGGAACTCTCAAAAGTAGCCTCGTACTTCGGTAACTCCAAGTAGCCTTGTACATCAGTAACTCTTAAAGTAGCCTCATACATCGGTAACTCTCAAAAGAAGTCTCACACATTCAGTTAACTCTCAAAAGTAGCTCGTACATTCGGTACTCTCAAAAGTAGCCTTGTACATTCGTAACTCTCAAAAGTAGCCTCGTACATTCGGTAACTCTCAAAAAGTCTCATACATTACATTCAGTACTCTCAAAAGTAGCAGCCTCGTACATTCGGGAAAATCTCAAAAAGTAGCCTCGTACATTCGGGAAATCTCAAAAGTACCGCGTCATTCGGGAAACTCAAAGTCCTCGTACATTCGGAAATCTCAAAAGTAGTTTTCTGTGCATAATTTTGAGGTTACCAAACATACAAGCTAACTTTCGCAACCTGCAATTCTCAAAATGCAATTGGAACTACTTTCAGTAGAGATGAAAGTTGGTTCGAATAGAACCCGGGTTCTAATTCACGAAAACTTTTGGAATTCCCGGATTTCACGGAATCCAGATTTTTCAGAATTTCAATTTTTATTGAAATTACGATAATCATCGAAATCGAAAATAGATGATATCAAAAATGAATCAAAACCGCAAAACGAAAGTAATAATCGATTTCGGTAACCCTCAAATTTGTATATCGGTAATCGTAACCCTCGAAAGCAGCGCCGATTTTCAGTAACTCTCGAAATGAAATGGAAGCTGAAAACAGCCCGATCGTGAGGAAGAATAGTTTAAAAATAAGTTTTGGTTCCATTTACGGGTTCCCCAGACCATTCCCCCAGCCTCTGTGTCATTGTAAAGTAACTATTACTATTTGTCCCTCAAATGGACAGAAACTCTCTTAGAGCTTCTATGAGTTCATTTTCCAATGTTTGAAATTTTCAAAAAATTCAAAAACGGAACGAAACTAAACAGTTCGAACATCTCTACTTCAAGTTCCGATTGTACTTTTGAGGTTTTCAAATATACAATTATATATCGGTAACTTTGAAAAGTGCATTTGGAACCTCGCTAATAGCTCTGTACTGTGTACTAGAAAGTTAGATTTTTTCCCCCAGTTTTGTTGTGTGTTCCTGTCCATTTCCCGGTGCCTGTAAGCTACCATGCTTTTTACTAGCCTTTATTTTTTTTTCATTGGCTCCTGGGCCCCCTGCATTGCACCCCTAGTGTTACGCCCCTGACTATGGACCATGAAGGTAGCCCCTTGATGACAATATTGAGCCTGTTCTCACCTCCTCACCCCCACCCTGCACAACTCAGTGATTACTTATCAGTAAAACTCTCAGTACTTTTAACACCGAGCATAGAAAAAATAATAAAAATACAGATCAAAATAAAACCCAGATGTACATGACAGAAAGCTGTCACCCAAGGTCCAGATAATCAGATCTCTCACAGCACTGACACTTGGCAGCTTCTGTTTGGTGGATCAAAGTAATAGGAAAAAAATTAATAGAGCTGAAAGCCTCAGGTGATCATCAAAGTCAATTAATCGAAAAAAGCCTTGCAATGCTTTGAGCTTTCTGACCAGTCTGTCTTGACATGGGTCTGTATGAAGTGTCAGATGACACCCCATACTGTCTGGTCAACATTGGAAGGGCTTTTTAGCTTCTGTCTGTCTGTCGAAGTCCTGAGTTGTTCTAAAGCATCTACAGCTCAGCCATTGGATTACATTTCATCTGATGGAAGCAAATGCTAATATCTTATGGGACAGGGGTTATGGTAACTCTAGATAGGAAGTGGCCCCAGAATAAAGTCAGTGCTGCTCCAAGTGGACGGTAAACACATTGTAGAAAACATTCTAAAGGGTAACTGTGGTCCAAAAATGCCATTAGGTAAGTTGACAGGAATTGCTTTTCCTGGTATTTTGGACAATTTACTTTCATGATTTATTTTACATAGTTTTGAAGAAATTAACATTTTATGTGTGATACAGTAGAGCATCGCAAGATCCTCTGCACTTCCTGCTCTGAAACCATGTGACACTTCCTCCCACTTCCCTGTGTCTCCTCCTTCTCCATAAAAAAAAGACAAAAATGTACTCACCTACACACTCCCTGCTGAGGGATGTGCTTTTATCCACCCTCCTTCAGTCACTGAACTAATCTCTTCCTTGATTTTTCTGCTTTCTCTCCTGCACTGAGCATGTGCCAACCGCAGATTAGAAGGAGGAACTAGCATTTATGACCATACATTAAGAACCTTCCACCCCCTAACTTTGATTTCTTCACATCATGGGCTATGCAGCTAGAGAGATGGTAATGGCTCGTTTTAAAGTAGGAACCTGGTCTTTCATTAAAATCAACTGTTTGAAGACCCCAGTTCCCTTTAAACTATGGACCTGATACAAAAATTCACCTCGGTTATTATTTGCAGCAACCAATCAAATGTTAGCTTGTTACTGGGTTACTTGCCCGTTAGATACCATCTATTTGTTGCTACAACACAGGTAAAGTTTTGCACTTTATTACATCAGCCCCTTTATGTTTTCTTAAAACAAACCAATATATAGGAAATGTTTAAATCTTAACTGCCCATGTAAGCAGGGCCCAGCGTAAGGGGAGTTTCGGGGGTGGATTGCTGGTCCTTGTGGTCGTGGGAGTTTGGGGTAGCCTTGCATGATTGCGAGAGACCACCCCAAATCCGTGAGACTCCTGTGACTGCAGGGAGGGTGGTACCTGCTGTAATTAATCAGAATTAATAAACATGCATAACAGGAGGTATTTGAAAAGGGACAATGTTGCTTTGATTCCTAAACAAACAGGGATTTGTCTGTTTACCAAGCTTTTTGCAGTAATTATGGATTCACTGTAGAAAACTAAACAATTCCCAAAATATCCATTTTTCACCCAATAAGGTTTGTACATTATTAATTGACTTAACCCTAAACATCCAAATGTTCAATTTACCCTGACGTGTTTACAATTTCTCCATAGCAATCTGCAGTCTTTATATCCCATAATCTGTAATGAGGCTTCAACCTGTCAGAGCAGTGATTGCAGTAAGAGTAATATAGTGTTTGTTGTTTTACAAGAAACCATTCAGATTGTGAACTGCTGTGACACTGGCTCCATCTACTGGAAAGTATAAAATGTGCAAGCAGCAATGTATTATGTATGTATGTAATGTATAATTTTATTTAAAACGCCCACTTGGGTATGCTGTACATTATAAAATACAAGTATACAAACAGGGGGATAAGTGCGAGCCATTATAAAGATAAATCAAATTTAATTTTAAAGTTTCAAACTTAAGAACTATATACATATATATCTATTATAAATGAAGTGAGGTGTGCCTTACAATTAGGAAAGAGATCCCTGCCCCGAAGAGCTACAATCTAATGGGAGGGACCACATACAGATAGTGGGGGAGGCATAACAGTCATTAATAGTCTGATTTTCAGAAATGTAGGATAACAGTTCATATTTTAATAAACAGCTAATGGATGTCACCAGGAGAACGAGAGAGGGAGCAGCATTCCAAGGTGGGGCACAAGAGAGAATGGTTTAAGGCAGGAGGCAGCATGTGTTTGTTGGGTTTTTTAGAGGCTTTCCTTGCGAGGATGGAGGGCACTACGGACCAAGAGAGAAGATAAGTATTGAGGTGCAGTAGAGTGAAGGGATTTAAAGGTTAAAAGGAGGGTATTGAATATGATTCTTTTTTTTGATGGAAAGCCACCCTATGGACTGAATATCGGGGTTGCGGGTTCTCTATAGGAGGGAGTGGAGACGATTCAAGCTGCCGATTATAGTATAGACTGGAGAGAGAGAGATGACAGGCCGGGGGTCCAAGTACAGCAGCCAAATGAAAGTTTATGTCAATATTTTGAGCCTGGTCAGATATTTATAAAAGAACTTTATTAATTTCCCCACTTTTTCCTCCAGTGATAAAATAAGGTGCATTTTCCCCTAGACTAGACCTGATACTTCTGTTTAAAATATGTTTTTAAATACAGCAAAATCTTGTAAAATACTACTCTACAAAAACCCTGCAGTACTGCCCCTCCCTAGCTCAGTGATCCCACACATGCTCAGAGGGAATCACCCAGGGAGAGAAAAAGATTCACCAATCAGTAACTTTGTATCTCAGTGTTAAAGGAAGAGTGAGTACCTGAAGGTAAAAACACTGGGTTTCTCTGTTGTGAAAAATTATATTGAATTCAAACAGGTATTTCTTTCATTATGTATTAACTAGAAAGACAATTTTATGTATGTTTCTGAGCTTTATGTTCAAGGGCGTGGCCACACCAAAGTAGAGCAGGATACCTGGCTCAGAATATGGATGTCTAGGAATGTAAAACTACACTTTCCATGGAATGGATTTCATTGTTGTATTAGTTCCATGTTTAGCTATACCTTGATTTGACTGTGGTCAAGTATGGGACATTAAAGGGCAACTATAATGAAAAATAACTTTGCCTAATCTTATCTATAATTAAATACATGTAAGAAGCACTTTAAAGCAGCCTATACACAGGATCGACTTGGAGCGATTTCGATTGAAATTTTGAAACCTTTTCTCCATTTTTTCCAATTGGCCACTCAACAATGTTTAGTGGTTTAAGCTGAAATCTTCAAGCTTTTCTTCCAACCGTTGCCCTCAACAAAAACCTGATCGGAAAAAACGCCTGCCATTTATAGCCTCAGGGTGTGTGCAGCTGCATGCCTTTAATCTGAACTTGTTTTGCTGAAGCTCAAGGTGCCTATACACTATAAGACAAGACAGATTAGATATTATCTAGAGAAAATGTCAAATCTATCTAAGAACCCGCCTAGCCTGTTTATTCATGCACTCACTTTGAGATCACAAATGAAAGGGTCAGATTATGTCAAGATAAAAATGCTGCTTGTGAAATGTGGACTTTATATCTCTAATCTATCTAATGTCTGCCAAGTAATGGCCAGCTTTAGTGTTCCCCTCCCACTCTAAATAAACTACCTCCTTACTGACATACTTTCTATGAGTCAAGCATGGCTCAGTAATCACTATGAACCCACAGGAGAGGGAGCGGAGAAATTTGATGTTATATGAGAAAGGAAAATAAATTCTTTTAATTTTCAGGGGGAAAAGATGATAGGGTGAACTTCCCCTTTAAGAGTTCTACCCTCGGTTAAAACAATAAAAACTGAACTGTTTGGCTATTTTACGCTGTGCTGCACACATTAAAAAGCTGTAAATAGAATGTGATAAGTACTTGGCTGTACCTGCAGTCTTAATGATTCGGCCCAAACAAACAAATTCGATATTACAGGCAGAAAGTCACTTGCCTGCCAAATGAAAATACATAACCTAGAAAGTTTTCTCCTAAAAGACGTGACTTCTGCATTGTTCTTGTGAGGTGAGTGTTCTCTGGTGTTTATTTAATTAAATGCTCCTTTGATCTTAGAACAGTCCGATTATATAGACAAAATATCTTACAATGCCGACCTGCCCAACAGACAGGAACAGTAAAGGCTGAGACGACACTTTAGATTAAGTGTTATTGGAAACCACTCCACCAAAATGATTGGTTGAGATTTATTGGACACGGATTGTAGAGCCCGCAGGGGTTACTTTATTAACTTCATTCCTCACATACAGCTTAGACTAATTGCTTCCATACACATTAACCATATAGGAAAATTATCGTTAAGGTTTAGGGACAACTCCATCCTCCATTGATGCTATCAAACTATCACCGTCAGTATCGTGGAGGACTGGTTGGGCGGAACATTCGCTTTAGACCAGGAAACTTCCTTTAGTCCATCAGTGGGACTGATGTGGTCGTAAGTGTATGCCTACCTGGCCAACCAAGAGGAGGGAGGTTCAGGTGATAGTGTGTGCCTCTCAGTCCAATGGGATCCAGTCTGCAGTAGGGAAAAGCAGTCACATTGTAGGCTCGCTTTAGATTGTCCTCATGGTTTGGAACACATGTCCGCCACATGTTAAAAGAGAAAGTAACGACTTTAAAGAAGAATTAAACCTGTGTTTTTAGATTGTGGAGGCAAGACAGGCCGTAAACTGCCTGGATCCCCTGTCTTTTACTTCTGAATGTTTGTATCCAGTTGAGGTGAAATCTGGGCCCTACACATCATTGTCTGACCACAAATCCCACAGTTGCTATTGGCTCCCTATTATACTATAGTGAGCCAATAATAACCCATTAACTGATCTTTGCCAGATGCGGGATTGGTCATATATGATTGGCGATCATCAGCCTATAACAATACTTGCTAGGTAGCTAACATTGCCTAGTTTGAGTCATGTCCACTTTCCCAGGTGACAGGCCCACTTGGGGTTAGCTTACTGAGTAGGGAGCTCCCCTGCCTGTTCCCTGTAAGGTTGGTTGAAGCCATTAGGAACATTACAAATAGCTTGGTGATGTAGATGGCCTGTGATGAGAATTATCAAATGGCAAAACATTCTTTAAATCTTTCCCTATGGTTTATATAACACCCACTGTCTTGTACCAATCATTACTCAGAACACTGACTGCCACATATACAACTCCATGAAGCTACAAAATGATCCACTAGCACTCAACATATATTTCCAGGCAGAAACAAACTCCTAAAGGGTCACTAAACTGTAAAAATACATCTGATGATATAAATCACCGTGGCACTGGGCATGAGAGCCTGAGTGCGGGACTAGGGTGACTTGGTGATTGTGTGTAATAGATTATAATATATATATACACAGATAATAATAGTTATGTAATATACAGTATAAATGAATATAGTATAATATTACAGTAATATATACAGTATAATAATATATATATGTATATATATATACCAGTATATATAATATATTACAGGAAGATTCAATAAAAGTTCTTATCGTTTAAAATGGTGCTAATTTTGCCCAACCAATCAGATCTTATTTAACATTGAAAGCTAACACTCTGATTGGTTTGGAGCAAAATTGCACCATTTTAAACTGATAAGAATTTTATGAATAACCTGATAATATATACAGTATATATATATATTATATATATATGTAATATTACAGTATAATAATATTTTTTATATACGGTAATTATAAACAGGGAATTCATAAAAAGTTCTTATCGTTTAAAATGGTTGCTAATTTTGCCCCAACCAATCAAATGTTTTAACATTTATAAGCTAAATCTGATGTGTTGAGGCAAAATTAGCACCATTTTAAACGATAAGAACTTTAAATATAATCTAACAGTATAAGTCTAATATATATAAAATTATCAATAATAATCTATACAGATAAAATATATATAAATACTAAAATATAATTCCATACAGTATAATAATTACATAAATAATATAAATATAATCTATCAGTATAATATATATATAAAAATATACTAATAATCCATACAGTAGAATAATAATAAAAAATCTAATGTAACTATACAGTATAATAATATTTTTATATTCTATATAAAGTATATAATATAAATAGTACTCTATACAGTATAATAATATATATAAATAATATAATATAATCTATACATATAATAATATATATACTAATATAATGTAATCTATAAAGTAATAATAATATTTTATATAATATATAAAGTATATATATATAAATATCTCTATACAGGATAATATAATATATTATAAGTCTATAATTAATCCTACTACCGTCTAAAATAGTGTAATGTGCAGGGTTTCATTGTATTTATCTCATTCTAGAATTAGCTGGTAGAGAGTTTGAACGTGTCCGTGAGAGAATCACGGAGACCCAGCCCCCGAGGCTGGAAACCAGTGGAGGGTGAGTCCTTATCATTCCGTGTGACATCACGGGTGAGGTTGGATTTGACGTAGATAATTCTGTTATAATGTAAAGAAGATTAACTTGGGGTTGGAGTTTAAATGAATAACTTAGATTTTATATAAAGCTAAAATATACGGAGAACAATTTCTGGATAATATTGATATTTATTGTTGTATAACAAGTAAAATCACATTTTTTAATTAGCCAACTTTTTTTATTAACAAATTCCACCTGTGTCATATTCATTTCCAGACAGAAAATTTCCATTCATTTCTAAACGTGCCTGCCTGCAAAAGAATTACAACTGGCAGTGGACTGCAAGAACTATTAACACATCCATTTATTACTAAGATGACCCCTTACTAAGAAGGTGAGCGAGAATACTGGCCCATATACAGAGCACTCACTCAACAGGCTCAGCAGGTAAGGGATGTTAACAGAGATGTTACGGGTCTGTAGACTGGTGGCAGGCAGGGATGACCTGCAGGGGCCCCAGGTGCTCCTCCGCAAGATTGGAGGCCGGGCCCCTGACTCCCTTCTCCTTCCAAGATCTCCTTCACAATCGTCAGCTGTTTTATAACGTCAGCTGATCGCACATATAATGAAACATATGAGCGATCAGCTGTTTAAAACACCGGACCCGAACTTACCGGTTCAGTTACGGAAGTTCGGGTCCAGTCTTTTAAACAGCTGATTGTGTTAGGTTTCATACATGCTGTTGATCAGCTGTTTAAACGTCTGATCGCGAAGAGATCTTGGGCTTGTGGCGGGCCCTACTACTGTCGCGGCCCCCCACAGGTGGCAGGTGGAGTTGTCTGTATATTCTATTGGGAGATGCATCATGGAGGCTGCACATGTGTCATTGTTGGAACAGTGAATAAATATATATAGTACTACATATCCCAAATTAAATAAAGTGACGTGTTCCAATAGCCCATATAAAATGTTATGGCCACCCCAAAAAATGTTTTATTATATGTGCAGGAAATGGGCACAAATCTAACCAAGATGTAATTTACAGCCTTTGTTCCCTCGCTGCCTTCTGCCTGTTTTCTGGGCAAGGAAAAAGCAAATGGGCTCATCAGCACTGCTCCTGTATAAAATGCTAAATGTCAGCCCATTCTGCTTGCTTCCGTCACACTGGAAAGGCACAGAAGACAGGAATAAGCAGCGAGGGAACAAGGCTGGTAAGTAAATTTGGACAGATTTCGACATAAACCTTGCAGTCGAGTTCTGTGCCCATTTCTTGCCACACATTTAGAAAAAATACAGCACTTTCTATCCTTCCCTTTGTATCTGGGTTACCACCCCCCACCTAGACTTTAAACTACCTGGCAACAGGGAACCTATTTTAATCTGTTTTTTGAGATACTAATGTAATTTCTTCTCACAGATCCCCCATTAGCAAAGAGCCTGAATTGCCAGTTTTTATGTTCAAGAGATCAAAAACACCAAGACCATCTATGGTCTAAACAGCAAAGAGGAGATGGCTGGTGAAATACCCAACATTCCTGCTCCCGGCAATGACCATCCAGCAGATGGAGCCACTGAGCAGGTCAAAGGACAAGTCCTATCACCATCTACCAGAAAGCGGGAATGTGGATGATATTACTGGAAATTCCTGCTCCCAGCAATGACTATCCAGCAGATGGAGCAACTGAGCAGGTCAAAGGACAAGACCATCCACGTCTACCAGAAACAGAGGAGATGGTATTATAATACTGAAATTTCTCTGCTCCCAGCAATGACCATCCAGCAGATGGATCCCACTGAGCAGGTCAAAGGACAAGACCATCCACTTCTCCAGAAACAGAGGAGATGGTGGATGATATCTCTGAAATCCCTGCTCCCAGCAATGACCATTCCAGCAGATGTGCCACTGAGCAGGTCAAAGGACAAATCCATCACCGTCTACCAGAAACAGGGAGATGGTGGATGAATATTACGAAATTCCTGCCCCAGCAATGACCATTCAGCAGATGGAGCCACTGAGCAGCTCAAAGAACAACCATCCACGTCTACCAAAACAGAGAAATGGTGGACTATAATACTGAAATCCTCCTGCTCCAGCAGCATGACCATCCAGTCAGGTGGATCAACTGAGCAGGTCAAAGAACAACCAATCACCATCTCACCAAACAGTGGAGATGGTGGATGATATTACTGAATTCCTGCTCCCAGCAATGACCATTTCAGCAGATGGCACTGAGCAGTCAAAGGACAAGACCATCCACGTCTACCAAAAAAAAACAGGGAAGATGGTAATTATAATACTGAAATTCCTGCTCCCAGCAATGACCATCCAGCAAGATGGAACCACTGAGCAGTCAAAGGACAACATCCAACGTCTACCAGAAACAGTGAGATGGTGATTATAAATATGAAATTCCTGCCTCCCAGCAATGACCATCCAGCAGATGGAACCACTGAGTCAGGTCAAAGGACAAGACCATCCACGTCTACCAGAACAGTGAGATGGTGGATTATAATACTGAATTCCTGCCTCCCAGCAATGAACATCCAGCAGGGTGGAGCCCCTGAGCAAGTCAGGACACAGACCATCCACGACGTCTACCAGAAACAGTGGAGATGGTGAATTATATTACGGAAATTCGCTTCGCAATGACATCCAGCAGGTGGAGCAACTGAGCAGGTCAAAGGACAAACCATCACGTCTACCAGAAACGTGGAGATGGTGGATTATTACTGAAATTCCTGCTCCCACAATGAACCATCCAGCAGATGGAGCCACTGAGCAGCTCAAAGGACAAGACCATCCCACGTCTACCAAACCAGAGGAGATGGTGGATGATATTACTGAAATTCCTGCTCCAGCAATTACACCGCAGATGGAGCCACTGAGCAGGTCAAAAGGACAATCCATCACACTACCAGAAACAGTGGAGATGGTGGATGATATACTGAATTCCGCTCCAGCAATAAACTCCAAGCAGTGGAGCCACTGAGCAGGTCAAGGACGGACCATCCCACGTCTACAGAAACAGTGGAGATGGTGATGATATTACTGAAATTCCTGCTCCCAGCAATGACCATCCAGCATGGACCACTGAGCAGGTCAAAGGACAAAGTCTATCACACGTCTACCAGAACAAGTGGGGATGGTGATGATATTACTGAAATTCCTGCTCCCCAGCAATGACTATCCAGCAGTATGAGCCACTGAGCAGGTCAAAGGATCAAGCCATCACCGTCTACCAGAAACAGTGGAGATGGTGATGATATACTGATTTCCTGCTCCATCCGCAATGACTATCCAGCAGTGGAGCCACTGCAGTTCATAGGACAAGTCCATCACCATCTACAGAAAACGTGGAGATTGTTGGATGATATGTACTGAAATTCCTGCTCCCAGCAATGACCTATCCCGCAGACTGAGCCGCGAGCAGTGCAGAAGGAAAGACCATCCACGCCTACCAGAAACAGATGGAGATGTGTGTATGGCGATCACTGAAATTCCTGCTCCCGCATAACCATCCGCAGATGGAGCCACTGACAGGGCAAGAGGACAAGTCCATCAACCATCTAACCAGAAACAGTGAGATTGTGGAGAATGTACGAGGCTACTTTTGAGAGTTACTGAATGTATGAGACTTCTTTTGAGAGTTACCGAATGTACGAGGCTACTTTTGAGAGTTACCGAATGTACAAGGCTACTTTTGAGAGTTACTGAATGTACGAGGCTACTTTTGAGAGTTACTGAATGTGTGAGACTTCTTTTGAGAGTTACCGAATGTATGAGGCTACTTTTAAGAGTTACTGAATGTACAAGGCTACTTTTGAGAGTTACCGAATGTACGAGGCTACTTTTGGTTATTTTTCCCCCCCCCGCCAAGTAAGCCTCGTACATTCGGTAACTCTCAAAAGTAGTTGTACATTCGGGTGTAACTCTCAAAAGTAGCATGTAAATTCGGAACTCTTTAAAGAGCCTCGTACATTCGGTAACTCTCAAAGAAGTATCACATTCATTAACTCTAAGAAGTAGCCTCGTACATCTCGGTAACTCTCAAAAGTAGCCTCGTATACTTCGCTAACTCTCAAAAGTAGTCCTCGTAAATTCGGTAACTCTCAAAAGTAGCTCGTACTTTCGACAACTCTCAAAAGTAGCCTTGTTTTCGGTAACTTTCAAAGTAGCCTCGTACATTCGGTACTCTCAAAAGTAGCCTCGTACGTCGATATCCTTAAAAGTAGTTTGTACATTCGGTACTCTCAAAGTAGCTGTATTTGGCAACCATCGAAGTAGTTTCTGAAAAAGAAGCCTCGTACATTCGGTAACTCTCAAAAGTAGCCTGTACATTTGCTAACTCTCAAAAGTAGTCTCGTACATTCGTAACTCTCAAAAAGTAGCCCGAACATTCAGTAACTCTCAAAAGTTGCTTGTACATTCAAATAACTCTCAAAAGTAGCTTGTACATTCAATAACTCTCAAAAGTAGTCTCGTACATTCGGTAACTCTCAAAGTAGCCTCGTACTTCGGTAACTCTCAAAAGTAGCTGTACATTCGGTAGCTCTCAAAAGTAGCCTCGACATTCGGAAACTCTCAAAAGAAGTTTCAACATCAATATAATTAACTCTCAAAAGTAGCCTCGTACATTTGGGAAATCTCAAAAGTAGTCACGTACATTCGGTAACTCTCAAAAGTAGCTCGTATACTCGACTAACTCTCAAAAGTAGTCTCCGTAAATTCGGTAACTCTCAAAAGTAGACTTGTACTTCGACAACTCTCAAAGTAGCCTTCGTATATTCGGTAACTCTCAAAAGTAGCCCGTACATTCGGTAACTCTCAAAAGTAGCATCGTACATTCGATAATCCTTAAAAGAGTCTTGTACATTCGGTAAACTCTCAAAAGTATCCTGTACATTGGCAACCCTCGAAAGTAGTTTCTGAAAAGAGCCTGTACATTCGGTACTCTCAAAAGTAGCCTTGTACATTTGCTAACTCTCAAAAGTAGTCTCGTACATTCGGTAACTCTCAAAAGTAGCCTCGAACATTCAGTAACTCTCAAAAGTTGCCTTGTACATTCAATAACTCTCAAAAGTAGCCTGGTACTCATCATACTCTCAAAAGTAGTCTCGTACATTCGGTAACTCTCAAAAGTAGCTGACATTCGGTAACTCTCAAAAGTAGTCCGTACTTCGGTAACTCTCAAGTAGCCTCGTACATTCGGTACTCTCAAAGTAGCCTCGTACACTCGGTAACTCTCTAAAAGAAGTTCGTCATACATTCAGTAACTCTCAAATGCCTTGTACATTCGGGAAATCTCAAAAGTAATCTCGTACATTCGGTAACTCTCAAAAGTAGCCTAGTACATTCGTAACTCTAAAAAGTAGCCTGTACATTCGGTAACTTTGGAACTCGGCAGTGTCAGTAGGAAGTATCCAATTGTAATGACAAGAAAAGGAGTGTCTCCTTCGGCGCAACTCACAACTACTTTAATATTTTCTCCATGAACATTCAGGGTGATTTTTCCTCTGCTTTGTGTTCTGCAGGAAATCTGGAGAAACAGAACATATCCATGACTCCCATGAAAAGTGGGGGTGGGTAGTAGTTGGGGACAGTAGGCGCCCATGGTAGGGTAGTTGAGAACAGTAGCGGCCTATGGGGTAGAGGTTGGGGAATGTAGAGGCTCATGTGGGGTAGAAGACAGTAGAGGCCCATGGGTTAGGTAGTTGGGGACAGTAGAGGCCCCATGGGTAGGTAGTTGGGGACCAGGTAGAGGCCCATGGGTAGGTAGTTGGAGACAGTGTAGCGGCACCATGGATAGGGGGGTTTTTGGGGCAGTAGCGGACCTATGGGTAGGTAGTTTGGGGACAGTAGAGGCTATGTGTAGGTAGAACGAGGGCGGGAGAGGCCCATCGGTTAGGTAGTTGGGGACCAGTAGAGGCCATGGGGTAGGTAGTTGGGCGACAGTAGAGGCCATGGTTAGGTAGTTGGGGACAGTAAAGGCCCCATGGAGGTTTTGGGGACAGTAGCGGCCTATGGGTAGGTAGTTGGGAAAGAGGCCTGTGTTGAGACGTAGGAGCCATGTGTTGAGACAGTAGAAGGCCAGGTCAGTATTGGGGAGAGGGCCCATGGTTAGGAGTTGGGGACAGTAGAGGCCCATGGGTAGGTAGTTGGGGACAGTAGAGGCCCATGGTTAGGTAGTTGGGGACAGTAGAGGCCCATGGGTAGGTAGTTGGGGTCAGTAGAGGCCCATGTGTAGGTAGAAGACAGTAGAGGCCCATGGGTGACAGTAGGGCTATATTATATAGATATAAAGTTTCCTTTACTTGGTGTTTCTGGGATTCCACAACAGCATTCACAATATTGGAAGGCATAGAGGGGATGCTGGGAGTTGTAGTTTTCAGACATTTGCATGCCTGCAAGTTGAAGACCCATGCTATATATTTTAGTGGTATGGTAGATTTGTTTCTATGCGGGACTCCACATTGCAGTAGCCAAGCAAACATTTAAGCTGGGTACACACAGGAAAGATGTCTGAAAGATAACTGAGTATCTGCAAGATCCTGTCTGTTCATTTTCAAACATCAGGGAACACACAGTCCCGCTCCCTATACACAGCATATACACACCATATACACACCATATACACATCATATACACAGCATATACACATCATATACACACCATATACACACCATATACACACCATATACACACCATATACACATCATATACACCATATACACATCATATACACATCATATACACAGCATATACACACCATATACACAGCATATACACAGCATATACACATCATATACAAATCATATACACAGTATGTACACACCATATACACAGCATATACACACCATATACACAGCATATACAGATCATATACACAGCATATACACATCATATACACATCATATACACAGCATATACACAGCATATACACACCATATACACATCATATACACAGCATATACACATCATATGTACACCATATACACAGCCTATAAACATCATATACACAGCCTATACACATCATATACACAGCATATACACAGCATATACACAGCATATACATATCATATACACAGCATATACACAGCATATACACATCATATATACAGCAAAAGGCATATACACATCATATACACAGCATATACACAGCATATACACATCATATACACGCATATGCACATTCATTACACATCATATTACACAGCACGTACACATCATATTACCAGCCGTACAACATATCACAGCATGTAACTCATATACACAGCAGGTACCACTCAGATAAACAGCAGGTACACATATATAACAGCATGTACACATCATATACACAGCATAGTAACATCATACACATATATACACCGCATATCACATCATGTAACATCATATGTACACACCAATACACAACATTACACAGCAATACACATCACTATACACACATCACATGTACACATCATGTACACATCATATACAGCATCATATACACAGCTAGTTACACAGCATATACCCTACATCACATACACACATCATATACACAAGCATATACACATGCATATACACAGCACATACACAATCATAACACATCATGTACACAGCATATCACATAATGTTACAAATAATGTACACTATAGACAATCAATACACACATATACACATAAGTACAACATCATGACCATCCATAATACACATCATATACACATCATGTTCACACCATATACACATCCATGTACACAGCATATAATACAGATACACCGCATACCACAGCACATACACAACATATACACATCAGTACCACAGCATAGTACACATCATGTACACATATGTACACAACAATACACAACATATACACATCTAAAACACATATGTAAAATCATGACACATTCATGAACGGCAGATACACGGCAGATAAACATCATGTAACATCATGTAAACGGCGATAACACGCATAGACAAATCATGTACACGGCAGATTTACACATCATATACACGGCAGATACACGCATTACCGGCAGATACACAGCATATACACGGCATTATACACAACTATACCACATCATGTACTACGGCAGATACAAGCAGATTCACAGCATAGGAGAATGCTTGGGAATGTGTGTTTCCCCCAACCACGGCCAACTCCCCTATACGAGACTCCACGGACGAGGGAAATTTTCGATCTTTCCGAATGACTGCAAGGGCAGACGGGAAACATTCTGGCAGTTGGGCAGCTCGTTCGGCAGTGGCTACACTGCCGATTAAAGCCAGATACCATCGCGATTCGATAGGATGTGGATTTGGACTATTAAAATACCAAAGTTATGCTACTGTGCTCTTAGGTCCTCTGGGGACTACTCCACATATAACCAACCCTCCAGTACTGATCAAGGCAGGATGATGGATAGTGGCCATCGTGCTGGTTGGCAGGAGATGGATCGTGGCCTTAGTGCTGGTTGGCCCGGAATGGAAGTGGCCCTTCGTGTGGTTGGCAAGGAGGATGGAAGTGCCTTGTTGGGGTTGCCCCATATACACAGCATATACACAGCATATACACAGCATATACACAGCATACACACATCATATACACAGCATATACACATCATATACACACCATATACACATCATGGGGGAAATTTTCGTTATTTCACGAACGGCCGCAAGGCCGTCAGCAGCCTCCTCCCCCTGATGTTAATATGGGTGTGTATATGATGTGTATATGCTGTGTATATGATGTTGTTTCTGTGTATAGCTTTATATGCTGTGTATATGCCTGTTGTAGATGCTGTGTATATGATGTGTATAGATTTGTATAATGCCTGCATGTGCTGTTATATGATGTGTAATGTGCTGTGATTGATGTGTATATGCTGTGTAATTATGTTTATCATGATGTGTCATATGCTGTGTATATGATGTGTCTATGTGTGGTATATGCTGTGTGGAGGAACCACCACTCATATCACAGCATATACACCTCTATACCCAGCACATACACATACATATACACAGCAACTGCACATCTATACACATCATATACACATCATACCAGCATATGACACGAGCATATACCCGCATCTACACAGTCATAACAATGCATTACACACATCATATACACGGCTATCCCTCCTATACACACCATAACACATCATGGGGGAAATTTTCGTTATTTTTTCACGAACGGCCAGCAAGGCCGTCAGCAGCCGTGCGCTTGGTCAGAAGAGACGCTACACACACTGGCGGAAAGCCCGATACCGTCGTATCCTACGGGGCTTTATCGTTAGTGGTGTGTACCTAGCTTAGACAAGTAAGAATCTGTAAATGAATAATAACAGTTGAAACTTTCCCTAGCTACCTTTGCTGTTTGTCTTTTATTCTACATAATACAATGAGGAACCATATCAATTAATTCCCCCTGAGTTCTACATGTCCTCATGTGGACATCAATTCAATATATGGGCCTGTACCCCTTGGCCTGCACAGGAATGAAAGTAAGGCAAAGTTCTGAAATGGTTTATTATCTGCCCGTTTACGACAAACAAAACTAATCTGACAATATATTTTGGGCGGAAAACATGTACAAACCACTCAAGACAGTAATTCTCCTATGCTAGAACTGAAAGCCTACTGTGTGCCTATTGCTATTGAGCAGTATTGACAATATGTTGTAGCGAATTAATAGAACTGTTGTCTGAACCAAAAGGCCACGTTTCAACCTCAAGATGTTTTCATCCCACTTAACTGACAGAGAATCTACGGGCTTCATCGAGAACAAGAGACATTCTCAACAACACTTTACTTGTTCTTTCACTCTGCCATTAAAATTACATCACGTAATCACGTCTTATAGCTATACATAGATATTAAATGCCAGAAGCTCATTCTATATCATGTGGGATCATTCATTCATCCTAATGGCATGGTTCCATAAAGCCAATTGTACGGTACTGGACTGGAAAGAGACTCAGGATTATGGCAGAGCACACGTACAAGCAGGTATGTACAGTAGCAAGGTCCTTGATAAATATAATCTAATACAACTGTAAACTAGGTCCCCTGAGAAAGTAACGCAGGATGTATTACATAGACATGAACGGCAGATGTAATAAAAGTTCTTATCATTAAAAAATGGTGCGAATTTTTGCCCCAAGCCATCAGTTTCATTTAACATTCAAAACTAACACCTGATTGGTTGGTGCAAAATTACACCATTTTTTAACGATAAAACTTTATTATTACAAAAAATCATCAGTTTTTGAGCTTGAATTTAGGATTCTCGCTGGACTAAAAACAGTGCAGGGAGATTCAATACAAGTATCTTTCGTGTTAATATGGTTCTAATTCTGCCCAACCAATCAGCTGTTAGCTTCAAATTTAAAATAAGAATCTGATTGGTTGGGGCAAAATTAGCACCATTTTAATGATAAGAACCTTTTTATTGATTCTCCCTGTCTTTTTTCAGTATGGTGTCTATGTGTGTTTTTTCTAGTTAAAACTACAAGAGGGCCAAGGAAAATCCTTTTGGCAGCCTTGCAACTTTGTAAATCGGCAACAAGAAATACAGAAACCCTTTAAGAGCACTGCAGAGACTGGAGTGTTTCCGTCAAACTTAGTCATTATAAATGGGGTGGGGGGGGGCGTCCTGTCCATGAATAATACATCTTGTTCTCCAAATTGCACCAAGCTAATAACGTCTTCATTTCTTGCATCCAACGCCCAGGAAACAAAACAGTTTTACTGGATTTCATTTGCAATCAAATGAACATCATCCACACGATTCCTCGATGAATACAGAACGCCCTGCATTGCATTAACCGTATCCTGTACAAAAAGAGAATTCCTTATGCACTTTTGATAAATCAATTGAAAGTTTTTGTATAGTTACGCTGAGGCCACACTGTTAACGCATGTCCCGCACGTACTCCTAATGCTCGGAATTGCTGCTCATTTTCAGTGCGCAATGCGCGCTGCGGGCTCGCACGCTTGCGTCAATTCATATGCACAACCGGAGCATACAAATGCACTCCCGATCCATGGATCGCACACCCAGCACTCCTGTACTCACTTGGGTGGCCCCAATCTACTAGGCCACCTAGTGGCGTGCTTTAAAAGCACGATCGGATCAAACTTATCCTTAGTCTATTGGGACAAAAGTATGAGGGTAGTTGGCTGATACCCAAATCTATAACTGCTGTTTTTCCTCGCGCCGTTTGCCGTGATGCAAGAAATGCCTCACCAGATACGGTTGCCCCCAAGTTTTCAGGGTGCAAGGGTATCCGGACTGAAGGGTGAGCCTCACCAGATACGGTTGCCCCAAGTTTTCAGGGTGCAGTGTTATCCGGACTGAAGGGTGATGCCTCACAGATACGGTTGCCCACAAAGTTTTTCATGGTGTCAAGGTCTCCGGACTGAAGGTGAATGCCACCCCAGTACGTTAAATGTTATAACTCAAACACAACTTTCGCTACAATCAATATTCAATTGGTAAGTATATAGCAGTCTATAAAAAAGGAAACCATATATTGAAACTGAATCCCTATATACCCACTTGAAACAGGTAATTCCAAATACATAACAGTGTTAAACTAACGGATCTTACCTGCCACGAAGAGATCAAACGACCCCTTAGAAGATGTGATTCCGCACCCACTCCCAGCAGCAAACGACCACCGGGTCACCGATGGGTCCCATGAACTGTAAGGTGAAATTTGGTACACTTCGGTCACCTCCCCACGGATATAGCCACCTCCATCGCTCTACTCCTTGACCGACAACCAGTTCTCCACACCCGCCTCGGACTAGATATATACTTATTACTACTCTATATACCGTACCCATTGTCTTATGAACCTGTCCATTATATATACGATTATAAAATATTATACAATACAGGGATGTAGGAAGTGCTACTGATCTGTCAAACATTTATACAAGCATAGAAAAGTAATCAATGCCCATTCCTAGGCCCCATACAATATCAATTATCTGCCCACTGGCAGACTTATAAACATATAAAGATACTCAATGCTCATTTCCTAGGCCCCAGAACAATAATCCATATATCTGCACACTGGCATACATTATAAACATAAAAAGATAATCAAATGCTCTTCCTGGACCCATACAATATCAATATGATCTGCAACTGGCATACATTATAAACATAGAAAAGATATCAATGCTCATTCCTAGGCCCATACAATATCATATTTTTTTTTTATATCTGCACAACTGGCATACATTATAAACATAGACCATAATCCCATGCTCATTCCTGGGACCCATACAATATCATATTATCTGCAACTGGATACATTATAAACATGAAAAGTAATCATGCTCAATTCCTGGGACCATAACAATATCATATTTATCTGCACACTGGCATACAGTATAACATAGAACAGATAATCATGCACATTCCTATGCCCCCTACATATCATATTATCTGCAACTGGCCCTACATTAGAACCAAGAAAAGATAATCAATACACATTCCTAGGCCCTCATACAATATCATATTATCTGAACACTGCATACTATAAACATAGAAAGATAATCAATTCACATTCCTAGCCCCAGACAATATCTATTATCTGACACTGCATACTTTAAACATAGAAAAATACTCAATGCACATTCCTAGGCCCATACGATATCATAATTATCTGCACCACTGGCATACTTATCAACTAGAAAAGATAATCATTCACATTCCCTAGCCCCATACGATATCATATTATCTGCACACTGGCTAACTTTATCAACCATAGAAACGATGAATCAATGCACATTCCTAGCCCCCATACAATATCATTTATCTCACCTGGCCATACATTATAACATAGAAAAGATAATCAATGCCATCTGGGACCCATACAATATCAAATTATCTGCACCTGGCATACTTTAAACATAGAAAGATATCAATGCATTCCTAGGCCCATACAATATCATATTATCTGCACACTGGCATACATTATAAACATAGAAAGATAATCAATACACATTCCTAGGCCCCATACATTCATATTATCTGCACACTGGCAATACATTTAAACATAAGAAAAGATAATCAATGCCATTCCTAGGCCCCTACAATATCATATTATCTGCACACGGCATACTCATAAACATAGAAAAGATAATCAATGCCCATTCCTAGCCCCATACGATATCATATTATCTGAGCACACTGCTACTTTATAAACATATAAAGAATAATCAATGCACATTCCTAGGCCCCATACAATATCATCTTAATCTGCACACTGGGGCATACATTATAAACATAGAAAGATACATCAATGCACATTCCGGGACCCATACATCATATATCTGCACACTGGCTACTTTATCACCATAGAAAAGATAATCAATGCACATTCCTAGGCCCCCATACAATATCATTACTCACACTGGCATACTTTATAAACATAGAAAGATAATCAATGCACATTCCTAGCCCCATACAATCTCATATTATCTTCAACTGGCATACATTATAACATAGAAAAGATACTCAAGCCTCATTCCTGGCCCCATACAATATCATATTATCTGCACACTGGCAGACTTAGAACATATAAAAGATAATCAATGCACGATTCCTAGGCCCCATACAATAGCATATTATCTGCACACTGGCAGACATTATAAACATAGAAAGATAATCAATGCACATTCCTGGCCCCCTACATATCATATTATCTGCCATGGCATACATTATAACATAGAAAAGATAATCAATGCTCATTCCTAGGCCCAATACAATGTCATTATTATCTGCACACTGGCCATACATGGATAAAATAGAAAAGATAATCAATGCACATTCCTGGGAACCTACAATATCATATTATCTCACACTGGCAACTTATACATAGAAAAGATAATCAAGCTCATTCCTAGCCCTAACAATCTATTATCTGCACACTGGCATACTTTATAAACATAGAACGATATCATGCCATTCCTAGGCCCCATACAATATCATATTATCTGCACCTGGCAGACATTATAAACATAGAAAAGACTAATCAATGTCACATTCCCTAGGCCCCATACCATATCATATTATCTTGCAGCACTGGCATACATTATAAACATAAGAAAGATAATCACTGCTCATTCCTAGGCCCCCCATACCATATCATATTATCTGCACACTGGCATACATTATAAACATAGAAAAGTATCAATGCACATTCCTAGCCCCATACAATCCCCCCCCCCCCCCCCCCCCCCCCCCCCCCCCCCCCCCCCCCCCTCATATTATCTGCACACTGGCATACATTATAACGTAAGAAAAGATAATCAATGCCATTTCCTAGGCCCCATACAATATCATATTATCTGCACACTGGCAGACTTATAAACATCGAAAAGATAATCAATGCAACATCCCTGGGACATACATATCATATTATTCTGTGCACACTGGTCATACCTTATAACAGAGAAAAGATAATCAATGCACTTCCTGGACCCCAGACAAATCATATTTCTGCACACTGGCATAACATTATAAACATAGAAAAGATAATCATGCCATTCTCTGATCCATAAATATCATATAATACGATTAGGAGCTACGCTGGCATACATTTATACAACAATAGAAAAGTAAGTCAATGCACTTCTGTGCCACCTACATACATATTATCTGCACCTGGCACACTTTATAAACATAGAAAAGATAATCAAGCACATTCTAGGCCCATACAATATCATGTATCTCACACTGGCATACTTACAAACATAGAAAAGATAATCATGCACATTCTGGGCCCATACATATCATATATCTGCACACTGCACATTTATAAACATAGAAAGAGTAATCATGCACTATTCTGGCACCATACAAATCATATTAATCTCCCACATGGCATACTTGTAATAAACATAGTAAAAGATATATGCACTTCCTTGGCCCAATACAATAACTCATAATTATCTGCACCACTGCATACATATAAACATAGAAAAGTAAATCAATGCCACTTCCTGGCCCCAATACACAATCATATTATCTCGACACACTGGCATGACTTCTAAACATAGAAAGATAATCCAAATGGCACATTCTGGCGCCAATACCAATTCATATTCATATGCACACTGGCCATACATATAAACATTAGAAAAGTAATATCAGCCATTCCTGGGCCCATACAATATCATATTATCTGCACACTATACTTACTTCTCACTTACTATACTGCTATATACATACCACAGTTTCTGTTCATTTTTATGAATTGGATATACTTACAAGTGTAAAACATATCTTAAGGATACTCTAATTAAAACTCCTTTATGGATTTATTCCTGCTAACTTGTATTAATTGCTTATTAAAGACCCCTATCTTGAGAGAGCTGATTGGAGTGTGTTCTTGTGGAATGTTAACGGTAGGCTTACCTAAAGCATCTCTTGTAAGCTTCTAATCAGATTGTGAAACATTTCCCTTTGATCTAATACTAGGGATAATATTAAATATTATAGGACATTGCTATTGTGCTGTACACCAAAATGCTTTCCAGAAATAGAATGAATAGCACACACATTTAGAATTCAGGACAAAGATATTTGTCGTTGAGTCCAAGCAGAGATATGCACGTTAGAATTAAATCACTCCGCGCCCCTCCTCCTTTCCACCTCACTTGCATGTCAATGCTCAATGGATATAAACCACCAGGAGACAGGTTATTAGTAATTTTAAGCATAAACAGATCCGTCCTTCTTATTCATTTACGTATTTAGAGATTATTAAAACATAACTGATTCAGATTCATTGTAAATTTGGCTTGAATACCAAATACTGATTCTTTCTATTTCTTCTTTTTTATGTTTCCTATTTTTGGACGTGTATTCTCTTCTCACCAGTTTGCAAGCCAGAGACACCACTGATACTTACGTTTGGATCCTGTGACAAATATAGCGATTAACGTATTATGGTAGCACCTTACGCAATACTTTGGCGATGAGCACCTAATTCAGCACTGATACCTTTGGTTTCTTCATGATTGGATTCAGCTGTGAAGCAGACCTAATCAGCGCTGATTATTTCTTCTGATTGGGGTGACCTGTGAGACAACTAATCCGCGTGATACTTTTCTCTTGAGTGGGGTGACCTGTGAGCAGACATAATCAGCGATGATTATATGCTTGATGCCTTATCACAGACGCGGTTTTAAACTCACAGCACACCCAGAAACTCATATAATAGAGCTTTGTGACGCAGCTTTTCAAGCCATTTCAAAGTTTAGACTCAAGAATTAGTTCAGACAAAAGTGACTATTCCTTATAGAGAGTAGCGATTGAAGAACCCGTGAGGTAAAGGTCTATTCCTTACCTTCCCATTCACTCAATCCGGGAGCACAGGAACCAGGTGGGTATCTATTACCGTCCACACACATCCCCCCAGCTCCAGTTGAAAATCTTCCAACCACTTCCGTGGTGTGTTAACCTATAGTAGCGCATATCACGCATCAGCACGCTATAGTTAACTCAACCAGGAAGCTGGTGGACATTTTCAATGGAGCTGGCGGTGGATTACTGTTTTAAGGTAAATATACCCACTTCATTCCGGTCCTGGTGAGTGAATGAAGGTAAGGCATAATCCTTTACCTCCCGGTCTCATCACTGCTTTAAAGGAATAGTTACATTTTTGTGTGAACTATTCCTTTAAATGTTCCATTTTCTGCTTATTTCTATATTCATGCAGATAGTGTATCGCAACCAGGAGCTCTATAAATCATCACCCTGTCACTAGTTATATGTTTCTCCCTTGATTGTGTGAATTCTTCCTTTTACAAAAATGGTAAAAAAAAAATCCAACCGTTTATTGGAACACTTGAACACAATGAGAAACAGGAAAACCAATGAAAAACTTGGTTCCTGAAAGAAGAAAAAATCTTATTATACCAGGTGTTCACATTAACTGATTAAAATAAGTACAAGCAGAAATAGGTTTCTTCCAGGAAATTTAAAAATACTATACAGAGTCACTTTCTCTCGGACTTGAAATGTTTTACAGTTCCCTTAGAGGGAATATTATATTCTTTATGTAAATAGATTTATTCGTGCAAAGAAAGAAATAATTAGAAAATCACTTAAGGAATTGTACACTGAAAAAAGGACTTTGCCTCATTTCAATCTATAAATGATATAGAAGACAGAACTGACTTACTCTGTGTTTCTGATGCATCAGTAACTTGATTGTTCAAGCTTAGTCCTCAGTCCCTGGCCAGACCTTTTGACTCGATGTGAGGGCCAAGCATGCTTCGTATTCCCTATGAGGCAACAATGGAGAGGGAATTCCCACATGAAATTTCTGTAACCTGTCACCCATTCAGTGAAGGCAAAACTTTGCATAACAGGAAAATATTGTGAAACTAAGGCACTTGATTGACAGCTGAAAGGTAGTGTTTTCAGATTGGATATATAAGGAGATAGGGGACAAATTAACAAAAAGGTTACGGGATCGTTGGGATAAATGATGAGAATCGTTTATACGATTACAGAGATTTACTAAATTACTTAGCAGGGATTGCCCAGGTGCTGGAACTTTTACACATAAGGTAACAGTAAATTTATGGAATAAAAGTAGAGTCAGTATTAAAGGTTATAAGTCAGTATTGCTACCGACCTACTCAATACAGTTTTCTTTACAATCAAAGATCACTTGTAGACTAACTACCATTTCTCTTTCCTTTCTCTAATGTTGCAGTGGCAAAAGGAACATTATATTAGATATCCCTCAGGGGCAGGCATAACAAAGCACTTTAAACGCTCCATTGTTGAGGCCACACTAGGTGCCGCTGATGTGCAACTGCTCTGCGATCCGCATATTTTTTCTTTTGCACGATACATGTGCTCCTATGTGCACAGTGTGGCCCCACAGTTTTTTACCGTTCAACATTTAAACACTTGCACATTAGACATGGGGCGCAGCAATCTAAACAGCTCCTCTGAATTGGAATGGGAGCAGGGTTTGTCAGGTCGTCTATTGTGAGTGGGTGGTTCCGTTAGTACAAAGAAAAAAAATCCGAGTCCTGCAGTCGGGCTGAAATTCCATCGTCTATCTTCCCTGTCCCGAAAGTGCCCCCCCCATGCCCCTCACAAGCCCTCCTATTCTGCATGGAGAACTCAAACCCTGAATAGGAGGTACGAGTAGTGTCCGTTTCCCAGGGGCCCCAGACTGACGTCTAGGCGACATCTAAAAACATCGGTTGGAATGTTTGTTAATACCTGGTATCCATTGTGTAACACAGTCAGGTAGTTATGTAGTTAAATAATGGAGTCTCATAAATAATGCAGCTTTATTCAGTAAAACTCATCATGTCTGTCCTTGCAACTATATCTCTCATATAGAAGGCACATTCTCACCATAGAAAATTGTAGCTTATTCTGTGACAAAGGATGAAACTAATTCCATAATTCCAGATCCGCGTGCTCTCAACTTCACTTTTTTCTCTGCCTGCGATCTTATTTATGTTTCCTTTACTTATTACTGAAACAATTTGTACTCTGATTTATTTTATTTTTGGGACTCCGGCGCATCAATGCGGAAATAGATTTACGTGGAAGTCAATGACATTTCTATTCCATTCCCCTAACCACCAAGACAACAACATTTAAGAAGCATCTAATTTGCCATCACTGGGGGCCTGGTAGTTCTACTTATCTGCTCATTCCCAAATTTTATGTAAAGTCATAAAAAGTCATGGAAGTGTATGGGATGTTATATAGAGAAATGAGATGTCATAAGGGACTGATGTGCCTACTCCCCTATCCTGACCGGGACCAGTGGCGTTACGGGTCTGCAACCACCAAGATATTGAGTGACGCCATTTTTAAACAAGATGATCAGCGTGATGAAGGAACATATGCGCAATCAGCTGTTAAAGACTGGATGCTGACCTTTCGGGACTTGAACGCTAGTCTTTTTAAAACAGACTGATAGCGGTGTATGTCCTTCATACGTGCGATCAGCTGTTTAAAATAGGCTGGTGGCTTGGGAGATCTGGCCAGGCTTGTCGTGAGGAGGAGTCAGGGGCTGGCCCAATTCTCGGGGACGGACCCTGACGTACGGCCCCGACCGGGACTTCCCAATCTGACGAGGTCTGAATCGGATTTGGATTCCGACACGAACTCTCGATCAAAGATCCCGGCAACTTTCGGATTGTTAGAATTTTACATTCGGTATACCCTCAAAAGTAGCTAATACATTCAGGAAATCAAAATTAGCCGGTAATTGTAGCTCTGAAAGTAGTCTTTGTCTTTCGCACCTCAAAGTCCTCGTTTTCGTATCCAAATAGCCTCGTATATTCTCTAACGTCTCACAAGTAGTCTTCGTATATTCCGGTAACTTCACAAGTAGCCTCGTAACATTCGTAATCCTTTAAAGTCGCCTCGTACCTTCGGTAACTCTCAAAGTAAGCCTCGTAATTCAATAATCCTCAAGTGTCTTGTTCAGTCTTAACTCTCAAAAGTAGTCTGAACATTCGGTAACTCTCAAAAGTAGCCTCGTACATTCAATAATCCTTAAAGTAGCCTCGTACATCAGTAACTCTCAAAAGTAGCCTCGTACATTCGATAATCCTTAGGGAAATTTTCGTTATTTCACGAACGGCCGCAAGGCCGTCAGCAGCCGTGCGCTTGTTCAGAAAAGACGCTACACACACTGCCGATAAAGCCCCGATACCGTCGTATCCTACGGGGCTTTATCGTTAGTGTGTGTACCTAGCTTTAGACAAGTAATGAAATCTGTAAATGATAAAGTACACCACAAACGATAACGCCCCGTAATGAACGACGTATCGGGCTTTATCGGCCAGTGTGTGTAGCGTCTTTTCTGAACAGCGCACGCTCTGACGGCCTTGCGGCCCGTTCGTCGAAATAACGAAAATTTCCCCTTGCCTGCAGTAGTCTCCCATGAATGTTTTATAGGATGTGTAATGATGTGTATATGAGGTGTATATGAATGGTATCGCTATGTATCTGAAGGTGTATCTGCTGTGTATATACTGTGTGATTCTGTGTTATGATGTGTATATCTGATGTGTAGATGCCTGTTGTATATGCTGTGTATATCTGTGTATAGGTGATGTGTATATGATGTGTATATGCTGTGTATATGATGTTGTATATGCTGTGTATATGCTGTTATATGCTGTTAGATGTGTATGTATGCTGTGTATATGATGTGTATAATGCTGTGTATATGCCATGTGCTATATGATTGGTAAATGATGTGTATAGATCGTGTATATGCTGTGTATATGGTGTAATCATGATATTATATGCCTGTGTATATGATGTGTCTATGTGGTGGGGTGGGGGGGGGGGGTGTATATGCTTGTATATAATCTGTATTGCTTTGTATATGCTGTTTATATGCTGTGTATATGCTGTGTATATGATATGTACTATGCTGTGTTATTTCTCGTATATATGTATCTTAGCAAAATACCAGCGCTTCGCATGGAATTATTCAAATAACCTTTTAGTAAGAAGCACTAATGTATAAAGATTGCTGTAATCACTCGGCACTTGATCTAATGAAAGAAAGACAATTCAATAAGCTTTACGATAATGCAACACTCATTTACTACTTTATTTAATATTATTTTTTATCAGCGTCGAAATTTTGGTGAAAATAACCCCCACCACTCCTCCGCGTCCGCCCCCCAATACCATACCCCCACATTCATCTCTTTCCATCATCTCTGTCCACCCTCCCAAAACCTTCCCTTACACCTCATCCAGTCCCGCCACCCCCTGAATTTTGGTAAAACGTTCCAGCCGATTAGTGTGCAGGAGTTCAAATTCCTATTCCACCCCATTCACCCCCACCCTAAAAAAAATTTCGTTAACCCTTTTCTGGTAAGGGTATATGCATACAAAATTTGGTTGAAATCGACCAACCATATAGATTTTATAGCTGTAAGCTAGGTAAACCATAAGTCTGTGCAATTCAGATACTCACCGGTAACAGGTGGAAACACGAACCTTCTGCTTAACTTTTGTAAGTAAGGTGCAATGAATGAGCCTGCACAAATTTAAGAAGCCAATCTGCTCCATGGAAGTTTTTGGGAGAATAAGTGTTAGTTAGTGAGGTATTTCCTTATTATTAGTATAGATGATATGTATTGATGTATATGCTGTGTATATGATTTGTATATGCGTGGTAAATATGATTGTATATCCTGTGTATCTGATGTGTAATAATGCTGTGTATATAATGTGTGTATGCTGTTTATATGTGGATATGCTGTGTATATGAAGTGTATAATTCTGTATAGTGTGTATATGCTTGTGATATGATGTGGTATATGTTTGGGTATATGCTTATATAAGATCTGTATAGCTTTTATATTATGTGTCATGCTGTTGTATATTCTTGTTAGGCTTGTATAGATGTGGGTATATGCGGTGTATATGATGTTTATATGCCATGGAAATCCGTGGATCTGATGTGTATATGATGTTTCATATGATTGTATATGATGTTAGATTCTGTGTATCTGATTTTTATATGCCATGTATATGACGGTAATATAATGTGGTAGGATGTTATAGGCTGTGGTCATATTTTGTGTATATGCTGTGGTATATGATTGTATAGCCCGTGGATATGCATGTAGTGATGTGGATATGCCCGTGTATATGCCGTGTATAGGATGTGTATATATGTGTAATAGCTGTATATATTGTGGTATATGATGTGTATATGCCGGTGTATATTGGTTAATAGCTGTGGTATTGTGTAGATGTTGTGTTATGATGTGTATAGGCTATTATTTGATGTGTATATGCTGTGTATATGATGTGATATGCTGTTGTATATGCTGTGTAATATGATTTATATGCTGTGTGTATGCTTGTATATGCTAGCTGTAATTCTTTGTTATGATGAATTATCTGCTGTGTATATGAAATGTGTTATAGGCTGTGTATATGCTGTGTATATGATGTGTATATGATGGTATATGATGTTGTATATGTCTGGTGTATCTGCTGTGTAGATGATTGTATATGATGTGTATATGATGGTATAAGATCTGTATATGCTGTGTATTGCTGTGTATATATATGTATATCCTGTGTAAATATGATGTGTATACTGTGTGTATACTATGTGGGAGATGATAGGTATATGCTGTGTTAGCCTGTTGTATATGTCTGGTGTATTATGCTGTGTATATGATATGTATATGCCCCCTGTGTATAGGCTCTGTATATATGTAATACTACAAAAATACCCGCGCTTCGCAGTGGAGAATGATTCAAATAACCTTTTTAAGTAGAAAGCAATAATGTTAAAGATTGCTGTAATCACTCACTCGGCACTTGATATATTCAAGAAGACAATTCGTAACTTTACTAGAATGCACACTCATTTACTTTCAATTTAATATTATATTTTTTTATTCACTTCGAAATTTTTGTGAAGAATAACCCCCACACCCCTCCGCGTTTCCGCCCCAATACCCCCACTATTCATCTCCTGTCCACCCTCCAAACCCTTCCTACAAACCTCAGCCAGTCACCCCGCACACCCACCCTGAAATTTTGGTAAAAATCGGTCATCCGTTAGTGTGCATGATTCAAAATTCTATTCCCCGCCCAATTCACCCCCACCCTAAAAAAAATTATCGTTAAACCTTTAACTGGTAAAGGATATATGCCATACAAAATTTGGTTGAAATCGGACCAGACCCATAGATTATATGCTTGTAAGCTAGGTACCATAAGTCTGCTGTGCAATTCGATACTCACCTTTTACAGGTGGAATTCGAAACGAAACCTGCTTTACTTTTGTAAAGTTAAGGTGCAATAATGGCCCTGACAAATTTAAGCCATCTGCCTCACGGCAAGTTGGAGATCAGTGATGAGTGAGTGAGGGATTTGCCTTTGATTGTATAGAGGATATTATATGATGGTATATGCTTGTGTATATGATGTGTATAAAGCTTGAAATGAATGTGTATATCCTGTGTAATATGATGTGTTAATCTGTGGTATTAATGTGTGTAATGCTGTGTATAGATGTGTATATGCGGTGTATATATGTGTATATTCGTGTATATGATTGTAGATGCTGTGTAATGATTGTATCTGGTTGTGGTGTATATTATCGTATATAAATCTGTTTGCTGTTTATATGATGTGTATATGCCTGTGGTATATTCCTGTGTATATTCTGTGTATATGAAGTGTATATGCTGTGTATATGATGTGGTTTGCCGTGGATATGATGTGTATATAGGGTGTATTGCTGTGTATATGAAGTGTGTATATTCCCTGTGTATATATTTTTAGTTGCCATTGAATATGTGTGTATATTATGTGTATATGATGTGTATATGCTATGTATTTGATGTGTATAGCTGTGTATCTGAATGTGTTATGCTTGTATATGCTGTGTATAGGATGTTATATGCTGTGGTTGTATGCTTTGTAATATGCTGTGTAAATGCTGTGTAATATGATGTGTATATGCTGTGGTATATGATGTGTATATGCTGTGTTATGATGTGTATATGCCGTGGATGGAATGTTTGTAATGAGGTGTATAGGCTGTGTAATATGCATGTGTTATTCTGTTATAATGTGTTTATATGCCATGTATAATGTGTGTGATATGATGTTTATATGATAGTGTATATCTTGTATTTGATGTGTATAGGTTGTGTATATGATGTTGTATATGCTATGTATTTGATGTGTATATCTGTTGTATATGATGTGAATATGCGGTGTATATGCTGTGTATATGAATGTTTCTATGCTGTGAGTAATGCTTTGTTATGCTTGTGTAATTCTGTGTATATGATGTGTATATGCCCTGTGTAGATGATGTGTTATGAATTGTGTATATCTGTTTATAGATGTGATATGGTGTTTTATGATTGATATGCTGTGTAATATGCCTGTGTAATATGCTGTGTTTATGCTGTGTATAGGCTATGCATATGTTGTAAAATATTGCCCTGTGTCTATGATTGTGATATGCTTGTTTATATGAAGTGTATTGCTAGTGTATAGATGTGTATATGCTGTGTATATGATGTCTATAGCTGTTATATGCGTGGTAGATGGTTATATGCTGTTTATGCTGTGTATATGCTGTGTTAGCTGTATATGAGATCTTTTATATGCTGTGTATATGAATTTGTATATCTGTGTAATATTCGGTGTATATGCCGTGTATATGCTGTGATATGCTGTGTATATGCTTGGTATATGCTGTGTATATGCCTGTGTATATTTCTGTATATATGAGTGTATATGATGTGTATATGCTTTGTATTGATGTGATATGCTGTGTTCATATGATTGATATGCTGTGTATATCTGTGTAATATGCTATGGTAATACTGCTATGTATAGCTGTGTATATGATGTGATTGCCGGTGTATATGATGTGTATATGATGTCATATGCTGTGTATATGATGTGTATTGCCCCCCCTGATGTAATGATGTGTATGCCTGTGTATTGTTATTAAGATCTGTATATGCTGTGTTATGCTGTGTATATTCTGTTATATCTGTGTATAATGGAATGTGTAGCTGTTGTAATATGCTTTGTATATGATGTTGTATATTCTGTGTATTATTCTTCCTATATGATGTGGATTGCCGTGGATATGACGTGTATATGATGTGTATATGCTGTTGTAATATGATTGTGTATCTGTGTATTATGATGTTTATATGCCATGTATATTCTGTGTATAGGATGTGTATATTCTGTGTATATATTCTGGTGTATATGAAAATTGTTATATGCCGCTGGAATGCCGTGTATATGATGTGGTATGCGTGTATATGATGTGTATAGGATGTTATATGCTGTATAATGGTGTATATGATTGTATAATGCTTGTGTATAATTTGTATATGCTGTTATATGTTGTGTATATGATGTGTATATGCTGTTATATATGGTGATATATTGCTGTGTGTATGCTAATGTATTTGATGTGTATATGCTGTGTATATGATGTGAGATGCGTGTAATATAAGTGTATATTCCTGTGTATCTGCTGGTGATATGCTTTGTATATGCGTGTAAATGCTGTGTAAATGCCTGTGGTATATGCGTGTATAGATGTGTATATGCCTGTGTATATGTTGTATATGCTGTGTATATACTGTGTATAGCTGTGTAGATACTGTTATATGAGGTGATATGCTGTTGTATATAATTTGTCTATGTTCTATGATGTGGATATGATGTGATATGGCTGTTTCATATGCTTTGTATATGATGTGATATGCTGTGTAAGCTATGTGTAGATCATGTGTATAATGATGTGATAGCTGTGTTTATGATGTGTATATTGATGTGTATAATTATGTTGTATATGCGTGTATATACTGTGTATAGCCTGTGTATTGATATGTTATGCCGTGGATATGGCCGTGTATATTTGACCTGTGGATTGCGTGTATATGCCCGTGTATATGAAATGTGTATATGAATGTGTATCTTCTGTATAATGGTGTATAATATTTGTATACTGCTGTGTGTATATTGTGTATATGGTTGTGTATATGTTGTGTATATGATTGTATATGCTGTATATTGGTGTGTATATATGCTGTTATCTTGCTCTGTATTTGTATGTGTATAGCTGGTATAGATGTGATATGCTGGAATATATGTGATATGCTGTGTATATGCTGTGATATGCTTTGTATCTGCTTGTAAATGCTGTGTAAATTCCTGTGTAATGCTGTGTATAGGATGTGTATATGCTGTGTATATGATGTGTAGATGCTTGTATATACTGTGTATATGCTGTGTATATACTGTGTAGATGATGTGATATGCTGTGTATCTAATTTGTATATGATTGTTATGATTTGTATATGATGTGATATGCCTGTGGTATATGCTGTGTATATGAGTGTATATGCTGTGTATATGATGTGTATTATGTGATATGCTGTGTATATGCTGTGTTTTATATGTTGTATATGAATGTGTATAGAATGTGTATATGCTGTGTATATGATGTGTTATGATGTGTATATATTGTAAGGATGTGTATATTGCCTGTGTATATTAGCAGAAACTCACCAAAGAGAAGCTTAGATGAGAATATCTATACGGGAAACAACACCCATGACATCCTGACCCTCTCCGCCACGCGACCACCTCGTCCCTAACCCATCTCCTCTCCTCCCCCCGCTGCCCGCCCCTCGCCTCCCCCCCCCTTCTCTCTTCCCCTCCTGCCCTCCTTCCTCTCCTTCCTTCCCGCTCCCCTCTCTCCCCCCCCTGCCGCTCTCCCTCCTCTTCACCCTTTCCTTCTCACACTCCCCTCTCCCCCCTCCGCTCTTCTCTCTCCTCCCTCCTCCTCCGCCCTCGTCCCCTCCTCGCTCCTCACTCCCCCTTCCTCCTCTCTCCCTCTACCTCTCCCTCCGCCCCCTCCTCCCTCCTCTCTCTTCTCCCCTCCCCTGCTCCCTCCTCCCCGCCTCCTGTCTCGTCCCTCCCCGCCCGCCTTCCTCTTCCCACTCCTCCCCTTCTCCTCCTTCTCACCTCTCTCTCCGCCTCTCCCTCCCTCCTCTCCCCTCCCCTCTCTCCGCCCTCCTCCCCTTCCTTCGCCTCCGCTCGCTCCCCCTCCCCCCTCCCCTCCCCTTTCCTCCTCCTTCCTCGCTATCCCCCCCTCGTCTCGCTCCCCCTCCTCTCTCCCTCTCCCCCCCTCTCTCCTCCCTCCTTCGCTCCCGCCTCCCTCTCCCGCCTCTCTCTTCTCTTCGCCTAGCTCCCCCTCCCTGGTTCTGCTCCCCCTCCCTCGCTCCCGCCCTTCCCCTCCCTCTCCCTCTCCCCTCCGTCCCCTTCTCTCCCTCCTCCTCGCGCCCCTCTCCCCTCGCTCGCCCTCCTCTCCCCTTCTCTCAACCTCCCTCTCTCCCCTCCCTTCTCCCTCTTCCCCTCACCCCCCCGCTCTGCCCTTCTCACTCTCCATCGCCCCTCCCTCTCCGCCCCCCCTTCCCTCTCCTCGCCCCCCTTCCCCGCCCCCCTCCCCCTCCTCCGCGCGCCCCTGCCTCCTCGCCGCCCTCTCTCCTCTCCCCCACTCACGCCCTCCTCCTCTCCTCTGCTCTCCCTCTCCCCGTCCTCCGCCCCCCTTCCGCCCCCCGCCCCTACCGCCGCTCCCTCTATCCGTCCCATCCTCCATCCCTCCCCCTCCGCTCCCTGCCTCCCGCCGCCGCCCCTTCGCCCCCGCCCGCCCCACCCCCCCTCCCGCCCCTCTCCCCCCCCTTCCCCCCCCCTCCGCTCTCGCCCCTCGCCTCTCTCTCTCCGCTCCCCCCTCCTCCCCCCTTCCGCTTCCCCCTCCTCCTCCCACTCAGCCCTCCCCTCTCTCTCCTGCCCCTTCTCTCCCCCTCCTCCCTCCTCCTCCTCTCCTCCCCCTTCGCCTTCCCCCGTCCCTCTACATCCCGCTCCTCCGCTCTCTCATCTTCGCTGCCCGCTCCGCCTCGCCCCCCCCCTCCTCCGTCTCGCCCTCCTCCCGTCCGCCCCCCCCCTCCCCTCTCCTCCTCCTCTCTCCCTCTCCTCTCCCCCTCCCTCTCCTTCCTCGCTCTCCCCGCGCTCCCTCCTTCTCCCGCCCTTCTCGCGCCCCCCTCTTGCCTCCTCTTCCTCCCCTTTCTCCGCGCTCTCCGTCCCCACCCCCTCCGCCCCCCTCCCCCCCCCCGCCGCTCCCCTTACGCCCTTCCTCTCCCCAGCCGCCCCCCCCCCTCAGCCGCCGCCCCCCTCGGCGCTCGCGCTACTCTCCCTCTCTTCTCTCGCCCCCGTTCTCGCCCCGCATCTCCCCGCCCTCGCCCCCCCTCGCGCCCTCCCCCCCTCGCCTCATCTCTCTCCCCCTCGCATCTCGCCTTCCCCCCCTCCTCCCCCTCTCCTATCCTTCCCCTCTCCCTCCTCTCCACTCCTCCCCCACCCTCGCCGCCTTTCTCATCCTTCCTCCCCTCTCCTCGCCCCCCCGCCGCCCTCCTACCCCCTCTCCTCCTCCTCCCCTCCGCTTGCTCCTCCTCCGGCCTCTCTGCCCCCGCTCGCTTCCCGCCCCCGCGCGCTGCCTGCCCCTCCCCCATATGCCTCAGCCTCGAGCCCCGCCCTGCCCCGCCCCCCCACGCGCGGCCGCCGCTACCCTCCATCGTCCCCCCGCTCGCCTGCGCGCTGCGCCTACCGCCGAAGACCGTCCTCTCCCCCTCCCCTCCTCTCACCGCCCTTCAGCCTCTCCGCCCCTCCTCACCTCTCTCCCTCTCCCCCCCTCCCCCTTCTCCCGCCGTCCCTCCCCCCTACCCTCTCCCTCTCCCCACTCCACTCCTTCCTCTCTCCCCTCCTCCCTCTCTCCCCGCCTCCTCTCCCCCCTCCCCCTCTCTCTCCTCTTCTTCCTCTCTGCCCCTCTCTCCCCCCCTCCTCGCTCGCTCCCCTCTCCCCTCCCTCCTCGCCTCCATCCCCCTCCGCTCCTCCCTCTACACTCCCTGCCCTTTCCCCCTCTCTCTCCCTCCTCTCTCCTCTCCGTCCCTCTTCCTCCTTCTTCTACCTCCACATCCATCCTCCCCCTCCCTCTTCTGCAACGCCCCCCCCCTCCGCCTCCCCGCCCTCTCTTTCCCCTCTCCCTCTCCCTCCCTCCTCCCCCTGCCGCTGCGCCTTCTCTCTCTCTCTCCCCTCCCCCCCTCCCTCCTCTCCCCCTTCCTCCCCTCTTGCCCTCTCCTCCTCTCTCTCCCCGCCTTCCCTCCCCCCCCTCCGCGCCCCCCCTTCCCTCTCCCTCCGTCCCCCTCCTCTCCCTCTCCCCCTCTCCGCCTCCCTCTGCCCCCCCCTCCCTCTCCCTTCCCTCCCGCCCTCTCTCTTGCCCCCCCCGGCCCTCTCCCTCCTTCCCGCCCTTCGCATCCTCCAGCGCTTATCTTCTCCCTCCTTCGCCCGCCCTCCTCCGCCCGCCCCCTCCTCACGCGCCACCCGCCTTCGCCCCTCCTGCCCGCCGCCCGCCGCCCGCTCTCCTCGCCGCGCCCGCCGCGCCCCGCAGCCACGCCCCGCGCGCGGCTGCTGCCGCCGCTCCGCCCGCCCCCCGCCGCCGCGCCTTCCGCCCGCTCCGCCTCGCCCCGCCCTCGCTGCGCGCGCGCCCCTCCTCGCTCGCTTCCCCCCCCCTCCCCCCCCCCCCGCCCCGCCCGCCCCCCCGCTGCCTGCCACTCCGCCGCTTCCCCGCGCCCGCCGCCCGCGCCGCCTCGCGCGCGCCTCCCCCCCCCCCCCCGCTCCCCGCCGCCGCCCGCGCCCCCGCGGCCCGCGGCCCACGCCGCTCTCCGCCCCCACGCCCCCGCGCCTGCGCCCGCCCGCCCCGCTGCCGCCCCCCGCTGCCTCCCGCCCTCGCTGCAGCGCCAGCGCCAGCACTGCGCGCCGCGCCCGCGCGCCGCTCCCGCCTGCCACGGCCCCCCCGCGCCCGCGCCACCTGGCCGCCGCGCCCGCCCCGCGCGCCCTGCGCCCCCGCCTCCCGCGCAGCGCCGCCCGCTCCCCCCACGCCGCCCTGAGCCCGCTGCCAGCCCCCCCCCCGCCCGCCGCGCTCCCCCCGCTCGCACTGCTCCCCCGCCGCCCGCCTGCGCGCGCCCCCCTCCCCCCTGCCCGCGGCGCCGGCCCGCCGCCGCCGCGCCCCTGCCCGCTGCCCCCCGCCCGCCCCGCGCCGCCGCGCGCCCCCCCCGCGCGCGCCCGCCGCCCGCCCCCCCCGCCGCCCCTCCGCGCCGCGCCTGCTCGACGCCCGCCCCCGCCGCCCCGCCGCGAGCGCGCGCGCCCCCGTGCGCCGGCGCCTGCTCCGCCGCCCGCCGCCGCACTTCGCCGCCCGCCGCGTCTGGCCCTTGCCCCCGCCGCACTGCACCGCCCCCCGCGCCTCCCCCCCGCCCCGCGCCCGCCCCGCCGACACCTCCTTCGCCGCCGACCCGCGCGACGCCGCGACCGCGCCCCCTAGCGCGCGCCCTCGTCGCCGCCCCCCTTTCTGCCCTCGCCTGCCTGCTGCGCGCCCAGCCTGCCGCCCCCGCCCCGCCGCGCGCTGGCCCGCCCCCGCGCCCCCTCGCGTCGGCCCCCCCTCCGCGCTCCGCCCGCCGCTCCCCCCCCCGCGCCCCCCCCCTCCCCGCCCGGCGCCCCTCCCTCTGCCGCCCCCTGACGCCCCCGCGCGCGCGCCCCTCCCCTCGCCCCGGTCCTGACCCCGCGCGCCCCTGCCGCCCGCGCCCCGCCCGCCCCTAGCCCCGCGCCCCTGCTCCCTGCTCCGCGCCCCCCTGACGCCCCCGCCGCTCCCGCCTGCGCCGCCGGCCGCTCCCCCTCCCCCGCTTCGCCCTCCCCCCCTGCGCGCTAGCGCCGCGCCTCGCCCCCTGCGCCGCCGCCACGCGCCCTGCGCCGCGCGCCGCCTCGCGCCCCCTCCCGCTCGCCCCCCGCTTGCGCCCGCCCTCGCCGCTCCCCCCCCCCCCACGCGGCGCTCCCCCCCCCGCCCTCCTGCCCGCGCCCGCGCCGCCTGCTCGCGCTCGCGCGCGTTGCCCGCCGCGCCCGCGCTCGCGCCCCGCCTGCACCGCGCGCCGGCGCCCTCGCCCCCTGCCGCGCGCCGCGCCGCGCGATCGCCCGCGCCCGGCCCGCCTCGCTCGCCCCTCGCGCCGCCCCGCCTGCGCTGCTCGCCGCGACGCCCGCCCCCCCCCGCCCGCCGCCCTGCGTGCCCCGGCCTGCCGCCCCGCGCGGCTGCGCGGCAGCCTCGGCCGCGCCGCACCGCGCCCCCTAGCCCCGCCCCGCCCCCGCACCCGCGCGCCCCCCGCCCCCCGCCCCCGCGCGCCGCGCCCGCCCCTCCGCGCCCCTCCCCCCCTGTGTTGCCCCTCCGACGCGCCCCCACGCTGCACCCTCCCCCCTCCCTGCGCCTCCGCGCGCTTCTGCCCCCGCCCGCGCTGACGCTGCCCGCGCCCTCGGCCCCCCCGCGCGGCCGCCCCCCCCCCCGCCGCCTCGCCGCCTTCTCCCCTGCCGCCCACGCCGCCCCTGCGACCGCCCCGCCTACCGCCGCTCCCCCTGCCCGCCGCCCCGCCCCCGCCCCACTCTCGCTCCCGCCCCCCCCCCGCCCCTGCGCCCCCTCCCCTGCGCCGGCGCGCCCCCCCGCCTTCGCTCCTTCGCGCCTTCCCCGCCGCCCCCCCCTCCCCTGCCGCCCTGCCCCTTACCGCCACGGCTCTGCCGCCCCCCCCGCCCCCCCCCCGGGGCCCCCGCGGCAGCGCCGCCGCGCGCGCCCCCCGCGGCGCCTGCCCGCGCCGCCGCCCCCGCCCGCTGCGCCACACGCCGCCCCGCTCCGCGCCCCCGCGACCGGCCCTGCGCTGCCCCGCCGCGCGCCGCCCCGCCCCGCCTCCGCCGCGCGCTGCCCGCCCCCCCCTCCGCCCGCCGCCGCCGCGCCTGCCCCCTTCGCCCCCGCGCCCGACCTGCGCGCGCCCCGCCCCGCTCCGACCGCTCCGCTCGCCCGCGCGCCCGCCGCGCGCCCTCGCCGCTCGCCGCGCCCCCGCCGCTCGCGCCGGCGCCGCCCCGCCCCGCTCCCGCCCCGCTCGCGCCGCCCCCATCGCCCTGCCGCCCGCCGCCCTCGACCTCCTCGCCGCGCCCGCGCGCGCCCCCCGCGCCCCCGCCGCGCCCCGCCCGCCTCCCCTGCCCTTGCCCCCTCCGCGCGCCCCCCCCGCCGCCCCCCTGCGCCTGCGCCCGCCCGCCGCCCCGCGCGCTGCCCCGCGCCACTCTGCCGCCGCGCGCCGCGCGCGCGGCCCCCCCGCCGCGCTCGCCCGCCGCCCCGCAGCGCCCTAGCGCCTCCTGCGGCCGCCTCCTCCGCGCCCCCTCCGCCCGCGCCCCTCTGCCGCGCGCGCCCCGCCCCCGCCCGCGCGCCCGCCCGCGCCCCCCCCCCCCGCGCCCCGCCCCCTTGCCGCCCCGCCCCCGCTCGCCTGCCCCCGCGCGCGCGCGCCGCGCTGCGGCGCGCCCGCCGCCACCCCCCGCCCCAGCCCCGCGCCCGCGCCCCGCGCCGTTCCCCGCGCCGCGCGCCGCCCTCGCCCCCGCGGCCGCCCCCGCGCCCCCGCCGCGCCGCCGCGCCCCCCCCGCCCTGCCGCGCCGCTCCGCTCGCGCCCTGCCCTCCGCCCCGCTGGCGCCGCCCCGCCCGACGCCGCCTCGCCTCGCCGCCTGCGCCGCGCCGACGCGGCTGCCGCCCGCCTTGGCCTTCGCGCCTGCTCACTCGCTCCCGGCCGCCTCGCGCCCGCCGACCGCCTCCCCCTCGCTCGCCCCCGCCGCCCCCGCCCGCCGCCCCGCGCCTCCGAGCCGCGCGCGCGCGCCCCCCCGCCGCCCTCCCGCGCCCCCGCGCCCCGCGCTCCCCCTGCTGCCGCCCCGCCCCCGCCCCCCTGCCGCCCGCGCCGCTCCCTTCCCGCCGACCCGCCCGCCCGACCCCCTCCCGCACCCCGCGCCGCGCCCCCCCGCCGCCCCTCGCCGCGCCCGCCCCCCGCCCCCCGGCCGCGCGCCCCCCCCCGCGCCAGCCCCACGCTCCTCGTGCCCCTCGCCGCGCGCCCCCCCCGCCGCGCGCCTCCCCGCGCGCGCGCCGCGCGCGCCCCGCCGCCCCCCCCCCGCGCGCGCCACCGACGCGCCCCGGCCCCCCCTCCGCTTCCCGCCCGCGCGCTCGCGCCCCGCCGCTCCGCCCTCGCGCTCTCCGCCGGGGGGCCCCCCCCCCAACCCCCCCCCCCCCCCGTCGCCTCTGCCGCCCCGAGCGCGCGCTCCTCCTGCCGCCGCTGCCCCCCCGCGCGCGGCCCGCGCCCCGCTGTCCCCACTGCGCGCTGCCTGCGGGCTCCCTCCCCGCGCGCCGCCGCCCAGCCCCCGGGCACGCGTCGCCGCCCCCGCCGCTCCTGACCGCTCCCCCGCCCGCGCCTTCTTAGCGCCCCGCGCTGCGCGGCGCCCGCGCCCCCCCCCCGCCCGCGCGCCCGCCCCCCCTTCCTACCTCTCGCCCCCGCGCCCGCCTCCCCGCGCCATCGCCCCGCGCCTCCGCCTGCCGCCGCCTGCCCGGCCCCCGCCCCACGCGGCGCCGCCGCGCTTCCCGGCCTGCCCGGGGTCCACCCCACCCCCTGGGGCCGCACCCCCCGCGTGCGCGCGGCCGCCCCTCCCCTCCAGCGCGCCCCCCCGCTGCCGCGCCCTTCCCGCTCCGCCGCCGTGCCGCCGCCCCTCCCCTTCGCCCCCCGCGCGCCCTTCGCCCCGCCGCCCCGCCCCGCGTCCCCCGCCGCCGCCGCCGCTCCGCCCCCCTCCCCCGCCTCAGCCTGCGCGCTCCCCCGCCCGCTTCGCTCTCCGCCCCCCTCCCCGCCTCCCTCGCCCTGCCGCGCCCCCCTGCACTCGCCTCCGCCCGCGCCCCGCGCTCCCGCGCCTCGCCCCTGCGCTCATGCCGCCTCGCGCACGCCTCCCGCCCCACTTGGCGCCGTCCCGCCTCCTCCGCGCCGCTCCGCTGCGGCGCCTCCCTCCGCCGCCCCGCCGCGCGCCCCAGCCCCCCGCGCGCGCCCGTCGACGCACCCCCCCGCGCGCGCGCCGCCTCGCCGCCCCCCCGCCCGCCCCTACCGCCGCGCCCCCCCGCGCCCCCTGCCGCCTGCCCCCCCCCTTGCGCCTCCTGCGCCCCCGCGCCGCGCCTCGCCTCCCGCGCGCCCCGGGCGCCCGCCGCACCGCGCGCGCGCCCGCCGCCCGCGCGCTCCTGCCCCGCCCGCGCCTGCGCCCCTCCGCACCGCGCCCCCCGCCCCTGCCCCCCCTGCGGCCCGCCCCGCGGCCGCGTCGCCCGGCGCCTGCGCCCCGCCCGCGCGCGGCCCTCCCCTCCCGCGCTGCCCGCCGCGCTCCTCCTCCCCCGCGCCGCCCCTGCCGCGCCCGCGCGCCCCCCCCGCGCCCCCCCCCTCCCCGCGCCGCGCGCGCGCCCCCCGTCCGCCCGCCCTTCTCGGCGCCCGCGCCCGCCGCCCGCGCCCCGCTCGCCCGCCAGCGCCCGCCCCGGCCGCTCCCGCCGCCCCCCCGCGCCGCGCTCTCCCGCCCGCCCGCCCGCCCCGCCCCCCTCGCGAGCTCGCCCGCTCCCTCCGCGCCGCTCGCGCGCCTCCCTGCCCCCCCCCCCGCCGCGCGCGCGCCCGCCGCCCGGCCGCGCGCCCCCTCGCCCTCCCGCGCGCGCCGCCCGCGCACCCCGCCAGCCCCGCCCCGCCCCGCCTCGCCCCCGCTCAGCCGCCGCGCCGCCGCCCATTCGCCTGCCGCGGCTGCCGCCTGCGACCGCCGCCCGTCTTCCGCGCTCTTCGCGCGCCCCTGCCCCCGCCGTCCCCGCCCGCGCTCTGCGCCGCCCCTTCCTCTCCCCGTCGCGCGCCACCCCCCCGCCCCATCCCCGCCGCCCCGCCCCGCCTCCCCGCGCCGCCGCGCCGCTCTCCGCCCATCCCCCGCGCCCCCTCGCCAGCCCCTCGCCGCCCCACGCGCGCGCGCCGCGACGCGCCTGCCCGCGCTCGCCCCCCCCGCCGCCGCCCGCTCCCAGCCTCCCCGCCCCGCCCCGCCGCCGCTCCTCCCGCCCCGCCCCGCTCGCGCGCCCTCGCGCCGAGGCGCCCCTCTCCTCCCTCTCTCCATCCCCGTCCTCGCTCCCACCCGCCTCTCCTCTCCTCCGCCCCCGCCTCCCTTCGCCTTCCTCGCCCCCCCCTCCCCCCTCTCCTCCCCCGTAGCTCCCCTTCCTCGCTGCCCTCTCCTCCCCTCCTCCCCCCAATTCCCCTCCCTTCTCTCCCCTCTCCCTCCCGCCTCGCCGTCCGCCCCCCTGGCTGCTCCCCACCGCCCCTCTCTCTCGGCCCCCCACCGCCCCCCTCCCCCCCTCCCCGCACCGCCCGGCCTCCGCGCCCGCTCTCCGCTGTTCGCGTCTCTCGCGCCCGCCCTGCCGCCCTCGCCCGCTTCCCCCTCGCCGTCCGCCCTCGTCCCGCGCCGCGCCGCTCCCGCGCACTTCCCCCCCGCTCGCTCTTTCGCCCGCTCGTCTCCCCGCGCCGCCCGCTCGCCGCCCCTGCGCGCGCCCCCGCCTACCCTCCCCTCCTCTCTCGCCCCGCCTCGCGCTCCGGCCTGCCGCCTCCCTCCCCGGCCTTCCCTCTGCCGCGCCCCTCGCTCCGCCTCGCCGCTCCCGCCTCCGCCCGCGCGCTTCGCCCGCCCCGCCCCATCCGCCGCTGCTTCCCGCGCGCGCCTCCTACCTCTCTCGGCCCCTCCTCTCGCGCTCTCGCCGCCTCCTTCTCCTTGCCCCGCCTCCCCGCGCCCCCGCCCCCGCCGCCTCCCTGCTCTCCGCGCCTGCTCCCCGCGTTCCGCCTTCTCGCGCCTCTCGCTCCGTCCGCCCCCCCCCCCCGCGCCGCCCGCTCCTGACGCTGCCTCGCCCGCCTCCGCCTGCCCGCGCCCCCCCCGCCTCCCCCGCTCCCTCCGGCTCCATGCGCGCCCCCCCCCGCTCTCCGCCTCTCGCCCGCGCCATCAAGACCCCCGCCCCTCCGCCGCTCCCCCGCGCGACCGGGCGCCGTGGCCCTCCCCGCCCCCGCCACGCCTTCCGCCTCCCTCCTCATCCCCCGTCCACCGCTCACCGCACCGCCCCCGCGCTGCCTCTCCGCCCCCCTCTACCCGCGCTGCGCGCCCGCCCACCCGCCGCCCCCGCCTCCCCCCCCCTCGTGCCCCGCCCGCCACCGCCCCCCCCCGCGAGCGCGCCCCGCGCGCGCCGCCCCTGGCCCGCGCCCGCTCGCGCCCCCGCTCTGCCGCGCCCCCGCCCGCCGCCCCACGCCGCCGCCCCCCTACCCCCCTCGACTCCATGTCCCGCGCCTGCCTTCCGCCCGCTCCCGCCGCCGCCGCCCCCGCCCCACACGCCAGCTGCGCTCGCGCGCCCCCCCCGCCCCGCCCAGCCTGCGCCCACCACCCGCCGCCCCGCGCCCCCGCGCGTCCCTCCTGTTGCTACGCCCTGCTCTCCCGCCGCGCCCCCCGCCGCGCCGCTCCGCCGCCTTCCGCCGACCGCGCGCCCTGCCCCCCGCGCCGCCCCGCCGCCGCCGCCTTCCCCTGCGCGCGCCTGCCCCCGCGCCCCTCCGCGCCGCCGCCGCCGCGCCCCCCCCCGCCCGCGCCTGCGCCTCGCCCTAGGCACACCGCCGCGCGCACGCGCTTCTCGCCGCCCCCGCTGCCCCGGCGCTGCCCCTGCTCCCCGCGCCGCCTCGCTGCCCCCCCCGCCGCGCCTGAGCTCCTGCTGCGAGCGCGCGCTCCGCTCCCCCGCCCGCCCGCCCCCGCCGACCCCTGCGCCGCCCGACCCGCGCCCCCCCCGCTGCCGCTCGCCCGCCACGCCGCCGCGCGCCGCCGCGCCGCCACTGCCCGCCTGCAGCACCGCCCCGCCCGCCGGCCCCGGCGCCCGCGCCTGCGCGCGCCACCCCACCGCCGCCCGCCGCGCCCGCCCCGCCCCCGTGGGGCAGCCCCCCCGCGCGCCGCGCTTCCCCTGCGCCGCAGCGCCGCGGCCTGCCGTCCGGCGCCGCCGCGCTGCGCGCGCCGCTTCCGCGCCCGCCCGCCCGCCTGCCTCGCCGCTCCGCCCGGCGCGCCGCCCCGCCCGCCGCGCCCCGCTTCCGCCTCCCCGCAGCCCGCGCCGCGTCTCCTGCCGCGCCCCCCATCCTGCCGCGCCCAGCCGCCCTGGCGGACGCCTGACCCCTGTGCGCGCCCCCGAGCGCGCGCCAGCGACCGCACCCTGCCGCGCGCCGCGCTGCGCCCCCCCCCGCCGCGCGCGCGCCTGCCTCCCGACGCCCCGCCGCCTGCGCCCGCCCGCCGCCGCCGCGCCGCTCGCCTCGCCGCTAGCGGCCTGCCGCCCGCGCCGCCCCTCCCGCGCCCCCGCGTTCGCCCGCGCCCCGCTGCCGCCGCGCCCTGGCACCCCCCCCCCCCCTTTGGCCCCCCGCCGCCGCGCGCGCCCCTGCCCCTGCCCCGCGCGCCCCACCCGCCGCCCCCCGGCGCCGCGCCCCCCCCCGCCCCCGCCCGCGCTCCCGCCGCCCGCGCCCGCCCCGGGCGCCGCCCCCCGCGACGCAGCGAGCCCCCCCGCCTCCGCCGCGCCGCCCGCGCCGACCCCCCTCCCCGCGCCGCTCCGCCCCCCGCGCCGCCCTCCCGCTCCGCCCCGCTCCGCCCGCCCCCCGCGACTGCGCGCCCGCCTCCTGCGCGCCCGCGGCCCGCGCCCCCCCGCCCACGCCCCGCCCCCCGCCCCCGCGCGCGCATCCGACGCGCGCCGCGCCAGCGCCTTCGCTCCCCCCCCCCCCCCGCCCTGCCGGCGCCGCGACCAGCGCGCGCGCCGCCCGATCCCCGCTCCCGCGCCGCCGCGCCGCCCGCCACCGCCGCCCCGCGCCGACCCCTGCGCGCCCCGCTCGCCGCCCGCGCCCCGCCCCTCGCCTCCGGCATCCCCGCCTGCGCCGCGCGCCCGCTCCGGCCCCGCCCCTGCCCTTCTCCCCTACCGCCTGCCCCGCGCCCTTCCCAATCCGCCCGCCACCCGCCCGCGCGCCGCCCGCCGCGCCCCCCCGCGCCCCATGCTGCGCCGACCGCGCGCGCCCGCCCGCCTTCCTCGCCCCCGCTCGCCGCGCCCTCGCCGCGCCCCCCCGCCCACGCCCGCCCGACCGCGCCCGCCGCCCGCTGCCCCGCCGCGCCTTCGGCGGCCCCGCGCTCCGCGCCTGCCCGCCCGCCCCCCCCGCGCCCTTCTCGCTGCCTTCCGCCCGCGACCCGCTCCACCCCCGCCCGCCCCGCCCGCGCCCGCCTCCCCGCGCCGGCCCCGCTCCGCGCGCGACACCGCGCCGCGCGCCGGCCTCTGCGCCCGCGAGCCGCCCCTGCCGCGGTGCCTCGCCTGCCCCGCCCCGCTCCCCCCCCACCCGCCGCGCCCCCCCGCGCGCGCGCACGCGCTGCCCTGCGCCCGCGCCCTCCGCCCCGCTCCTCCCCCCACCCGCCCCCCGCCCTGCCTGCGACCCTCGCCCCGCCCACCCCTCCCCCCCGCCGCCCCCCTGCGGACCGCCCCTCCGCCCCCGCGCCCCCGCCCCCCCTTGCCCACACGCCCCGCCGCCCTCCCGCCCGCCCCCTCCCCCCCCGCCCGCGCTCCCGCCGCGGGCCGAGCGCCCCCCCGCCCCACCGCCTGCCGCCCCGCGCCCCCCCCCGCCGCCCGCCCCTCCCCGGCGCGCTAACCTCCTCTCCGCGTCGCCGCCCGCGCGCCCCCTGCCTCACCGCGCCCCCCGACTCGCGCCCGCGGCCCCGCCCGCCCCCGCGCGCCCCGCCCCCCCCCGCGGCGCCGCCCCCCCGCCCGCCCTGCGCGCCCGCCCCCCGCCGCGCGCCCCCGCCCCCCCCCGACGCGCGCGCCCCGTCCGCCGCCTCGCCCGCCGCCTCGGCCGCGCGCCCCCCCGCGCCGCCCTCGCGCGCAGCCGCCCCGCGCGCCCCGCTCCCCCGCGCTCACGCCCCGCGCCGCGCGCCCGACGCCGCCTGCGCCCCCGCGCCGCCCCCGTCGCAGCGCGGCCGCGCGCGCTCCCCGCCTCTGCGACGCCGCCCCCCCGCGCCGCCCGGCCGCGCGCCCCGGCCCCCCGCGCCTACTCCCCCCCCCCACGCCGCCGCCGCCCGCGCCCGCCCCCGCGCCCCTCGCCCCCCCGCGCCCGCGCGCGCCCTTCCTCCGCGCCCCGGCGCCCGCGCCTGCCCGTTTCTGCGGCCGCCCGCCCCCGGGCCCCACCCCCCGCTGCCTGCCGCCGCCCCCCCCCGCGCGCTCGCGCCGCGCCTGCCCCACCCCGCCTCCACGACCCGCCCCCCTCCCCGCGCTGCCGCGCCTCCGCGCTCGCCGCTCGCCGCCCGCCGCGCCCCGCAGCCCGAGCCCGCGCGCCGCCCCGCCCCACTTGCCCCGCCCCGCCCCCGCTCCGCCGCTCCGCGCGCCCCCGCGCCCGCCCCCCGCCCGCGCCTGCAGCGCCCGCGCGCCGCCCCGCCCGCCCCGCCGCCCGCCCCGCCGCCCGCCTTCGACCCCGCCCCCGCGCTCGCGCGCCCCCCCGCCCTCTGCGCGCCGCCCCCCCCCTCCCCGCTGCCCCCCGAGCTGCCGCGCCCCCCGCGCCGCGCAGCGCCCAGCAGCTACTTGCGCCCGGCCCCGCGGCGCCCCCCGCAGTCGCACGAGCGCGCGCCCCCCGCCGCCCGCGCCCCCCCTGCCCGCCCTGCCCGCCTGCCCCGGCCCCCCCCCCTGCCGCAGCGCAGCTGCGACGCCGAGCGAGCGCCCGGCACCCCGCCCCGCGCCGCCCCCCGCCCCTGCCGCCACCGCCCGCGCGCACCGCCCTCGCGCCCGCCGCGCTCCCTGCGCCGCGCCCTGCCCGCGCCCCCCGCGACGCCCTCGCCCGCGCGCCCCCCCCCGCCCCCCGCGCCGGCCCGCGCCCCCCACGCCCCCGCAGCAGCGGCGCGCCGCTCCCGGCCCGCGCCCCCCCGCCCCCCCGCGCGCCCGCGCGCGCGCGCACCGCCCGCCCGCCCGCGCCCCCCGACCTCCCCACCCCCCGCGCCCCCGCGCGCGCCGCGCGGCCGCGCCCGCCGCCGCAGCGCGCACCGCGCGCGCCGCGCGCGCCCGCCGCGCCCCCTGCCCCTCGCCGCCCCGCGCCCCGCGGCGCCTGCCCGCCGCGCGCTCCGCGCCCGCGCCGCGCGCCATGCGCCTGCGCGCGCGGCTGCCCGCCGCGCCCCCAGCGCGCCCCCGCGCGCCGCCGCCCATGACGCTGCGCGCGCGCGCTCCAGCGCCCCTGCCCGCCCGCAGCCCCCCGCCCGCGCGCGCCCCCCCCCCGCCCCGCGCGCGCCGCGCCGGCCCCGCCGCCCTGCGCGCCCCTGGCGCCGCGCCCTCCCCTGCCCCCTCCCCCACGCCCCGCGCGCCGCTCCGCCCCACCCCGCCCGCCCGCGCGCGACCCGCCGCCGCGACTTCCCCGCGCGCTCCGCGCCCAGCCCCGCCCCGCCCCCGCGCCGCTCCCCCGCGCGCAAGCCCGCCGCGCGCCTCGCGCCGGCGCGACGCCGCCGCCGCCCCGCGCGCGCCGCCGCCCCTCGCCGCCCTGAGCGCCGCGCCCCCGCCCGCCGCGCCGCTGCCTCCCGCCCTCCCGCGCGACCCCCCGCGCGGGCCGCGACCCGCCCCGCGCGCCGCCCACGCTGCCCCGCATCCGCCGACGCGCCGGCCTGCCCCCGCGCTCCCCTGCGCCCGCCTCCGCCCCCCCCCCGCGAGCGCCCTCCCTGCGCCCCCGGCCGACCCGCCCCTGCGCCCGCCCCGCGCCGCCCCGCGCCCCGCCCCGCGCGCCCGCCCGCCGCCCCGCGCGCCCGCGCCGCGCGTCCGCGAGCCCCCCGCGCCGCCTGGCCCCCCGGCCGCCGCGGCGCCGCCCGCGCCCCTGCCCCCGCGCCCGCGCTGCGCTGCCGCCCCGCCTGCCGCGCGGCGCCCACCCGCCGCTCCGCCGCCGCGCTCCCCGCGCGCCCGCGCGCCGCGCCCCGCCCCGCGGCGCGCGCGCCGCGCCCCGCCGCGCCGCCCCGCCGCGCCCGCGCCCGCCGCGCGCCTGCCGCCACGCCCCCGCGCCCTGCCCGGTTGCCGCCCCGCGCCGCGCGGCGCGCGGCTGCGCCGCCGCCGCCTCCGCCTCTCCTCGCGGCGCCCCGCGCGCCCGCCGCAGCGCCGCGCGCACGCGCCCCGCGCCCGCGCGCGCGCCGCCGGCGCCCCCCTGCGCGCCCCCGCCCCGCCCCGCCCCGGCCCGCCCGTCGAGGCCCGCCCGCGCCCCCGCCGGCCCCGCCCGCGCCTGCCTGCCCCCCTGCCCGCCCGCCCCGCCCTTCCGCGCCCTCCTGCCCCCGCGCCCGCGCGCGCGCCCTGCCCCCCGCCCGCCCGCCCGCCTGCCCGCCCCCCGCGCCGCCGCCCCGCTGCTGCCTCGCGCCCCCCCGCGCCGCCTCCCCCGCGAGCCCCTGCCGCCCCCGCCGCCGCCCGCGCCGCCGCTCCCGCGCGCTCCCCGCGCGCCCCCGACCCGCCCCCCCCGCCCCCGCCCCCGCCATCGCGTCGCCCCGCCGCGCCGCGCGCGACCCCCCGCCGCGCCGCCTGCCCGCGCGGCGCGCCCGCCGCGCGCGCGCCGCGCCTCGACACCGCTCCCGCCGCCCCGCCCCGCCGCCCTGCTCCCCGCCGCCCCCCTGCTCCTGCGCGCCCGCCTTCGCCGCGCCCCCGCGCCCCGCCCGCCCCGCCGCCCCCCCGCGCGCCCCCGCTGCGCCGCCGCCCCCCCGCGCCCCCCCCCCCCCTGCCGCGCGCGCTCCGCGCCGCTGCGCGGCATCCCTGCCCCGCGCCGCGCGCCCCCCCCCGCGCCTGCTCCCCGCGCGCGCCCTGCGCCCGCCCGCGCGCGCGCGCCGCCGCCGCCCCGCTGGCCGCCCCCCCCTGCCAGCCGCGCGCCCCGCGCCGCCGCCCCGCGCGGCCGCCCCCTCGCCTGCGCGCGCGCCCCGCCCCGCCCGCGCGCCGCTGCCGCGCCGCGCTGGCCCTGCCCCCCTGCCTCGCCCGCCGCCGCCGCCTCGCCCCGCCTGCCCCGCGCTCCGCGCGCCCCCGCACCGCCCCGCGCGCCTGCGCCGCCGACCGCCGCGCACGCCCTCCTCCCTGCCGCGCCCCCGCGCCGCATCCGCCCGCCGCCTGCTTCCCCGCTCCGCCTGACGCGCGCGCGCCCGCGCAGACGCCCCTGCGCCGCCCCCCCGCCCCTGCCGCCTCCTCTGCGCCGCCGCCCGCCCCGCCTGCGCTTCGCCCGCCCGACCTCCGCCGCCGGCGCCGCCACCCCCGGCCGCACCCTGCATCGCGCACCGCCCCGCCCGCGGCGCCGCGCGCCCCGCCGCCTGCCCGCCCCCGCCCCCCCCCTCCGCCCCGCGCCATGCCGCGCGCGCCCGCCGCCGCCCCGCCCGCCTCTGGCCGCCCGACCACTGCCCTGCCTTCCGCGCCGCCCGCCCGCCCGCGCCCGCGCCCCGCCTCGCCCCCCCCGCCCGCCCTGCGCCGCCGCCCGGCCCCGCACCCGCGCGTCGCACCGCGCGCCCCGCCCGCGCCCGCTGCACCTGCCGCGCCCCCGCCCACCGCCCCTCCTCGCTCCCCCACGCACCTCCGCCGCCGCGCCCGCGCTCGCCGCCCCCCTGCCGCGCCGCGCCCTCGCCGCCGCTCCGCCGCCCCCGCCGCCCTGCGCCAGCGCCGCCCGCCTCCCGCGCGCGCCCCGCCCCCAGCGCCGCCCCCAGCCGCCGCGCCTGCGCCCCTGCCGCCCCCGCGCGCACCCCCAGCCCTGCCGCTTGCGCGCTGCCGACCGCGCACCTAGCCTGCGCGCGCTGCGCCCCGCGCCGCCCCGCCGCCGCGTCCGCGCCCCCCGCCCCGCGCCCCGCGCCACGCCGCCGCGCCTGCCGCCCGCGCCCGCGCGCCCGCTACGCCGCCTCCCTCCCGCCCCCCCCGCGCCCCCCCTTCCCCACGCGCTGCCGCCTGCCGCGCTCGCCGCCAGCTCCCCGCGCCCCCCGCGCGCTCGCACGCCTGCCCCGCCGCCTCCCCTGCGCGCGGCGCTCGAATGCTGCCCCCGCCCCGCCGCCCCGCCCCGCTGCCGCCGCGCCCCCGACCCGCCCCGCCCCCCCCGCCGCGGCCCGCCGCGCGCCGCACCCCGCGCCTGCGCGCGCTGCGCCCCTCAGCCCCGCGCGCGCGGCCCCCTGCCCGCGCCGCCTCCCCCGCGCCCCGCTGCCGCTGCGCTCCCCCCCCGCCGCCCCCCGCGCGCCCGCCCCCCGACCGCCCCGCTCGCGCCCGTCGCTCCGCGCCGCGCGCCGCCGCCGCCCGCGCGCCCCGCGCGCTCCCCCCCCAGCCGCCCCCGCCCGCCCCCCGCCCGCGCCCGGCCCACCCTGCCCCCGCGCCCGCCCCCGCGCCCCCCCCCGCCCGCTGCCCGAGGCCCGGCGCACCCCCCCCCCCCCGCGCCCCGCCCCCCTCGGCGCCCCCGCCCCGCCCCCCGCCCCCGCGCCGCGCCTGCCCGCGCCGCCCGCCGCCCGCCCGCCGCCCCCCCCTTCCCCCCTGCGCCGCCCCCCCGCATCCCCCTGGCCCCGCCTGCACGCCCGCCGCCCCCCCCGCCAGCCGCCTGCCCCCCCCGCCCCCCGGCCCCCTGCGCCCGCCCTGCCGCTCGCCGCGCCCCCTTCCGGCGGCCCGCGCGCTCGCCCGCCCGCCCGCCGCCGCCGCCCCGCGCCTGCCGGCCGCCCCGCAGCGCCCTGCGCGCGCCCCCCCCGCCCGCTCCCGCTGACCGCGCGCACCGCCCGCCCGCCCCCACGCCCGCGCCCGCCCGCCCTCGCCGCCCCCCCGCCCACCGCCGTCGCGCCCCCCCCCGCTGCCCGCTCCGCGTCCCTCCGCGCCCCCCGCCCCCGGCCCGCCCGCCGCGCCTGCGCGGCCCCGCGCCGTCGCTGCCGCTGCGCCCGCGCCGCCCCCGCCCCGCGCTCCCTGCGCCTGCGCCGCTCGCCCCCCGCGCCGCGCCCCCGCGCGGGGGCGCTCGCCGCCCCCGCGCGCCCCTGCTGCCCCCTCGCGCCGCCCCGCCTCCCCGCGCCGCCCCCCCCCGCGCCCCGCCGCCCCCCCCCGCGCGCGCCCGCGCCCCCCTGCCGCCCCGCGCGCCCCTGCCAGCCTGCTCCCGCCACGCCGCGCGCCATCCCTGCCCCCCCCGCGCGCCTCCCCCTGCTGCCGCCGCCCCAGCCGCCAGCTCCCCCGCGCGCGCGCGCGCGCCTGCCTGCCGCGCCGCGCCTGCGCGCTGCCCGCGAGCCCGCCGCTCCGCCTCCTGCGCCGCTGACCCTCGGCGCCCTCGCCCCGCCGCGCCCATCCCCCCTTCTTGGCGCGCGCCGCCCGCCGCCTGCGCCCCGCCTCCCCCCTCTTCGCCGCGCCGCCGGCCCTGCGCCTCACGCCGCGCCCCTGCGCGCCTCGTCGCGCCCCCGCGCCCCGCGCCGCGCCCTGCGCCTCCCGCCGCGCCGCCGCCCCGCTCCGCCCCGCGCTCCTGCCGCCGCTGCCGCGCGCGCGCCCGCCGCAGCCCCCGCCCGCTGCGCCCGCCGCGCCGCGGCCGCCCGCCTCCCGCGCGCTGCCGCGCTGCCCAGCGCCGCGCGCGCCCCCCCCCCCCCCGCCGCGCCCCCCGCCCCGCGCGCCACCCTCCGCTGCCCCGCGCGAGCCGCGACCGCTCCGCCGCCGCGCCCGCCCCCCCCGCGCCGCGCCGCGTCCCCTGCTCTCCCGAGCCTACCCCCCGCCGCCCCCCCGCCCCTCCTGCCCGCCCCCGCCCCCCCCCCCCTGCCGCCCGCCTCGCGCCGCCCCTGCCCCTCCGCCCCAGCCCCGCCGCCCGCGCCCCTGCCGCGCCTCGCCGCCTGCCGCGCCTGCCCCCGCCCCCCCGCCCCTCCGGCGCACCGCTGCGCCCCGCCGCTCCGCGCGCCCCCCCGCCCCCCCCCCCCCACCCCGCGCCGCGCCCCAGCCTTCGCCCCCTGGCCCCGCGCCGCGCCGCTCGCCCCCAGCTCGCCGCCTGCCGACGCCCTCCTCGCTTCCTGCCCTTCGCCCCCCGCCGGCCCCACGCTCCCCCGCCAGGGAGGGGGGCCCCCCCGCCTGCTTGCCGCGCCCCTCGCGCGCGCCCGCCGCCCCCCAGCGCGCGCCCCGCCCCCGCTCGCCCCGCCCCTGCCCTCGGCCCCCCCCGCGCGCGCCGCCCCGCGCCCCCCCCGACCCTGCGCGCGCCCCGCCCTGCCCGCGCGCCGCGCGCGCCGCCCTTTCGCGCCTCGCCCGCGCCGCGCCGCGCGCCGCCCCGCCCCGCTTTGCCCTGCCGCCCGCGCCCCGCGCCCGCCCCGCCGCGCCCCCGCCCGCGCCGGCCCGCCCCTCCCCCTGCGCCGCCCCCCGCGCCGCGCTCCGCGCGCGCCGGCGCGCCTCCCTGCCTCCCGCCCCCCGCGCGCCCCGCCCCCCGCGCTCCGCTCGCACTGCCCGCGCCCGCGCCGCCTGGATGGCGCCCGCCCGCGCCCGGCGCGCCGCCGCGCCCCTTGCGCCGCCGGCTCCCGCCCCGCGCGGCGCCCGCCCCCTTCCGCTCCTGCCCCCCGAGCCCCCTCTCCGCGGCCCGCCCGCCCGCCCCCCCCGCCCGCCCCCCGCGCCCCCCCCCCGCCGAGGCGACCCGCCGCCTGCCGCCCCCGCCCCTGCCGCTGCCCCCGCGCCGCCCCCTGCGCCGCCCTGCGCCGCGCGACCCCGCGCGCCGCGCGCGCCCCCCCCAGCCCGTGCCGCCCCGCCGCCCTCCCCCCGCGCCGCCCCGCGCCAGCCGCCAGCACCCGCCGCCCCCCCCCCCCCCCGCCCCCCTGCCGCCGCCGCCCGGCCCCGCCTCCCGCCGCCCGCCCGCCCGCCCCCTGCCCGCGCGCGGCCCCGCCGCCGCCGCGCCGCTGCTGAGCCCCGCGCTCCTCGCTCTCCGACGCCGCCGCGCCCGCGCGCGCCGGCCTGCGCCGACGCACGCCCCGCCGCCGCCCTGCCAGCGCCTGCGCGCGCCCTGCGCCGCCGCGCGCCCCCCCCCCCCCCCCCCCCCCCTGCTCCCGCCCCCCGCCGCCGCGCGCCCCCTGGCGCCGCCCTGCTGCCCCGCCGCTGCGCCGCCCGCGCGCCCCTCCCTCCACGCCGGCTCCCCCGCCCCGCGCAGCCGCGCCGCGCCGCCCGCCCCTGCCCGCCGCCCGCGCCCCGCCGCCTCCCCGCGTCCTGCCCCCCGCCGCCTGCACGCTCGCGCGCGCGCCGCGCGCCCCGCGCGCGCTGCTCCGCCCGCGCCCGCGCCGCCGCTCCCCGCCGCCTCCCGCCCCCCGCCAGCCCCCGCGCCGCGCGCGCCGCCCATCCCCGCCCGCCGCGCGCCGCCCGCCGCGCGCTCGCCCGGCCGCGCCCTGCCTGCCCCCGCTCGCCCCCGCAGCCCCGCTCCCCCCGCGCCCATTCGTCCCCGGCGCCCGCGCGCGCCGCCCGCCCTCCTGCGCGAGCCGCCCCCCCTCCCCCGCGCAGCCGCGCTTGCGCCGCCCCACCCCTTCGCCCCCAACTAGGCTCCCCCGCCGCCCGCCCCGCCCCCCGCGCGCGCCCCCCCCGCCCGGCCGCGCGGCGCTCCCGCGCCGCGCCGCGCTGCCGACGCGCGCCCCCCCCCCCCCCCCCGCCGCCTGCTCGCGCGCGCTCGCCTGACCCCCTGCCCCTGCTCCTCCCCGCCCCCCGCCGCCGCCCCTGCCCCAGCCCGCCTGCCCCCCGCCTGCGCGACGCCCGCGCCCCTGCGCGGCGCGCGCAGTCCCCGCGCGCGCCCTGCCCTGCCTCGCCCGCGCCAGCCTGCCCCCCCCCGGCGCCCGATCCTCGCACGCCGCCGCGCCCGCCGCCCCCGCCCCCCCGCGCGCGCGCCGCCCCCCCCCCTCCGCGCTGCCGCGAGCTGCCGCGCCCGCCTGCCGGCCGCTCGCGGCGCAGCGACCGCCCGCCCGCGCGCCCCCGCTCTCCGCCCCCGCCCGCCCCCGCGCCCCCGCGCCGCGTCCGCGCCTCGCCCTGCGCCCCCCGCCGCGCCGCCTGCGCGCCCGCGCCTGCCTCGCCCCCCGCAGCGCCACCCCTGCGCCCCTGCCCGCCCCCCCTGCGCCGCACCTTGCCCCGCGGCACGCCCGCGCCCCGACGCGCGCCCTACCGCGCCGCCGCGCCCCGCTCCCCTCTGCGCGCCCGCGCGCAGCCCCTCTGCCGCCCCGCCCGCTCCGCGCGCTGCCCGCCCGGCCCCCGCCTCTGCCGCCCGCCCGCGCGCCGCCGCGCGCGCGCCGGCGCCGCCCCGCCGCCCCCCGCGCCGTCGCCTATCCCCGCCCGCGCGCCCGCGCCGCCCCGCCCGCGGCCGCGCGCCCCGCCTGCGCCCCGCTGCGCAGCCCTTCTCGCGCTGCCCGCCCGTCGCGCGCCCCCGCGCGCGCACGTACCCCCGGCCCCCGCGCCCGCGCCCCCCCCCCGCGCGGTGTGTGTACCTAGCTTTAGACAAGTAATGAAATCTGTAAATGATAATAACAAGTTGAAAACTTTCCCAGCTACCTTTGCTGTTTGTCTTTATTCTACAATAAATACAATGAGGAACCATATCAGATTATTCCCCCTGAGTTCTACATGTCAGCTGTGGACAGATCAATTCAATATATGGCCCTGTACCCCTTGGCCTGCACAGGACATGAAAGTAAGGCAAAGTTCTGAAAATGGTTTATCTGCCCTTTTACGAACAAAACAAAAACTAGATACTGACAAATATATTTGGGCGGAAGAACATGTACAAACCACTCAGACAGTAATTCTATGCTAGAACTGAAAGCCTACTGTGTGTCCTATTGCTATTGAGCAGTATTTGACAATATGCTGTAGCGAATAATAGAACTGTGGCTGAACCAAAAGGCCATCGGTTTACAACCTCAAGATGTTTAAACCACTTAACTTTGACAGAGAATCTACGGGCTTCATAGGAGAACAAAGAGACATGTGACTCAACAGACACTTACTTGTTCTGTTCACTCTGCCATTAAAGTACATCAGCGTAATCACGTCTTATTACTATATCATGAGATATTAAATGCCAGAAGCTCAATTCTAATATCATGTGGATACATTCATTCAATCCTAATGGCATGGTTCATAAAGCCAATGTGTACGGTATCTGGACTGAAAGAGACTCAGGATTGGGCAGAGCACTACAGTACAAGCAGGTAGGTACAGTAGCAGGTCCTGGATAAAGATAATCTAATACAACTGTAAACTAGGTCCCTCTGTATGAAAGTACAGCAAGGATGTATTAACATAGACATGAACCGGCAGATGTAATAAAAGTTCTTATCATTAAAAATGGTGCTAATTTTGCCCCAACCAATCAGTTATTTAACATTCAAAAACTAACACCTGATTGGTTGGGGCAAAATTAGCACCATTTTTAACGATAAGAACTTTTATTACATCAGTTTTGAGCTTGAATTTAGGATTCTTCGATGGACTAAAAACATTCAGGGAGATTCAATAAAAGTTCTTATCGTTAAATATGGTTCTAATTCTGCCCCAACCAATCAGCTGTTAGCTTTCAAATGTTAAATAAGATCTGATTGGTTGGGGCAAAATTAGCACCATTTTTAATGATAAGAACTTTTATTGATTCTCCCTGTATATTTTTCAGTATTTCTATGTGTGTTTCTAGTTAAAACTACAAGAGGGCCAAGGAAAATCCTTTTGGCAGCCTTGAAACTTTGTAAACGGCAACAAGAAATACAGAAACCCTTTAAGAGCACTGCAGAGACTGGAGTGTTTCCTGTGCAAACTTAGTCATTATAACGTCTTGTCCATGAAGAATAAATCATTGTTCTTCCAAATTGCACACAAGCTAAATAACGTCATTCATTTCTTGCATCCAGACGCCCAGGAAAACAAAACATTTTTACTGATTTCATTTGCAAATCAATGAACATCATCCACAAGATTCCTCGAATAGAATACAGAAAGCCCTGCATTGCATTAACCCCGTATCCTGTACAAAAAGAGAATTCCTTATGCACTTTTGATAAATAAATTGAAAGTTTTGTAATAAGTTACGCTGAGGCCACACTGTAACGCGTTCCCGCACGTACTCTAATGCTCGCGATTGCATGCTCATTTTCAGTGCGCAATAGCGCTCTGCAGTGCTCGCACGCTTGCGATCATGCAATATTGCACAACCGGAGCATATCAAATGCACTCCGATCCATGGATCGCACACACAGCACTCTGTAGCTCACTTGTGTGGCCACATCTACTAGGCCACACTAGTGCGTGCTTTTAAAAGCACGATCGGATCAAACTTAGCCCTTAGTCTATTGGGACAAAAGTATGAGGGTATTTGGCTGATACCCAAATCTATAACTGCTGTTTTTCTCGCGCCGTTTGCCGGGATGCAAGAAATGCCTCACCAGATACGGTTGCCCCAAGTTTTCAGGGTGCAGGGTCTCAGGGCGAAGGGTGATGCCACAACAGCTACGGTTGTTAAATGTTATAACTCAAAACAATCGCTAACAAGATAGTTCAATGGTAATATATGCAGTATATAAAAAAGGAAATCAATATAGTGAAACTGAATCCGATATAACTACTGAACAGGTATCCAAAGTACAATAAAAAGGGTTAAACTTAACTGGATCTACCTGCAAAAGAGTCAAACAGACACTGAGAAGAAAGAAGGTGATTCAGACCCCACTCCCAGCAGCAAAACGAACCACCGGGTCACGAGGGGTCCCAGGAACGGTAGGTGAACATTTGGTCACTCGGTTTCACCTCCACAATGGAATAGCCCCTCCCGCTCTACCCTTGACCAACGCCAGTTCTCCACACCCGTCACTCGGACTAGATATATAATTACTATACATACTCCTATTACCGTACACATTGGCTTTATGACCATGCCATTTAATATAACTATATATAAATATATATACATACAAGGATTGTAGGGAAGTGCTACTGTCTGCTTCAAACATTTATTACAAACATTAGAAAAGATAATCAAGCACAATCCTAGGCCCCATTACAATCATATTATACTGCACACTGGCAGACATTATACACATATAAAAGGATAATCAATTGTCATTTACTAGGCCCCATACAATATCATATTATCTGCCACTGGCATACATTATAAAATAGAAAAGATAATCACAGCTCATTCCTGGGACCCCATACAGATATCAATTATCTGCACACTGGCATCATTATTAACATAGAAAAGATAACAAGCTCATTCTGGCCCCATACAATATATATTATCTGCAACTGGGCAGAATTATAAAATAGAAAAATAATCAATGATCATTCCTGGGACCCAGACAATATCATATTATCTGCACACTGGCATACCTATAAAATAGAAAAGATAATCAATGGCTCCATTCCTGGGACCCATACAAATATCATAATTATCTGCCAACACTGGCATAATTATGAAAACATAGAAAAGATAATCAATGCACATTCCTAGGCCCCATACAATATCATATTATCTGAACACTGGCCATTACATTATAAACAAGAAAAGATAATCAATACACATCCTAGGCCCCATACAATATCAATTATCTGCCAACACTGGCATTACATTATAAAACATAGAAAAGATAGCAATGCCACACTCCTAGGGCCCCATACAATATCCAATGATTGCAACTGCATACTTTTATAAACATAGAAAAGATAATCAAGCACATTCCTAGGGCACCATACGATATCAATATTCGCACACTGGCATACTTTGATAAACATAGAAAAGATAATCAATGCCACATTCCTAGGCCCCATACGATATCATATTATCTGCACACTGGCATACTTTATAAACATAGAAAAGATAATCAATGCACATTCCTAGGCCCATACAATATATTATCTGACACACTGGCATACCTATAACATCGAAAAGATAATCAATGACATTCCTGGGACCCCTACAATATCATATTATCTGCACACTGGGCATCCTTTTACCAAACATAGAAAGAATAATCAAGGCCCCATTCCGAGGCCCAGTACATATCATATTATATGCACACTGATTAATTATAAACATAGAAAGATTAATCAATACACATTCTAGGCCCCATGACAATATTTCATATTATCTGCCCCACTGGCTACATTAAAACATAGAAAAGATAATCAATGCAACATGTCCTAGGCCCCATACAAATCAATTATCTGCCACATGGCAACTTATAAACATAGAAAAGATAATCAATGCACATTCATAGGCCCCCATACGATATCATATATCTGACACTGGCATACTTTATAAACATAGAAAGATAATCCAATGCACATTTCCTAGGCCCCATACAATATAATTATCTGCACCGGGCATACATTATAAAACATAGAAACGATAATCAATGCCATCTGGACCATAACAATATCATATTATCTGAACACTAGGCATACTTATAAACATAGAAAAGATCCCAATGCACATGCCTAGGCCCCATACAATATAATATGATCTGCAAATTGGCAGACTTTATAACCATAGGAAAAGATAATTCAATGCACATTCCTAGGCCCAATACATATCATATTATCTGCACACTTGCATTTAATTCTAACATAGAAAGATAACATGCTCATTCCTAGGCCCCCATACAATATCAATTATCTGCACACGGGCAGGACATTATAAACATATAAAAGATAATCAATGGCACATCCAGGCCCCATACAAGATCATATTATCTGCACACTGGCCAGAACATTATAAACATAGAAAAGATAATCAAGCACATTCCTGGCCCCATACAATATCATATTATCTGCACACTGCATAATTATCACATGAAAGATAAATCAATGCGCTTCCTGGCCCCATACAAGATCATATCTGCACATGCATTACATTATAAAATAGAAGATTAATCAATGCACATTCCTGGGACCCAATACAATATTATATTATCTGCCACACTGGCAAATTATAAACATAGAAAAGATTATCAATGCTCATTCCTAGGCCCTATACAATATCATATTATCTGGCACACTGGCAACTTTATAAACATAGAAAAGATAATGCAATGCACATTCCTGGCCCCATACTAATATAATATTATCTGCACCACGGCAGACATTGTATAAAAATAGAAAAGATTAATAATGCACAGTCCTAGGCACCATACAAATATCATATTATCTGCACACTGGCATTACATTATAAAACATAGAAAGATATCGTAATGTCATCTAGGCCCCCCCATACAATATCATATTATTGCACACTGGCATACATCTATAAACATAGAAGATAATTCAATGCACATTCCTAGGCCCCAACAAATCATATTATCTGCCACACTGCCATACATTATTAAACAAGAAAAAGAGAATTCAATGCACATTCTAGGCCCCATCAATATCATATTATCTGCACACGGCAGACATTATAAACATAGAAAAGATAATCAATGGCACATTCCTGGGACCATACAATATCATATTATCTGCCCACTGGCATACATTATAAACCTAGAAAAGAAATCAATGCACATTCCTGGGACCCAACAAATATCCTCATTATTGACCACTGGCATACATTATAAAATAGAAAAGATAATCAATGCAACATTACTGGGGACCCATACAATATCATATTATCTGCACACTGGCAATTACTTTATAAACATAGAAAAGATATTCAATGACACATTTCTGGGACCAATTTACAATATCATATTATCTGCACACTGGGCAGACATATCACTAGAAAGATAATCCCTGCACTCATAGGCCCCATACAATATCATATTAGCTGCACAATGGCATACATTATAAAACAGAGAAAAGATAATCAATGCCACATTCCTGGGCCAATACAAGAATATTATTGCACACTGGCAACTTATAAACATAGAAAGAAAATCAATGCACATCCTGGGGCCCAAAGTACCATTCATATTCATCTGACACACTGCATACTTTATATTAACATAGAAAAGAAATCAATGCCACATCACTGCGGCCCAATACAATATATATTTCTGCACAAGGGCATACGATTATAAACATAGAAAGATAATCAATGCACATTCATGGGCCCCATACAATATCATCTTATCTGCCAACACGGGCATACTTTATAAACATAGAAAAGAAATCAATGCACATTCTGGGCCCAACCCAATATCATATCTCGGCACACTGGCATACATTATAAACATAGAAAGATAATCAAGCACATTCTGAGGCACCAATACAATATCATATTATTGCTACACATACTTACTATCTGCACTTACATACTGCTAATACATACCACATTTTCTGTTCTATTTTATATGAATTGATTATACTTACAAGTGTATAAACATTCTTAAGGATACATGCAGATATTAAACTCCTGTACTTGATTATCCTGCTACTTGCATTTAATTGGCTTATTAAAGACCCCTATCTGGAGAGAGCTGATTGGAGTTGGTTCTTGGGGGAAGATTACAGGTCTTATGTCCTAAAGAGCATCTCTTGTAAGCTTCTAAGCAGATGGAAAAATTTCTTTATCTAAATACTTAGGGGATAATATTAATATATAGGACATTGCTACTGTGCTGTACAACACAAAAATGCTTCCAGAAATAGAAATGAATAGCACAACATTTAGAAATTAGGATAAAAGATAAGTTGTCTTAGTGATTTCCAAGCAGAAGATAGGCACGTGTCGAATTAAATCACTCCGCGCCATCCTCCCCTTTCCACTCACTTGACATGCATCAGTGCTCCAAATGGATATAAACACAGGAAGACAGGTATTAGTATTTAATGGATAAATCAGACCTTGTCCTTCTTACTTCTATTGACATTATTTATAGATTATTAACATATTCAGATTCAATTGTTAAATTGGCTTGAAATACCAAATAAATGTTTTTTCTATTTCTTCTTTTTTTAGTCTCCTATTTTTGACGTATCTCTTATACAGTTTGCAAGCAGAGACCACCACACTGATTACGGTTATCTTTATGGGATGTCACCTTTGAGCAGACCTATTCAGCACTGATTACCTGTCTCTGATTGGATTTTAGGATGGGTAAAGCAGACCGAGACCTAATCAGCGCTGATTACTTTTCTCTTGATTTGGGCGTGACTGTTGAACAGGACCTATCAGCGCTGATTACTTTTCTCTTGATTGGGGGGACCTTGTGCGCAGAACTAATCAGCGATGATTACCTATCTTGATTGCCTGTATCCAGAAGCAGGTTTTACAACGCACATACAACAGAAACTCTATTAATAGAGCTTGTGCAGTTTTCAAGCTATTCAAAGTTTAGACTTAAAGGACATAAGTTCAGACAAAAAGTGAACTATCCTTTAAGTAGCGATTGAAGACGGGAGGGTAAAGGATTTTCCTTACCTTCAATTCACTCAATCAGGAGCCAGGAAACCAAAGGTGGGTATATTTACCTTACACACAATCCACCGCCAGCTCCATTGAAAATTTCCAACCATTCTGGGTTAGTTTAAACTATGGCATCGCATACACGCATGCCGCTATTAGTTAAAACTAAACCAGGAAGTGGGAGTGGTTGGAATTTTCAATGGAGCTGGCGTTGGAGTGATGTGTTGTCAGGTAAATATACCCACCTTCATTCCTGGATCCTGGTGATGTGAGAATGGAAGGAAGGGAATAGATCTTACCCCCGGTCTCAATCACTGCTTTAAAGGAATAGTTACATTTTTGGTGACAAATTCTTTAACTGTTCCATTTCGGCTTTATGTCTATATTCATTGCAGATAGGTATCGCACCAGGACGCTCTATAATCATCCAGCCCTGTCAATAGGTTATAGTTTCTCCCTTGATTTGTGTGAATTTCCTTTTACAAAATGGAAAAAAAAAATCCAACCTTGTTTATTGAACACTTGACACAAATGAGAAACAGGAAACTAATTGAAAAACTGTTCGCCGAACAGAAGAAAAAAATCCTATTTAACCAGGTGTCTCAACTTATGATTAAAATAAGTAAAGCAGAAATAGTTTCTAAGGATTAAAATACTATACAGAATTAACTTACTTCTGGCTTTTGGAAATGTTTACACTTTCATTTAGAAAAGTTATATTTTTATGTAAATAGAATTTATTCGTGCAAAGAAAGAAAATAATTAGAAAATCACTTAAAGGAATTGTACACTGAAAAAACGGCTGTGCCTCATTTCAACTAGAAATGAATTAGAAGAAGAACTTACCTGGATGTGTTTCTGATGAATCCAGTACTTGATTTGTTTCAAGCTTAGTCCCTCAGTCCCCCTGCAAGACTTTTGACTCTATGTGAGGGCAACATTGCTCAGTATTCCTATGAGGCCACCATTGGGAGAGGGAATTCCACCATGCATTATGTTTATACTGTCCCATTCCAGTGACAGCAACCTTGGCATAACAGAAAATATTGTGAAACTAAGGCAACTTGATTGACAGCTGAATAAGATGTTTCAGATTGGATATCTAAAGAAAATAGGGGGACAAATAACAAAAGGACTGTACAGTGATCGTTGGATAATGAATGAGATCTGTTATACGATTACAGAATTATCTAATATACTTAGACAGGGATTGCCCAGGTGCATGGAACTTTTAACATACGGTAACAGTAAACTTAATTGAATTAAAGTAGAGGCAGTATTAAAGGTATAAGTCGTATTGCCTACCGGAACCTCTCATACAGTTTCTTTACAACAAAGCTCACTTTGTTAGACTAACTACCATTTCCTTCCTTCTTAGTTGCAGTGGCAAAAGGTACATTTCTATTAGAGATCCCTCAAGGCTAGGCCATAACAAAGCACTTTTTTAACACGCGATCCAATTGTTGAGGCCACCACTAGGGGCGCTGATGGTGCATTGCTCTGCGATCCGCATATTTTTCTTGTTGCCGATCACATGTGCTCCTCTGTGCCACCAGTGTGCACCACAGTTTTTACCTCAACATTAAACACTTGCAATTAGAATGGTGCAAATCTAACAGCTCCTCTGAAATTGGAATGGGAGCAAGGGTTCAGGCTGTCCCTATTTGAGTGGGGTGAGTCCGAGTAAACAAGAAAAAAAATGCCAGAGTCCTGCGCGTCAGGGCGTGAAATTCCATCGTCTCTGGCTGTCCCTGTCCCCGAAATGCCCACCCCCATGCCCCACAAAGCCTCCTACTCGGCATGGAGAACTAGTAACCCTGACTAGGCGGTAAAGAGTAGTGGTTCCTTTTTCCCAGGGCCCCGAGACTGACGTCTAGCGAATTAAAAAAACATACGGTGGAATGTTTTCATACGTGTATCCATTGTGTAAAACAAGTCAGTATGTTATGTAGTAAATAATGAGTTCTCACTAAATAATGCAGCTATCAGAAAACATATCCAATGTATGTCCTTGAATATACTCTCCATATCCAGAAGGGCACATTCTTCACCATGAAAACATTGTAGATTATTCTTGGACAAAAGGATGAAAAAATGAAATCCCATAATTCCAGATCTCGATTGTGATAGGCACTTTCAACTTTTTCTCCTTGCGCGATCTTATGTATTTTTCCTTACTTATTCTGAAACAATATCGTACTCTGATTTATTTTATGTTGGGGGACTCCGGCAGATCAAGGCGAAATATAGCTTTACGGGAAGTCACTTGACAATTTCTCTCCATTCCCCACCAATGTTAAGAAGCTGAATTTGCATCACTGGGGGCCTGTAGTTCTTACTTATCTTATCATTTCCAATTTTATTTTTAAAGTCATTAAAAGTCAGACATTGTATTGTGGATGTTATATAGAAAAATGATGATGTCTATAAGGGCTGATGTGCCTATCCCCTCCTTACGGGACAGGTGGCGTAGGGTCTGCCCACACCACCAAGAGATATGCAGGGAACAGCCATTTTTAAACAGCTGATCACGCGTATGAAGGAAACTAGCGCAATAGGTGTTTTTAAAAAGGACGGATCTAACTTTCGGGAATGAATCGAGCTTTGTAAACAGCTGATAGCGTGTATGTTTCTCATACGTGCGATCAGCTGTTTTTTTAAATCGGTGGTGGCTTGGGAGATCTTGGCAGGCTTGTAGGAGGAGGAAGTCAGGGGACGGGCCCCAATTCTCGGGGGAAGGGAACCCTGCAGGTCCGCCCCTGACCGGGACTTACCCAATCTGAAAGGTTGAATCGGATTTGGATCCGACACGAAAACTCTCGAATCAAAAGTCTCCATCGGAACTTTGGATTTTTTAGAACTTTTCATTTCGGTAACCTCAAAAGTAGCCTAAACATCAGGAACTCTCAAATTAGCCTGTTACATTTGGTAGCCTTTGGAAGTGTCGTGTACTTCGACAAACTATCAAAAGTAGCCTAGTATATTCGGTTAACTCTCAACAAGTAGCCTCGTATATCGCTAACTCTTAAAAAGTAGTCAGTAATTTCGTAAACTCTCAAAAGTAGCCTCGACATTCGATAATCCTTAAAAGTAGCTCGTACATTCGGTAACCTCTCAAAAAGTAGCCTCGTACATTCATAATCCTTAAAATTAGTCTTGTTTCATCGCTAACTATCAAAAGAGTCGAAAAATTCGGGTAACTCGCAAAAGTAGCCTGTGTACATTCAAAATCCTTAAAAGTAGACCTCGGTAATCAGTACAACTCTCAAAAGTAGCCTCTACATTCGATAATCCGTAAAAGAGTCTCGTACATTCGTGTAAACCCTCAAAGAACCAATACATCAGGAACTATCAAAGTATCCCTGACATTTGGAGCCTTTGAAAGAGTCTTGTAACTTTCGAAATCTTCAAAAGTCGACTCGTAATCGTAACTATCAAAAGTTTAGTCTCGTACATTCGTAACTCTCAAAAGTAGCCTCGTACTTTCGGACAACTCTCAAAAGTAGCCTCGTATATTCGGTAAACTCTCAAAGTAGCCTTTGTACATCGGTAACTCTCAAAAAGTAGCCTCGTACATTCGATAATCCTTAAAATTAGTCTGTAAAATTCGGTAACTCTCAAAGTAGCCTTGTACATTGGGACAAACCCTCGAAAGTAGTTCTGAAAAAGTAAGCCTTCGTTACAGTCGGTAACTCTCAAAAGTAGCCCGTACATTCGCTAACTCTCAAAAAGTAGTTCTCGTCATTCGGGAACTCTCAAAAGTAGCTCAACATTCAGTTAACTCTCAAAATTAGCCTTGACATTCTAATAACTCTCAAAAGTAGTTCTCGATAATTCGGTGAACTCTCAAAAGTAGCCTCGTACATTCGGTAATCTAAAAGAGTCTGTACAGTCGGTAATCTAAAAGTTTAGCCTTGTACATTCGGGGAAACTCTTTAAACAGTAGCCTCGTACATTCGGTATCTTCAAAAGATAAGTCTTCATACTCAGTTAACTCTCAAACAGTAGCCTAGTAAATCAGTAACTCTCCAAGTAGCCGAGTATACTCTTAAACTCTCAAAGTAGTCTAGTAATTCGGTAACTCTCAAAAGTAAGCCTCGACTTTCGGACAACCTCAAAAGTAGCCTCGTTATATCGGTAACTTTCAAACGTAGCCCTACAATTCGGTACTCTCAAAAAGTAGACTCGACATGCGATATCCTTAAAAGTAGTCTTGTACATTCGGTGTTACACTCTCAAAAGTAGCATTGTTACATTTGGCACCCTCGGAAAGTAGTTTCTGAAAAGGAAGCCTCGTACATTCGGTAACTTCTCAAAAGTGCCTTTTACATTGCTAACACAAAAAGTAGTATCGTAATTCGTAACTCTCAAAAGTAGCCTCGACATTCCAAGTAAACTCTCAAAAAGTTGCCTTTGTCCCTTCCAATACTCATCAAAAGAGCCTTGTACATTCAATAACTCTCAAAAGTAGTATCGGAATTCGGTAACTCTAAACGTAGCCCGTACATTCGGTAACTCTCAAAAGTAGCCTTGTACATTCGGTAGTCTCAAAAGTAGCCTGTAAATTCGGAAACTCTCAAAAGAAGTCTCAGACATCAATAAATTCAACCAGTAGCCTCGTACATTTGGGAATCTCAAAGTGGGACGTACATCGGTAACTCTCAAAAGTGCTCGTATTACTCGATAATCTCAAAAGTAAGTCTCGTAATTCGTGTTAACTATCAAAAGTGCCTTGGGAACTTTCGACAACTCTCAAAGTAGGACTCGATATCGGTAACTCTCAAAAGTCGCCTCGTACATTCGGTAACTCTCAAAGTAGCCTCGGTACATGCGATAATCTTAAAAGTAGTCTTGTCCATTCGGTAAACTCTCAAAAGTAGCCGTGTACATTGGCAACCCTCGGAAAGTAGTTCGTTGAAACAAGAAGAGTCGTACATTCGGTAACTCTCAAAAGTAGCCTTGTACATTTGCCTAATTCAAAAGTAGTCTCGTACATTTCGGTAACTCTCAACGTAGCCTCGAACATCAGTAACGTTCAAAAGTTGCCTTGTACATTCAAAAACTCTCAAAAGTGCTTGTACATTTTAAAAAATAACTCTCAAAAGGAGTTCGCGTACATTCGGTAACTCTCAAAGAGCCCTTTTACATTCGGTTAACTCTCAAAAGTAGTCTCGTACATTCGGTAAACTTCTCAAAAAGTAGCCTCGTACATTCCGGTACTCTCAAAGCTAGCCGTGTACACTCGGTAACTCTCTAAAAGAAGTCTCATACATTCAGTAACTCTCAAAAAAGTAGCCTTGTACATTCGGGAAATATCAAAAGTAATCTCACATTCGGTAAACTCTCAAAAGTAGCCTAGTACATTCAGTAAAATCTAAAAAAGTAGCCTTGTAACTTCGGTAACTCTTAAAAGTAGCCTCGTACATTCGGTAACTCTCAAAAGTAGCTCGCTCCATACATTCGGTAACTCTCAAAAGTAGCCTTGTACATCAGTAACTATTAAAATAGCATCATACATCGGTAACTCTCAAAAGAAGTCTCACACATCAGTAAACTCTCAAAAAGTAGACTCGTAACAGTCGTAATCTCAAAAGAGCCTTGTACATTAGTTAACTCTCCAAAAGTAGCCTCGTAATTCGGTACTCTCAAAAGGAATGTCTCCTACATCAGTAAAGTAACTCTCAAAAAGAGCTCTACATTGGGAAGGAAATCTCAAAAAGTTGCCTCGTACGATTCGGGAAATCTCAAAAGTAGCCTTCGTACAGTCGGGAAAGCTCAACGTGCCTCGTACATTCGGGAAATCTCAAAAGTGTTTTCTGTGCATAATTTGCGGGTTACCAAAACTCAAGCCTACTTTCAGCAACCTGCAAAATTCTCAAAAAATGCAAGTGGGAACTACTTTCAAGTAGAGATGAAAGTTGGTTCGAATAGAACCGGTTTCTAATTCGACGAAAACTTTTGGAACTCCCGGATTCACGGAATCCAGAATTTTCAGGAATTTCAATTTTATTGAAATACGATAATCATCGAAATCGAAAATAGATCGATTATCATAAATGAAAATCAAAACCGCAAACGAAATAATTAATCGATTTCGGTAACCCTCAAATTTGTAATATCGGTAAACACCTCGAACGCAGCGCTCGATTTTTCAGTAACTCTCGAAAATAGAAAATGGGAAGCTGGAAAACAGCCCGATCGTGAGGAAAGATAGTTTAAAAATAAGTTTGAAGTTCCATTTACGGGGTCCCAGACCATTCCCCAGGCTCGTGTATTGACAGTAAACTTTACTATTTGTGGTACCTGACAAAATGGACAGAAACTCTTATGAGACTTCTATGAGTTATTTTCCAATGTTTGAAATTTTCAAAAAATTCAAAAACGGAACGAACTAAAACAGTTAGAAACATCTCTACCTTCAGTTTCCGATTGTACTTTTGGAGGGTTTTCAAATTTATACAATTATATATCGGAACATTTGAAAAGTGACATTTGGAAAACCTCGCTAATAGCTCTGTACGTGTACTAGGAAGTTAGATTTTTCCCCCAGTTTTGTGTGTGTTCCTGTCCATTCCCGGTGCCTGTACCGATACCATTGCTTTTCCTAGCCTTATTTTTTTTTCATTGGCTCCTGGGCCCCCTTGAAGTCACCCCAGTAGTTACGCCCTGACTATTGGACCATGAAGGTAGCCCCTTGATGACAAATATGAGCCTGTTCTCACTGCTCACCCCCCTGCACAACCTCAGTGATTACTTATCAGTAAAAAGTAAAACTCTCAGTGACTTTTAACACCGGAGCATAGAAAAAAATATATAAAATACAGATCAAATTAAACCCAGAGTGACATGACAGAACGATGTCACCCAAGGTCCAGGATACTCAGATCTTCTCACAGCACTGACACTGGCCAGCTTCTGTTGGTGATCAAAGAATAGGAAAAATTAAAAGCTGAAAGCCTCAGGTGAATAATCAAGTCAATAATCAGAAAGCCTTGCAATGCTGAGCTTTCGGCCCAGTCTGTACTTAACTGGGGTTGTATGAAGGGTGCGATGACACCCCCATACTGTAGGTTACACATTGGAGGGCTTTTTAGCTTCTGTCTGTCGGTCGAGAGTCCTGGAGTTGTTCTAAAGAACTACAAAGCTCAGCATTGGATTACATTTCATCTGAAGGAAGAGAATGCTAATTCTTATGGGACAGGGGTTATGGGAACTCTAGGATAGAAAAGTGTGGCCCAGAATTAAAGTCAGTGCGGCTCCCAAGTGGACGGTAAACACATTGTAGAAAACATTATTAAGGGTAACTGTGGGTCCAAAAATGCCTTAGGTAAGTTGACAGGAATGCTTTCCTGGGTATTTGACAATTTACTTTCATGATTATTTTTACATCGTTTGTGAAGAAAGAAATTAACATTTTATGTGTGATCAGAGCAGCAATCGCAAAGAAATACCTCATGCATTTAATGCTCTGAAACATGTGACACTTCCTCCACTCCCCTGTGTCTCCTCCTTCTCCATAAAAAAAAGACAATTACTAACTAAACACTCCCTGCTGGAGGGATGTGCTTTTATCCACCACTCATTCAGGGCACTGTATAACTAGATCTCTTCCTGATTTCTGCTTTCTCCTGACAACTGAGCATGTGCCACGCAGATTAGAAGGAGGAGCGAAACTAGCATTTAATGACCATACATAAGAACCTTCCACCCCCGAACTTGATTTCTTCACATCATGGGTATGCAGCAAGTAGGAGGATGGGTAATGGCTCGTTTTGAAGGTGGGAACCTGGTCTTTCATTGAAAATAATGTTTGAAGACCCAGTTCCCCTTAACTAGGACATGTATAGAAAAAATTCACTGGGTATAATTTGACAGCACACAATCAAATGTTAGACTGTTACTGGGTTATGCAGTTTAGATACCATTTCTGATTTGTTGATAAACACAGTAAAGTTTTGCACTTTATTACATCAGCCCCTTTAGTTTCTTAAAACAACCAATATAATAGGAAATGTTTAAATTTACTGCCATGTAAGCAGGGCAAGCAGCGTAAGGGAGTTTCGGGGGTGGGGGTTGCTGGTCCTGTGGTCGTGGAGTTTGGTGGTAGCCTTGCATGCGTGCGAGGAGACCACCCCAAATCCGTTGAGACTCCTGTGACTGCAGGAGGGGTGGGATACCTGCTGTAATATTAATCAGAAATATATACATTGCAATAAAAGGAGTATTGAAAAAGGGGACAATGTTGCTTGATTCCTAAACAAAACAGGAGTTGTCTGTTACCAAGCTTTTTGCTCAAGTAAGTAATTAGGATTCACTGTAGAAAATAATACAATTCCCAAAATATCATTTTTCACCCAATCAAGGTTTTGTACATTATAATTGAATGAACCCTAAAATCAAATAGTTCCATTGAACACCTGACGTGTTTACAATTTCCCCATAGCAATCTGCAGTCTTTATATACCATAATCTGTAATGAGGCTCAACCTGTCAGAGCAGTGTGATATGCAGTAAGAGTAATATTAGTGTTGTGGTTTATTACAAAGAAACCATTCAGATTTTGAACTGCGGACACTGGCTCAAACTTACTGGAAAGTATATAAATGTGCAAGCCAAGGCAAATGTATTGTAGGTATGTATGTAAGTATAATTTTATTTATAAAGCGCCACTGGGTATGCTGTAACATTATAAAAACAGAGTATACAAACGGGGGATAAGTGCGAGCCAGTATACAGATAAACAAATTTAATTTAAAGTTTCAAAGCTTAAGAAGACATATATACATATTATATCTATTATAAATGGAAGGGAGGGGTGCCTTGACAGATCGGAAAGAGCTCCCTGCCCGAGGCTACAATCTTAAGTGGGAGGGACCACATCGACTAAGTGAGGGGGAGGGCATTAACAGTCATTAATGTCGTGATTTTCAGTAAATGTTAGGATAACCCGAGTTCAGATATATAACAAGATAATGGATGTCACCAGGAGAAGCGAGAGCGGGAGCGCATTCCAAGGTCGGGGGGAGCAGCAAGGAGAGAATGGTTTAAGGCAGGAAAGGGCAGCAGTGTTTGTGGGGGTTTAGAGCGGATTACTTGCGAGGAGATGGGGGCACTACGGGACCAAGAAGAGAAGATCAGTAGAGAGGTGAGAGTGCAGTGCAGTAGAGTGAAGGGATGTAAAGGTTAAAAGGAGAGGGTATTGAAATATGATTATTCAGTTTGATGGAAAGCCACCATATGGACTGAAGTATCGGGGTTTGCTGTGGTTCTCTATAGGAGGAGAGTGAGGAAGCGATTCAAGCTGCCGAGTATAGTATAGACTGGAGAGAAGAGGATGCCAGGCCGGGGGTCCAAGTAGCAGCAGCCAAATGAAAGTTTATTGTCAATATTTTGAGCCTGGTCAGTATTTATAAAAGAACTTTATTAATTTCCCCACTTTTGTCACAGGGATAAAATAAAAGTGCATTTTCCCCCTGCAGAGACGGATACTTGGTTTAAAATAGGTTTTTTAAATACAGCAAAAATCTGTAAAATACTACTTCAAAATCCCTGCAGTACTAGCCCCGGCCCTAGCAGTGATCCAACACATGCTCAGAGGGAATCACCCAGGGAGAGAAAAAGATTCACCAATCAGATTTTGTATCTCAGTGTTAAAGGAAGAGGGGGAGTCAAACTGAAGGTGAAAGGAACTGGGTTTTATGTTGTGAAAAATATATTGAATTCAACAGGTTATTTCTTTCATTTGTATGAATTAGAAAGACAATTTAGATGTATGTTTATGAGCTTTATGTTCAATGGCGTGGCCACACCAAAGTAGAGCAGGATACCTGGCCTCAGAAATATGGATGTCTGAGGAATGTAAAAACTACACTTTCCATGAATGGGATTTCATTGTGTATGAGTTCAATGTGAGCTATACCTTGATTGCATTGGTCAAGTTATGGGACATTAACGGGCAACTATAATGAAAAAATAACTTTTGCCTCATCTTAATCTATAATTAAATTACATGGAAGAAGCACTTTTAAAGCAGCATATACACAGGATCGACAATTTGAGCGATTCGATTGAAATTTGAAACCTTCTATCCATTGTTCCACTTGGCCACTCCAACCATGTTAGTGGTTACAGTGAAATCTTCAAGCTTTTTTCCAAAACCGTTGCCCGCAACAAAAACCTGATCGGAAAAAACGCCCTCCCTGCCAATGAATGCCTCAGGGTGTTGGCAGCTGATGCCTTTAATCTTAGTATGTTTTGTGAAGCTCAAGGTGGCTATACACTATTAGACATAGACAGATTAATATTAGTCTCTAGGACAAATGTCAAATCATCTAAGAATCCGCCTGCGGTTTTATTCATGCACTCAATTGAGATCACAAATGAAAGGGTCAGATTTTGTCTCAAGATAAAAAAAATGCTGCTTGGAATGTGGACTTTATTATCTCTAATCGATCTAATGTCTGCAAGTATATGGCCAGCTTTGTGTTTTCCCCCTCCCACTCTAAATAAATTCAAAACCTTCCTTTATCTGACATGACTTTCTATGAAGTCAAGCATGCAGTAAGTAATCACTATGAACCGGCACAGGGATAAGAGGGAGCGGAGAAATTTGATGTGTATATGAGGAAAGGAAAATAAATTAATTTTAATTGTCAGGGGGAAAAGATGATAGGGTGAATCTTCCCTTTAAGAGTTCTGCCTCGGTTTAATTAACATAAAACTGAACTGTTTGGCTATTTTACGACTGTGCTGCACACATTAAAAAGCTGTTTGGTAAATAGAAAATGTGATAAGGACTTGGCTTTTGTACCTTGCAGGTCTTAATGATTGTCGGCCCAAACAAACAAAATGGCTAGTACAGGCGAAAGTCACTTGCCTGCAACTGAAAATAACTAACCTAGAAGGTTTATCCTAAAAAAGACGTGACTTCTGAATTGGTCTTGTGCGGTGAGGGTTCTCTGGTGTTTATTTAATTAAATGCTCCTGTGATCTTAGAACAGTCCGGGTAAGATAGACAGAAAATCTTACAAGCCGACTGCCCACCGATAAGGACAGTAAAAGGCTTGATGAGAGCGACACTTTAGTAATTTAGGTTATTGGAAAACAACTCCACCAAAATGAGTGGTGGAGATTGATTGGACACGGATGAGATGCCACGAAGGGGTTAGGGGTTTACTTATTTAACTTCATTTACATCACATACAGATTAGACTAATTGATCCATACACATTAACCATATAGACAATATTTATCGTTAAGGTGTAGGGACACACTCATCCTCCATTTGATTGCTACTCAAACTATCACAGTCAGTTGTGGAGGACTGGGCCATTGCCGGAACATTCGCTTTAGACCAGGAAACTTCCTTTAAGTCCATCGAGGAGCACTGATTGGTCGGGTAAGGTATGCCTACTGGCCAACAAGAGGAGGGAGGTTCAGGGTGTGTGTGCCTCTTCAGCCATGGGATCCAGTCTGCAGTAGGAAAAGCAGGTCACATGTGTAGGGCTACTTTAGATTGTCCTCCATGGTGTTGGAACACATGCAGGCCACATGTTAAAGAGAGAACGATAACGACTTTAAAGAAGAATAAAACCTGTGTTTTAGATTGTGGAGCAATACAGCCGCTAAACTGCCTGGATCCCTGTCTTTTATGAATGTTTGTACCAGGCTTGAGGTGAAATTCTGGCCCTACACATGGCATTTGTCTGACCACAATCCAACATTGCTATTGGCTTCCCTATTATACTATAGTGAGCCAATAATAACCCATAATGAGCTTGCCAGATGCGGGAGTAGGTCATATATGATTGGCGATTATCATCAGCCGATAACAATACTTGCTAGGTAGTAACATTGCCTAGTTTGAGTCATGTCCCTGTCCCAGGTGACAGGCCCACTTGGGGTTAGCTTAACTGAGTAGGGAAGTCCCCTGCCAGTCTCCCTGTAAGGCGTGGGTTGAAGCCATAGGAAATTACAAATAGCTTGGTGTGTAGAGGGGCCGGGATGAGAATTATCAAATGGCAAAAATTCTTTTTTCTTTAAATCTTCCCTATGGTTTATAACACCCATGTCTATGGTATCCAATCATTACTCAGAAACAATGACTGACCAACATAAACAACTCCATAAGCTAACAAAGGATCCACGAGCACTCATACATATATTTCCGGCAGAAACAAACTCCCTAAAGGGTCACTAAACGGTAAAAATACATATGATGATATAAATCACCGGGGCCACTGGCCATGAGAGCACTGTAGGGCGGGGACGAGGGTGACTTGGTGAGGCTGTGTGTGTATAGATACAGTAAATAGATAAATACACAGTTATAAGATGTATGTAATATATACAGTATAATAACATATATGTAATATATGACAGTATAATAAGATACAGTGTATAATAAGATATTATGTAATATTACAGTCGAATAATATTTATAAGGAACAGAAAGATCAATATTTAAACTCTTATCGTTTAAAAATGGTGCTCAGTTGCCCCAACCAATCAGATCTTATTTAACATTGAAAGCTAACATCTGATTGGTTGGAGCAAAAGTAGCACATTTTTAAACGATTAAGAACTTGTAGTGCATAAACCCTTGATAATATATACAGTATAATAATATATAACGATATTATATATGTAATAGTATTGACAGTATAATATATTTTTATATACTCTTGGAATATATAAACAGGGAGATTCCAATGAAAAGTTCTTTTTTTTTATCGTTAAAATGGTGCTAAATTTGCCCCAACCAATCAAATGTATAACATATACAGCTAACATCTGATGGTTGAGGCCCCAAATTGCACCATTTTAAACGATAAGAACTTAATATAATCTATACAGGATAATAATAATATAAATAATAAGAAAAAAAATAAAATTTTTAGATCTAGAAAGTATAATAAATTATAATAATATAAATATAATCCCTACAGTAAATATATATAGAAATAATATAAAATATAATTATCAGGTTATAATAATAATATATAAATAATATAAATATAATCCATACAGTATAATAATATATATAAAAATATAAAAATGTAATCTCACATACAGTATAATAATATTTTTATATAATATATAAAGTTATATTTAATATAAAAATAATCTTATACAGTATAAGAAGATATATAAATAATATAAATATAATCTAGACAGTATAATAATATATATTAATAATATAATGTAAACATCTATACAGTATATAATATTTTTATAGAATATATAAAGTAGAGTAATATAAAATATATTATACAGGGATAATAATAATATATAAAGTATATATATAATCATACAGTATAATAATTGTGTAATGTGCAGGGTTTCATTTGTATTTATCTCTTTCTAGAATTAGCTGGTAGCGAGTTTGCACGTGTTCGTGAGAGATCAGGCGGGACCAGCCCGATGCTGGAAACCAGTGGAGGGTGAGTTCCTTATCATTTCCGGGTGACACATGGTGTAGGTTGGATTGGACGTAGATTAATTCTGTTATAATGTAAAGGAAGGATTAACTTGGGGTTAGGAGTTTAAATGATAAATTAGATTTTATATAAATCTAAATATACGGAGACAATTTCTGGGATAATTATTGATATTTATGTTGGATAAACAAGTAAATCACATTTTTTACTTAGGCCAACTTTTTGTTACATAATTTCCACCTGTGTCCCATTTCTTTTCAGGACAGAAAATTTCCATTTCATTCTACTAAACGGCTGCCTGCAAATAGAATACAACTGGCGCAGGGAGCAAAGGGAACAACTATTAAGACTCCATTATTACTAAGGATTGACCCCTTACTAGAAGGGACTCGCAGCAAAGAATCGGCCCATATACAGCGCACTCACTCAACAGGGCTCAGCCAGGTAAGGGATGTTAACAGAGATGTTAAGGGTTGTAGACTTGGGGGCAGGCAGGGATGTACCTCTGCAGGGGCCCCAGGTGGTCCTCGCCAAGATTGAGGCCGGGGCCCCTGACTCCCTTCTCCTTCCAGATCCTTCACAATCGTCAGACTGTTTTAAACGTCAAGCTGATCGCACATATGAATGACACATATGCGCGATCAGCTGTTTAAAACACCGGACCCGACACTTACGGTTCAGTTACGGAAGTTCGGGTCTCCAGTCTTTTTAAACAGTGATTGTGTGATGTTATACATGCGTGTGATCAGCTGAGGTTTAAAACGTATTGATCGAAGAAGAGGATTCTTGGGCTTGTGAGAGGCCTAATACTGTCGGGCCCCCCACAGTGGAGGTTGCAGTTAGTTGTCTGATATTTCTATTGGGAGATGCATCATGGAGGCTGCAATCGTGTCATGGTTGAACAGGAATAACTTATAATATCAGCCTAAATATCCCAAATTAAATAAAGTCAGTGACGTGTTCCAAATAGCGCAATATAAATGTTATGGCCACCCCAAAAATGTTTTATATAGGTGGCAGGAAAGGGCACAAATCTAAACCAAGATGTATTTACAGCCTTGTTCACGCGTGCCTCTGCCGGTTTTCTGGGAAGGAAAAAAGCAAATGGGGCGCATCAGCAACTGCTCCTGTGATAAAATGCAAATGTTCCAGCCCATTCTGCTTTGCTTCCGCACACTGGAAAAGGCACAAAGACAGGAATAACGGCAGCGGGGAAACAAGGCGGTAGAAATTCTGGGGACAGATTTCAGACATAAACCTTGCTAGGTCGAGGTCTGTGCCCATTTCTTGCCACACAGTAGAAAAAATACAGACACTTTAATCTTCCCTTTGTTCGGGCTTAACCACCAACTAGACTTTTTAAACTACCTGGCAAGGACCGATTTATCTGTTTTTTGAGAGACTAATGTAATTTAATCTCATAACAGATCCCCCCCATAGCAAAAGAGCCTGAATTTGCCCAGTTTTTGTTCAAGAGATCCAAAAAACACCACGAACCATCTATGGTCTACAGGACAAAGAGAGATGGATGGTGTGAAAATACAACATTCTGCTCCCAGCAATGACATTCCAGCAGATGGAGCCACTGAGCAGGTCAAAGGGACAAGATCTATCACCATCTCCAGACGAGAGGAGATGGTGGATGATAGATGGAAATTCGGGCTCCCCAAGCAATGATATCCAGCAGTGGAGCAACTGAGCAGGTCAAGGACCAAGACAATCCACGTCTACCAGCAAAACAGAGGAGATGGGATTATAATACTGAAATTACTGTCCCAGCAATGAACAATCCAGCAGAGGGAGCAACTGAGCAGGTCAAAGGACAGACCATCCACTTCTACAAGAAAACAGAGGGAGATGGTGGATATATTACTGAATTCCTGCTCCCAGCAATGACCATCCAGCAGATGGTGCCAACTGAGCAGGTTCAAAAGGCCCCCCAACCAAATCCATCCCGTCTACCAGAAACTGTGAGATGGTGGATGAATTACGAAATTCCTGTACCCAGCAATGACCATTCAGCAGATGGAGCATGAGCAGCCTCAAAGGAAAAGGACATCCAGTCTACCAGAAAATGAGGAGATGGTGGACTCTAATATAATATTGAAATTCCTGCTCCCAGCCAGCAATGACCATCCAGCAGGTGGAGCAACTGAGCCTGGTCAAAGAACAAGACCAGCACCATCTACCAGAAACAGTGGAGATGGGGAGATATTCACTGAATTCCTGCTCAAGCAATGACCATTTCAGGCAGATGGGCCAATGAGCAGTCAAAGGGACAAGACCATCCACGTACTACCAGAAAAAGGGAAGATGGTGATATAATACTGAAATTCCTGCTCCAGCAATGACCATCCCGCAAGAGGAACCACTGAGCAGGTCAAAGGACAAGAACATCCACGCTACCAGAAACAGGGAGATGGTGGATATAATAATGAAATTTCCCCCTCCCAGCAAGGGACCATCCAGCAGATGCGAACCAATGAAGCAGGTCAAAGGACCACAAGACCATCCACGTTACCAGAAAACAGTGGAGATGGTGGATTATAATACTGAATTCCTTGCTCCCAGCAATGAACATTCAGCAGGGTGGAGCCACTGAGCAAGTCAAGGGACACAGACCATCCCACGTCTACCAGAAAACAGTGGAGATGGTGTGAATTAGACTACTGAAATTCTGTTCCAGCAATGACATCCAGAAGGTGGAGCAACTGAGGCAGGTCAAAGGAAAGACCATCCACGTATTACCAGAACGTGGGAGGGTGGATTATAATATGAAATTCCTGCTCCAGCAATGAACCCCCATCCAGCAGATGGAGCCACTGAAGCAGAGCCTCAAAGGACAAGACCATCCACGGCTACAGAAAACTAGAGGAGATGGGGAGGATACTTATGGAAATTCCTGCTCCAGAAATGCACTACAGCAGATAGAGCACTGAGGCAGGTCAAAAGGACAAGTCCATCACACTACCAGAAACAGTGGAGATGGTCGGATCTCACTACTGAAAATTCCGGCCCATGCAATAAACATCCAGCAGATGGAGGCCCCTGAGCAGGGCAAAGGACAGGCATCAACGAGACCAGAAACAGTGGAGGATGGTGGAGGATAGTACTGAGGAAACGTCCTGCTCCAAGCAATGACCATGCCAGAGATGAGCAATGAGCAGGGTCAAAGGACAAGTTATCAACGTTTTCTACCAGAAACAGGGGGATGGTGGATGATATTACTGAAATTCTGCTCCAGGAAATGACTATCCAGCAGTGGAGCCACTGAGCAGGTCAAGGACAAGTCCATCACCGTCTACAGGAAACGTGGAGATGGTGGATGATATTACTGAAATCACTGCTCACAGCCAAATGAATACAGCAGTGGAGCCAATGAGCATGGTCTGGACAAGCCATCACCATTACAGAAAACCGTGGAGATGTGTTGGATGATAGTACTGAAATTCTGCTCCAGCAATGAAACAGCAAGATGGAAGCCGTCGGCGCAGGCCCCAACGCGACAAATGACTCCACGTCTACCAGAATAGAAAAGAGGAGATGGGGATGATATCATGAACATTGCCGGTCTGCCCCAAGTTTTCAGGGTGCAGGGTATCCGGACTGAAGGGTGATGCCTCACCAGATACGGTTGCCCCAAGCCAAGTTTTCAGGTGCAGGGTCTCAGGGCGAAGGGTGATGCCACAACAGCTACGGTTGTTAAATGTTATAACTCAAAACAATCGCTAACAAGATAGTTCAATGGTAATATATGCAGTATATAAAAAAGGAAATCAATATAGTGAAACTGAATCCGATATAACTACTGAACAGGTATCCAAAGTACAATAAAAAGGGTTAAACTTAACTGGATCTACCTGCAAAAGAGTCAAACAGACACTGAGAAGAAAGAAGGTGATTCAGACCCCACTCCCAGCAGCAAAACGAACCACCGGGTCACGAGGGGTCCCAGGAACGGTAGGTGAACATTTGGTCACTCGGTTTCACCTCCACAATGGAATAGCCCCTCCCGCTCTACCCTTGACCAACGCCAGTTCTCCACACCCGTCACTCGGACTAGATATATAATTACTATACATACTCCTATTACCGTACACATTGGCTTTATGACCATGCCATTTAATATAACTATATATAAATATATATACATACAAGGATTGTAGGGAAGTGCTACTGTCTGCTTCAAACATTTATTACAAACATTAGAAAAGATAATCAAGCACAATCCTAGGCCCCATTACAATCATATTATACTGCACACTGGCAGACATTATACACATATAAAAGGATAATCAATTGTCATTTACTAGGCCCCATACAATATCATATTATCTGCCACTGGCATACATTATAAAATAGAAAAGATAATCACAGCTCATTCCTGGGACCCCATACAGATATCAATTATCTGCACACTGGCATCATTATTAACATAGAAAAGATAACAAGCTCATTCTGGCCCCATACAATATATATTATCTGCAACTGGGCAGAATTATAAAATAGAAAAATAATCAATGATCATTCCTGGGACCCAGACAATATCATATTATCTGCACACTGGCATACCTATAAAATAGAAAAGATAATCAATGGCTCCATTCCTGGGACCCATACAAATATCATAATTATCTGCCAACACTGGCATAATTATGAAAACATAGAAAAGATAATCAATGCACATTCCTAGGCCCCATACAATATCATATTATCTGAACACTGGCCATTACATTATAAACAAGAAAAGATAATCAATACACATCCTAGGCCCCATACAATATCAATTATCTGCCAACACTGGCATTACATTATAAAACATAGAAAAGATAGCAATGCCACACTCCTAGGGCCCCATACAATATCCAATGATTGCAACTGCATACTTTTATAAACATAGAAAAGATAATCAAGCACATTCCTAGGGCACCATACGATATCAATATTCGCACACTGGCATACTTTGATAAACATAGAAAAGATAATCAATGCCACATTCCTAGGCCCCATACGATATCATATTATCTGCACACTGGCATACTTTATAAACATAGAAAAGATAATCAATGCACATTCCTAGGCCCATACAATATATTATCTGACACACTGGCATACCTATAACATCGAAAAGATAATCAATGACATTCCTGGGACCCCTACAATATCATATTATCTGCACACTGGGCATCCTTTTACCAAACATAGAAAGAATAATCAAGGCCCCATTCCGAGGCCCAGTACATATCATATTATATGCACACTGATTAATTATAAACATAGAAAGATTAATCAATACACATTCTAGGCCCCATGACAATATTTCATATTATCTGCCCCACTGGCTACATTAAAACATAGAAAAGATAATCAATGCAACATGTCCTAGGCCCCATACAAATCAATTATCTGCCACATGGCAACTTATAAACATAGAAAAGATAATCAATGCACATTCATAGGCCCCCATACGATATCATATATCTGACACTGGCATACTTTATAAACATAGAAAGATAATCCAATGCACATTTCCTAGGCCCCATACAATATAATTATCTGCACCGGGCATACATTATAAAACATAGAAACGATAATCAATGCCATCTGGACCATAACAATATCATATTATCTGAACACTAGGCATACTTATAAACATAGAAAAGATCCCAATGCACATGCCTAGGCCCCATACAATATAATATGATCTGCAAATTGGCAGACTTTATAACCATAGGAAAAGATAATTCAATGCACATTCCTAGGCCCAATACATATCATATTATCTGCACACTTGCATTTAATTCTAACATAGAAAGATAACATGCTCATTCCTAGGCCCCCATACAATATCAATTATCTGCACACGGGCAGGACATTATAAACATATAAAAGATAATCAATGGCACATCCAGGCCCCATACAAGATCATATTATCTGCACACTGGCCAGAACATTATAAACATAGAAAAGATAATCAAGCACATTCCTGGCCCCATACAATATCATATTATCTGCACACTGCATAATTATCACATGAAAGATAAATCAATGCGCTTCCTGGCCCCATACAAGATCATATCTGCACATGCATTACATTATAAAATAGAAGATTAATCAATGCACATTCCTGGGACCCAATACAATATTATATTATCTGCCACACTGGCAAATTATAAACATAGAAAAGATTATCAATGCTCATTCCTAGGCCCTATACAATATCATATTATCTGGCACACTGGCAACTTTATAAACATAGAAAAGATAATGCAATGCACATTCCTGGCCCCATACTAATATAATATTATCTGCACCACGGCAGACATTGTATAAAAATAGAAAAGATTAATAATGCACAGTCCTAGGCACCATACAAATATCATATTATCTGCACACTGGCATTACATTATAAAACATAGAAAGATATCGTAATGTCATCTAGGCCCCCCCATACAATATCATATTATTGCACACTGGCATACATCTATAAACATAGAAGATAATTCAATGCACATTCCTAGGCCCCAACAAATCATATTATCTGCCACACTGCCATACATTATTAAACAAGAAAAAGAGAATTCAATGCACATTCTAGGCCCCATCAATATCATATTATCTGCACACGGCAGACATTATAAACATAGAAAAGATAATCAATGGCACATTCCTGGGACCATACAATATCATATTATCTGCCCACTGGCATACATTATAAACCTAGAAAAGAAATCAATGCACATTCCTGGGACCCAACAAATATCCTCATTATTGACCACTGGCATACATTATAAAATAGAAAAGATAATCAATGCAACATTACTGGGGACCCATACAATATCATATTATCTGCACACTGGCAATTACTTTATAAACATAGAAAAGATATTCAATGACACATTTCTGGGACCAATTTACAATATCATATTATCTGCACACTGGGCAGACATATCACTAGAAAGATAATCCCTGCACTCATAGGCCCCATACAATATCATATTAGCTGCACAATGGCATACATTATAAAACAGAGAAAAGATAATCAATGCCACATTCCTGGGCCAATACAAGAATATTATTGCACACTGGCAACTTATAAACATAGAAAGAAAATCAATGCACATCCTGGGGCCCAAAGTACCATTCATATTCATCTGACACACTGCATACTTTATATTAACATAGAAAAGAAATCAATGCCACATCACTGCGGCCCAATACAATATATATTTCTGCACAAGGGCATACGATTATAAACATAGAAAGATAATCAATGCACATTCATGGGCCCCATACAATATCATCTTATCTGCCAACACGGGCATACTTTATAAACATAGAAAAGAAATCAATGCACATTCTGGGCCCAACCCAATATCATATCTCGGCACACTGGCATACATTATAAACATAGAAAGATAATCAAGCACATTCTGAGGCACCAATACAATATCATATTATTGCTACACATACTTACTATCTGCACTTACATACTGCTAATACATACCACATTTTCTGTTCTATTTTATATGAATTGATTATACTTACAAGTGTATAAACATTCTTAAGGATACATGCAGATATTAAACTCCTGTACTTGATTATCCTGCTACTTGCATTTAATTGGCTTATTAAAGACCCCTATCTGGAGAGAGCTGATTGGAGTTGGTTCTTGGGGGAAGATTACAGGTCTTATGTCCTAAAGAGCATCTCTTGTAAGCTTCTAAGCAGATGGAAAAATTTCTTTATCTAAATACTTAGGGGATAATATTAATATATAGGACATTGCTACTGTGCTGTACAACACAAAAATGCTTCCAGAAATAGAAATGAATAGCACAACATTTAGAAATTAGGATAAAAGATAAGTTGTCTTAGTGATTTCCAAGCAGAAGATAGGCACGTGTCGAATTAAATCACTCCGCGCCATCCTCCCCTTTCCACTCACTTGACATGCATCAGTGCTCCAAATGGATATAAACACAGGAAGACAGGTATTAGTATTTAATGGATAAATCAGACCTTGTCCTTCTTACTTCTATTGACATTATTTATAGATTATTAACATATTCAGATTCAATTGTTAAATTGGCTTGAAATACCAAATAAATGTTTTTTCTATTTCTTCTTTTTTTAGTCTCCTATTTTTGACGTATCTCTTATACAGTTTGCAAGCAGAGACCACCACACTGATTACGGTTATCTTTATGGGATGTCACCTTTGAGCAGACCTATTCAGCACTGATTACCTGTCTCTGATTGGATTTTAGGATGGGTAAAGCAGACCGAGACCTAATCAGCGCTGATTACTTTTCTCTTGATTTGGGCGTGACTGTTGAACAGGACCTATCAGCGCTGATTACTTTTCTCTTGATTGGGGGGACCTTGTGCGCAGAACTAATCAGCGATGATTACCTATCTTGATTGCCTGTATCCAGAAGCAGGTTTTACAACGCACATACAACAGAAACTCTATTAATAGAGCTTGTGCAGTTTTCAAGCTATTCAAAGTTTAGACTTAAAGGACATAAGTTCAGACAAAAAGTGAACTATCCTTTAAGTAGCGATTGAAGACGGGAGGGTAAAGGATTTTCCTTACCTTCAATTCACTCAATCAGGAGCCAGGAAACCAAAGGTGGGTATATTTACCTTACACACAATCCACCGCCAGCTCCATTGAAAATTTCCAACCATTCTGGGTTAGTTTAAACTATGGCATCGCATACACGCATGCCGCTATTAGTTAAAACTAAACCAGGAAGTGGGAGTGGTTGGAATTTTCAATGGAGCTGGCGTTGGAGTGATGTGTTGTCAGGTAAATATACCCACCTTCATTCCTGGATCCTGGTGATGTGAGAATGGAAGGAAGGGAATAGATCTTACCCCCGGTCTCAATCACTGCTTTAAAGGAATAGTTACATTTTTGGTGACAAATTCTTTAACTGTTCCATTTCGGCTTTATGTCTATATTCATTGCAGATAGGTATCGCACCAGGACGCTCTATAATCATCCAGCCCTGTCAATAGGTTATAGTTTCTCCCTTGATTTGTGTGAATTTCCTTTTACAAAATGGAAAAAAAAAATCCAACCTTGTTTATTGAACACTTGACACAAATGAGAAACAGGAAACTAATTGAAAAACTGTTCGCCGAACAGAAGAAAAAAATCCTATTTAACCAGGTGTCTCAACTTATGATTAAAATAAGTAAAGCAGAAATAGTTTCTAAGGATTAAAATACTATACAGAATTAACTTACTTCTGGCTTTTGGAAATGTTTACACTTTCATTTAGAAAAGTTATATTTTTATGTAAATAGAATTTATTCGTGCAAAGAAAGAAAATAATTAGAAAATCACTTAAAGGAATTGTACACTGAAAAAACGGCTGTGCCTCATTTCAACTAGAAATGAATTAGAAGAAGAACTTACCTGGATGTGTTTCTGATGAATCCAGTACTTGATTTGTTTCAAGCTTAGTCCCTCAGTCCCCCTGCAAGACTTTTGACTCTATGTGAGGGCAACATTGCTCAGTATTCCTATGAGGCCACCATTGGGAGAGGGAATTCCACCATGCATTATGTTTATACTGTCCCATTCCAGTGACAGCAACCTTGGCATAACAGAAAATATTGTGAAACTAAGGCAACTTGATTGACAGCTGAATAAGATGTTTCAGATTGGATATCTAAAGAAAATAGGGGGACAAATAACAAAAGGACTGTACAGTGATCGTTGGATAATGAATGAGATCTGTTATACGATTACAGAATTATCTAATATACTTAGACAGGGATTGCCCAGGTGCATGGAACTTTTAACATACGGTAACAGTAAACTTAATTGAATTAAAGTAGAGGCAGTATTAAAGGTATAAGTCGTATTGCCTACCGGAACCTCTCATACAGTTTCTTTACAACAAAGCTCACTTTGTTAGACTAACTACCATTTCCTTCCTTCTTAGTTGCAGTGGCAAAAGGTACATTTCTATTAGAGATCCCTCAAGGCTAGGCCATAACAAAGCACTTTTTTAACACGCGATCCAATTGTTGAGGCCACCACTAGGGGCGCTGATGGTGCATTGCTCTGCGATCCGCATATTTTTCTTGTTGCCGATCACATGTGCTCCTCTGTGCCACCAGTGTGCACCACAGTTTTTACCTCAACATTAAACACTTGCAATTAGAATGGTGCAAATCTAACAGCTCCTCTGAAATTGGAATGGGAGCAAGGGTTCAGGCTGTCCCTATTTGAGTGGGGTGAGTCCGAGTAAACAAGAAAAAAAATGCCAGAGTCCTGCGCGTCAGGGCGTGAAATTCCATCGTCTCTGGCTGTCCCTGTCCCCGAAATGCCCACCCCCATGCCCCACAAAGCCTCCTACTCGGCATGGAGAACTAGTAACCCTGACTAGGCGGTAAAGAGTAGTGGTTCCTTTTTCCCAGGGCCCCGAGACTGACGTCTAGCGAATTAAAAAAACATACGGTGGAATGTTTTCATACGTGTATCCATTGTGTAAAACAAGTCAGTATGTTATGTAGTAAATAATGAGTTCTCACTAAATAATGCAGCTATCAGAAAACATATCCAATGTATGTCCTTGAATATACTCTCCATATCCAGAAGGGCACATTCTTCACCATGAAAACATTGTAGATTATTCTTGGACAAAAGGATGAAAAAATGAAATCCCATAATTCCAGATCTCGATTGTGATAGGCACTTTCAACTTTTTCTCCTTGCGCGATCTTATGTATTTTTCCTTACTTATTCTGAAACAATATCGTACTCTGATTTATTTTATGTTGGGGGACTCCGGCAGATCAAGGCGAAATATAGCTTTACGGGAAGTCACTTGACAATTTCTCTCCATTCCCCACCAATGTTAAGAAGCTGAATTTGCATCACTGGGGGCCTGTAGTTCTTACTTATCTTATCATTTCCAATTTTATTTTTAAAGTCATTAAAAGTCAGACATTGTATTGTGGATGTTATATAGAAAAATGATGATGTCTATAAGGGCTGATGTGCCTATCCCCTCCTTACGGGACAGGTGGCGTAGGGTCTGCCCACACCACCAAGAGATATGCAGGGAACAGCCATTTTTAAACAGCTGATCACGCGTATGAAGGAAACTAGCGCAATAGGTGTTTTTAAAAAGGACGGATCTAACTTTCGGGAATGAATCGAGCTTTGTAAACAGCTGATAGCGTGTATGTTTCTCATACGTGCGATCAGCTGTTTTTTTAAATCGGTGGTGGCTTGGGAGATCTTGGCAGGCTTGTAGGAGGAGGAAGTCAGGGGACGGGCCCCAATTCTCGGGGGAAGGGAACCCTGCAGGTCCGCCCCTGACCGGGACTTACCCAATCTGAAAGGTTGAATCGGATTTGGATCCGACACGAAAACTCTCGAATCAAAAGTCTCCATCGGAACTTTGGATTTTTTAGAACTTTTCATTTCGGTAACCTCAAAAGTAGCCTAAACATCAGGAACTCTCAAATTAGCCTGTTACATTTGGTAGCCTTTGGAAGTGTCGTGTACTTCGACAAACTATCAAAAGTAGCCTAGTATATTCGGTTAACTCTCAACAAGTAGCCTCGTATATCGCTAACTCTTAAAAAGTAGTCAGTAATTTCGTAAACTCTCAAAAGTAGCCTCGACATTCGATAATCCTTAAAAGTAGCTCGTACATTCGGTAACCTCTCAAAAAGTAGCCTCGTACATTCATAATCCTTAAAATTAGTCTTGTTTCATCGCTAACTATCAAAAGAGTCGAAAAATTCGGGTAACTCGCAAAAGTAGCCTGTGTACATTCAAAATCCTTAAAAGTAGACCTCGGTAATCAGTACAACTCTCAAAAGTAGCCTCTACATTCGATAATCCGTAAAAGAGTCTCGTACATTCGTGTAAACCCTCAAAGAACCAATACATCAGGAACTATCAAAGTATCCCTGACATTTGGAGCCTTTGAAAGAGTCTTGTAACTTTCGAAATCTTCAAAAGTCGACTCGTAATCGTAACTATCAAAAGTTTAGTCTCGTACATTCGTAACTCTCAAAAGTAGCCTCGTACTTTCGGACAACTCTCAAAAGTAGCCTCGTATATTCGGTAAACTCTCAAAGTAGCCTTTGTACATCGGTAACTCTCAAAAAGTAGCCTCGTACATTCGATAATCCTTAAAATTAGTCTGTAAAATTCGGTAACTCTCAAAGTAGCCTTGTACATTGGGACAAACCCTCGAAAGTAGTTCTGAAAAAGTAAGCCTTCGTTACAGTCGGTAACTCTCAAAAGTAGCCCGTACATTCGCTAACTCTCAAAAAGTAGTTCTCGTCATTCGGGAACTCTCAAAAGTAGCTCAACATTCAGTTAACTCTCAAAATTAGCCTTGACATTCTAATAACTCTCAAAAGTAGTTCTCGATAATTCGGTGAACTCTCAAAAGTAGCCTCGTACATTCGGTAATCTAAAAGAGTCTGTACAGTCGGTAATCTAAAAGTTTAGCCTTGTACATTCGGGGAAACTCTTTAAACAGTAGCCTCGTACATTCGGTATCTTCAAAAGATAAGTCTTCATACTCAGTTAACTCTCAAACAGTAGCCTAGTAAATCAGTAACTCTCCAAGTAGCCGAGTATACTCTTAAACTCTCAAAGTAGTCTAGTAATTCGGTAACTCTCAAAAGTAAGCCTCGACTTTCGGACAACCTCAAAAGTAGCCTCGTTATATCGGTAACTTTCAAACGTAGCCCTACAATTCGGTACTCTCAAAAAGTAGACTCGACATGCGATATCCTTAAAAGTAGTCTTGTACATTCGGTGTTACACTCTCAAAAGTAGCATTGTTACATTTGGCACCCTCGGAAAGTAGTTTCTGAAAAGGAAGCCTCGTACATTCGGTAACTTCTCAAAAGTGCCTTTTACATTGCTAACACAAAAAGTAGTATCGTAATTCGTAACTCTCAAAAGTAGCCTCGACATTCCAAGTAAACTCTCAAAAAGTTGCCTTTGTCCCTTCCAATACTCATCAAAAGAGCCTTGTACATTCAATAACTCTCAAAAGTAGTATCGGAATTCGGTAACTCTAAACGTAGCCCGTACATTCGGTAACTCTCAAAAGTAGCCTTGTACATTCGGTAGTCTCAAAAGTAGCCTGTAAATTCGGAAACTCTCAAAAGAAGTCTCAGACATCAATAAATTCAACCAGTAGCCTCGTACATTTGGGAATCTCAAAGTGGGACGTACATCGGTAACTCTCAAAAGTGCTCGTATTACTCGATAATCTCAAAAGTAAGTCTCGTAATTCGTGTTAACTATCAAAAGTGCCTTGGGAACTTTCGACAACTCTCAAAGTAGGACTCGATATCGGTAACTCTCAAAAGTCGCCTCGTACATTCGGTAACTCTCAAAGTAGCCTCGGTACATGCGATAATCTTAAAAGTAGTCTTGTCCATTCGGTAAACTCTCAAAAGTAGCCGTGTACATTGGCAACCCTCGGAAAGTAGTTCGTTGAAACAAGAAGAGTCGTACATTCGGTAACTCTCAAAAGTAGCCTTGTACATTTGCCTAATTCAAAAGTAGTCTCGTACATTTCGGTAACTCTCAACGTAGCCTCGAACATCAGTAACGTTCAAAAGTTGCCTTGTACATTCAAAAACTCTCAAAAGTGCTTGTACATTTTAAAAAATAACTCTCAAAAGGAGTTCGCGTACATTCGGTAACTCTCAAAGAGCCCTTTTACATTCGGTTAACTCTCAAAAGTAGTCTCGTACATTCGGTAAACTTCTCAAAAAGTAGCCTCGTACATTCCGGTACTCTCAAAGCTAGCCGTGTACACTCGGTAACTCTCTAAAAGAAGTCTCATACATTCAGTAACTCTCAAAAAAGTAGCCTTGTACATTCGGGAAATATCAAAAGTAATCTCACATTCGGTAAACTCTCAAAAGTAGCCTAGTACATTCAGTAAAATCTAAAAAAGTAGCCTTGTAACTTCGGTAACTCTTAAAAGTAGCCTCGTACATTCGGTAACTCTCAAAAGTAGCTCGCTCCATACATTCGGTAACTCTCAAAAGTAGCCTTGTACATCAGTAACTATTAAAATAGCATCATACATCGGTAACTCTCAAAAGAAGTCTCACACATCAGTAAACTCTCAAAAAGTAGACTCGTAACAGTCGTAATCTCAAAAGAGCCTTGTACATTAGTTAACTCTCCAAAAGTAGCCTCGTAATTCGGTACTCTCAAAAGGAATGTCTCCTACATCAGTAAAGTAACTCTCAAAAAGAGCTCTACATTGGGAAGGAAATCTCAAAAAGTTGCCTCGTACGATTCGGGAAATCTCAAAAGTAGCCTTCGTACAGTCGGGAAAGCTCAACGTGCCTCGTACATTCGGGAAATCTCAAAAGTGTTTTCTGTGCATAATTTGCGGGTTACCAAAACTCAAGCCTACTTTCAGCAACCTGCAAAATTCTCAAAAAATGCAAGTGGGAACTACTTTCAAGTAGAGATGAAAGTTGGTTCGAATAGAACCGGTTTCTAATTCGACGAAAACTTTTGGAACTCCCGGATTCACGGAATCCAGAATTTTCAGGAATTTCAATTTTATTGAAATACGATAATCATCGAAATCGAAAATAGATCGATTATCATAAATGAAAATCAAAACCGCAAACGAAATAATTAATCGATTTCGGTAACCCTCAAATTTGTAATATCGGTAAACACCTCGAACGCAGCGCTCGATTTTTCAGTAACTCTCGAAAATAGAAAATGGGAAGCTGGAAAACAGCCCGATCGTGAGGAAAGATAGTTTAAAAATAAGTTTGAAGTTCCATTTACGGGGTCCCAGACCATTCCCCAGGCTCGTGTATTGACAGTAAACTTTACTATTTGTGGTACCTGACAAAATGGACAGAAACTCTTATGAGACTTCTATGAGTTATTTTCCAATGTTTGAAATTTTCAAAAAATTCAAAAACGGAACGAACTAAAACAGTTAGAAACATCTCTACCTTCAGTTTCCGATTGTACTTTTGGAGGGTTTTCAAATTTATACAATTATATATCGGAACATTTGAAAAGTGACATTTGGAAAACCTCGCTAATAGCTCTGTACGTGTACTAGGAAGTTAGATTTTTCCCCCAGTTTTGTGTGTGTTCCTGTCCATTCCCGGTGCCTGTACCGATACCATTGCTTTTCCTAGCCTTATTTTTTTTTCATTGGCTCCTGGGCCCCCTTGAAGTCACCCCAGTAGTTACGCCCTGACTATTGGACCATGAAGGTAGCCCCTTGATGACAAATATGAGCCTGTTCTCACTGCTCACCCCCCTGCACAACCTCAGTGATTACTTATCAGTAAAAAGTAAAACTCTCAGTGACTTTTAACACCGGAGCATAGAAAAAAATATATAAAATACAGATCAAATTAAACCCAGAGTGACATGACAGAACGATGTCACCCAAGGTCCAGGATACTCAGATCTTCTCACAGCACTGACACTGGCCAGCTTCTGTTGGTGATCAAAGAATAGGAAAAATTAAAAGCTGAAAGCCTCAGGTGAATAATCAAGTCAATAATCAGAAAGCCTTGCAATGCTGAGCTTTCGGCCCAGTCTGTACTTAACTGGGGTTGTATGAAGGGTGCGATGACACCCCCATACTGTAGGTTACACATTGGAGGGCTTTTTAGCTTCTGTCTGTCGGTCGAGAGTCCTGGAGTTGTTCTAAAGAACTACAAAGCTCAGCATTGGATTACATTTCATCTGAAGGAAGAGAATGCTAATTCTTATGGGACAGGGGTTATGGGAACTCTAGGATAGAAAAGTGTGGCCCAGAATTAAAGTCAGTGCGGCTCCCAAGTGGACGGTAAACACATTGTAGAAAACATTATTAAGGGTAACTGTGGGTCCAAAAATGCCTTAGGTAAGTTGACAGGAATGCTTTCCTGGGTATTTGACAATTTACTTTCATGATTATTTTTACATCGTTTGTGAAGAAAGAAATTAACATTTTATGTGTGATCAGAGCAGCAATCGCAAAGAAATACCTCATGCATTTAATGCTCTGAAACATGTGACACTTCCTCCACTCCCCTGTGTCTCCTCCTTCTCCATAAAAAAAAGACAATTACTAACTAAACACTCCCTGCTGGAGGGATGTGCTTTTATCCACCACTCATTCAGGGCACTGTATAACTAGATCTCTTCCTGATTTCTGCTTTCTCCTGACAACTGAGCATGTGCCACGCAGATTAGAAGGAGGAGCGAAACTAGCATTTAATGACCATACATAAGAACCTTCCACCCCCGAACTTGATTTCTTCACATCATGGGTATGCAGCAAGTAGGAGGATGGGTAATGGCTCGTTTTGAAGGTGGGAACCTGGTCTTTCATTGAAAATAATGTTTGAAGACCCAGTTCCCCTTAACTAGGACATGTATAGAAAAAATTCACTGGGTATAATTTGACAGCACACAATCAAATGTTAGACTGTTACTGGGTTATGCAGTTTAGATACCATTTCTGATTTGTTGATAAACACAGTAAAGTTTTGCACTTTATTACATCAGCCCCTTTAGTTTCTTAAAACAACCAATATAATAGGAAATGTTTAAATTTACTGCCATGTAAGCAGGGCAAGCAGCGTAAGGGAGTTTCGGGGGTGGGGGTTGCTGGTCCTGTGGTCGTGGAGTTTGGTGGTAGCCTTGCATGCGTGCGAGGAGACCACCCCAAATCCGTTGAGACTCCTGTGACTGCAGGAGGGGTGGGATACCTGCTGTAATATTAATCAGAAATATATACATTGCAATAAAAGGAGTATTGAAAAAGGGGACAATGTTGCTTGATTCCTAAACAAAACAGGAGTTGTCTGTTACCAAGCTTTTTGCTCAAGTAAGTAATTAGGATTCACTGTAGAAAATAATACAATTCCCAAAATATCATTTTTCACCCAATCAAGGTTTTGTACATTATAATTGAATGAACCCTAAAATCAAATAGTTCCATTGAACACCTGACGTGTTTACAATTTCCCCATAGCAATCTGCAGTCTTTATATACCATAATCTGTAATGAGGCTCAACCTGTCAGAGCAGTGTGATATGCAGTAAGAGTAATATTAGTGTTGTGGTTTATTACAAAGAAACCATTCAGATTTTGAACTGCGGACACTGGCTCAAACTTACTGGAAAGTATATAAATGTGCAAGCCAAGGCAAATGTATTGTAGGTATGTATGTAAGTATAATTTTATTTATAAAGCGCCACTGGGTATGCTGTAACATTATAAAAACAGAGTATACAAACGGGGGATAAGTGCGAGCCAGTATACAGATAAACAAATTTAATTTAAAGTTTCAAAGCTTAAGAAGACATATATACATATTATATCTATTATAAATGGAAGGGAGGGGTGCCTTGACAGATCGGAAAGAGCTCCCTGCCCGAGGCTACAATCTTAAGTGGGAGGGACCACATCGACTAAGTGAGGGGGAGGGCATTAACAGTCATTAATGTCGTGATTTTCAGTAAATGTTAGGATAACCCGAGTTCAGATATATAACAAGATAATGGATGTCACCAGGAGAAGCGAGAGCGGGAGCGCATTCCAAGGTCGGGGGGAGCAGCAAGGAGAGAATGGTTTAAGGCAGGAAAGGGCAGCAGTGTTTGTGGGGGTTTAGAGCGGATTACTTGCGAGGAGATGGGGGCACTACGGGACCAAGAAGAGAAGATCAGTAGAGAGGTGAGAGTGCAGTGCAGTAGAGTGAAGGGATGTAAAGGTTAAAAGGAGAGGGTATTGAAATATGATTATTCAGTTTGATGGAAAGCCACCATATGGACTGAAGTATCGGGGTTTGCTGTGGTTCTCTATAGGAGGAGAGTGAGGAAGCGATTCAAGCTGCCGAGTATAGTATAGACTGGAGAGAAGAGGATGCCAGGCCGGGGGTCCAAGTAGCAGCAGCCAAATGAAAGTTTATTGTCAATATTTTGAGCCTGGTCAGTATTTATAAAAGAACTTTATTAATTTCCCCACTTTTGTCACAGGGATAAAATAAAAGTGCATTTTCCCCCTGCAGAGACGGATACTTGGTTTAAAATAGGTTTTTTAAATACAGCAAAAATCTGTAAAATACTACTTCAAAATCCCTGCAGTACTAGCCCCGGCCCTAGCAGTGATCCAACACATGCTCAGAGGGAATCACCCAGGGAGAGAAAAAGATTCACCAATCAGATTTTGTATCTCAGTGTTAAAGGAAGAGGGGGAGTCAAACTGAAGGTGAAAGGAACTGGGTTTTATGTTGTGAAAAATATATTGAATTCAACAGGTTATTTCTTTCATTTGTATGAATTAGAAAGACAATTTAGATGTATGTTTATGAGCTTTATGTTCAATGGCGTGGCCACACCAAAGTAGAGCAGGATACCTGGCCTCAGAAATATGGATGTCTGAGGAATGTAAAAACTACACTTTCCATGAATGGGATTTCATTGTGTATGAGTTCAATGTGAGCTATACCTTGATTGCATTGGTCAAGTTATGGGACATTAACGGGCAACTATAATGAAAAAATAACTTTTGCCTCATCTTAATCTATAATTAAATTACATGGAAGAAGCACTTTTAAAGCAGCATATACACAGGATCGACAATTTGAGCGATTCGATTGAAATTTGAAACCTTCTATCCATTGTTCCACTTGGCCACTCCAACCATGTTAGTGGTTACAGTGAAATCTTCAAGCTTTTTTCCAAAACCGTTGCCCGCAACAAAAACCTGATCGGAAAAAACGCCCTCCCTGCCAATGAATGCCTCAGGGTGTTGGCAGCTGATGCCTTTAATCTTAGTATGTTTTGTGAAGCTCAAGGTGGCTATACACTATTAGACATAGACAGATTAATATTAGTCTCTAGGACAAATGTCAAATCATCTAAGAATCCGCCTGCGGTTTTATTCATGCACTCAATTGAGATCACAAATGAAAGGGTCAGATTTTGTCTCAAGATAAAAAAAATGCTGCTTGGAATGTGGACTTTATTATCTCTAATCGATCTAATGTCTGCAAGTATATGGCCAGCTTTGTGTTTTCCCCCTCCCACTCTAAATAAATTCAAAACCTTCCTTTATCTGACATGACTTTCTATGAAGTCAAGCATGCAGTAAGTAATCACTATGAACCGGCACAGGGATAAGAGGGAGCGGAGAAATTTGATGTGTATATGAGGAAAGGAAAATAAATTAATTTTAATTGTCAGGGGGAAAAGATGATAGGGTGAATCTTCCCTTTAAGAGTTCTGCCTCGGTTTAATTAACATAAAACTGAACTGTTTGGCTATTTTACGACTGTGCTGCACACATTAAAAAGCTGTTTGGTAAATAGAAAATGTGATAAGGACTTGGCTTTTGTACCTTGCAGGTCTTAATGATTGTCGGCCCAAACAAACAAAATGGCTAGTACAGGCGAAAGTCACTTGCCTGCAACTGAAAATAACTAACCTAGAAGGTTTATCCTAAAAAAGACGTGACTTCTGAATTGGTCTTGTGCGGTGAGGGTTCTCTGGTGTTTATTTAATTAAATGCTCCTGTGATCTTAGAACAGTCCGGGTAAGATAGACAGAAAATCTTACAAGCCGACTGCCCACCGATAAGGACAGTAAAAGGCTTGATGAGAGCGACACTTTAGTAATTTAGGTTATTGGAAAACAACTCCACCAAAATGAGTGGTGGAGATTGATTGGACACGGATGAGATGCCACGAAGGGGTTAGGGGTTTACTTATTTAACTTCATTTACATCACATACAGATTAGACTAATTGATCCATACACATTAACCATATAGACAATATTTATCGTTAAGGTGTAGGGACACACTCATCCTCCATTTGATTGCTACTCAAACTATCACAGTCAGTTGTGGAGGACTGGGCCATTGCCGGAACATTCGCTTTAGACCAGGAAACTTCCTTTAAGTCCATCGAGGAGCACTGATTGGTCGGGTAAGGTATGCCTACTGGCCAACAAGAGGAGGGAGGTTCAGGGTGTGTGTGCCTCTTCAGCCATGGGATCCAGTCTGCAGTAGGAAAAGCAGGTCACATGTGTAGGGCTACTTTAGATTGTCCTCCATGGTGTTGGAACACATGCAGGCCACATGTTAAAGAGAGAACGATAACGACTTTAAAGAAGAATAAAACCTGTGTTTTAGATTGTGGAGCAATACAGCCGCTAAACTGCCTGGATCCCTGTCTTTTATGAATGTTTGTACCAGGCTTGAGGTGAAATTCTGGCCCTACACATGGCATTTGTCTGACCACAATCCAACATTGCTATTGGCTTCCCTATTATACTATAGTGAGCCAATAATAACCCATAATGAGCTTGCCAGATGCGGGAGTAGGTCATATATGATTGGCGATTATCATCAGCCGATAACAATACTTGCTAGGTAGTAACATTGCCTAGTTTGAGTCATGTCCCTGTCCCAGGTGACAGGCCCACTTGGGGTTAGCTTAACTGAGTAGGGAAGTCCCCTGCCAGTCTCCCTGTAAGGCGTGGGTTGAAGCCATAGGAAATTACAAATAGCTTGGTGTGTAGAGGGGCCGGGATGAGAATTATCAAATGGCAAAAATTCTTTTTTCTTTAAATCTTCCCTATGGTTTATAACACCCATGTCTATGGTATCCAATCATTACTCAGAAACAATGACTGACCAACATAAACAACTCCATAAGCTAACAAAGGATCCACGAGCACTCATACATATATTTCCGGCAGAAACAAACTCCCTAAAGGGTCACTAAACGGTAAAAATACATATGATGATATAAATCACCGGGGCCACTGGCCATGAGAGCACTGTAGGGCGGGGACGAGGGTGACTTGGTGAGGCTGTGTGTGTATAGATACAGTAAATAGATAAATACACAGTTATAAGATGTATGTAATATATACAGTATAATAACATATATGTAATATATGACAGTATAATAAGATACAGTGTATAATAAGATATTATGTAATATTACAGTCGAATAATATTTATAAGGAACAGAAAGATCAATATTTAAACTCTTATCGTTTAAAAATGGTGCTCAGTTGCCCCAACCAATCAGATCTTATTTAACATTGAAAGCTAACATCTGATTGGTTGGAGCAAAAGTAGCACATTTTTAAACGATTAAGAACTTGTAGTGCATAAACCCTTGATAATATATACAGTATAATAATATATAACGATATTATATATGTAATAGTATTGACAGTATAATATATTTTTATATACTCTTGGAATATATAAACAGGGAGATTCCAATGAAAAGTTCTTTTTTTTTATCGTTAAAATGGTGCTAAATTTGCCCCAACCAATCAAATGTATAACATATACAGCTAACATCTGATGGTTGAGGCCCCAAATTGCACCATTTTAAACGATAAGAACTTAATATAATCTATACAGGATAATAATAATATAAATAATAAGAAAAAAAATAAAATTTTTAGATCTAGAAAGTATAATAAATTATAATAATATAAATATAATCCCTACAGTAAATATATATAGAAATAATATAAAATATAATTATCAGGTTATAATAATAATATATAAATAATATAAATATAATCCATACAGTATAATAATATATATAAAAATATAAAAATGTAATCTCACATACAGTATAATAATATTTTTATATAATATATAAAGTTATATTTAATATAAAAATAATCTTATACAGTATAAGAAGATATATAAATAATATAAATATAATCTAGACAGTATAATAATATATATTAATAATATAATGTAAACATCTATACAGTATATAATATTTTTATAGAATATATAAAGTAGAGTAATATAAAATATATTATACAGGGATAATAATAATATATAAAGTATATATATAATCATACAGTATAATAATTGTGTAATGTGCAGGGTTTCATTTGTATTTATCTCTTTCTAGAATTAGCTGGTAGCGAGTTTGCACGTGTTCGTGAGAGATCAGGCGGGACCAGCCCGATGCTGGAAACCAGTGGAGGGTGAGTTCCTTATCATTTCCGGGTGACACATGGTGTAGGTTGGATTGGACGTAGATTAATTCTGTTATAATGTAAAGGAAGGATTAACTTGGGGTTAGGAGTTTAAATGATAAATTAGATTTTATATAAATCTAAATATACGGAGACAATTTCTGGGATAATTATTGATATTTATGTTGGATAAACAAGTAAATCACATTTTTTACTTAGGCCAACTTTTTGTTACATAATTTCCACCTGTGTCCCATTTCTTTTCAGGACAGAAAATTTCCATTTCATTCTACTAAACGGCTGCCTGCAAATAGAATACAACTGGCGCAGGGAGCAAAGGGAACAACTATTAAGACTCCATTATTACTAAGGATTGACCCCTTACTAGAAGGGACTCGCAGCAAAGAATCGGCCCATATACAGCGCACTCACTCAACAGGGCTCAGCCAGGTAAGGGATGTTAACAGAGATGTTAAGGGTTGTAGACTTGGGGGCAGGCAGGGATGTACCTCTGCAGGGGCCCCAGGTGGTCCTCGCCAAGATTGAGGCCGGGGCCCCTGACTCCCTTCTCCTTCCAGATCCTTCACAATCGTCAGACTGTTTTAAACGTCAAGCTGATCGCACATATGAATGACACATATGCGCGATCAGCTGTTTAAAACACCGGACCCGACACTTACGGTTCAGTTACGGAAGTTCGGGTCTCCAGTCTTTTTAAACAGTGATTGTGTGATGTTATACATGCGTGTGATCAGCTGAGGTTTAAAACGTATTGATCGAAGAAGAGGATTCTTGGGCTTGTGAGAGGCCTAATACTGTCGGGCCCCCCACAGTGGAGGTTGCAGTTAGTTGTCTGATATTTCTATTGGGAGATGCATCATGGAGGCTGCAATCGTGTCATGGTTGAACAGGAATAACTTATAATATCAGCCTAAATATCCCAAATTAAATAAAGTCAGTGACGTGTTCCAAATAGCGCAATATAAATGTTATGGCCACCCCAAAAATGTTTTATATAGGTGGCAGGAAAGGGCACAAATCTAAACCAAGATGTATTTACAGCCTTGTTCACGCGTGCCTCTGCCGGTTTTCTGGGAAGGAAAAAAGCAAATGGGGCGCATCAGCAACTGCTCCTGTGATAAAATGCAAATGTTCCAGCCCATTCTGCTTTGCTTCCGCACACTGGAAAAGGCACAAAGACAGGAATAACGGCAGCGGGGAAACAAGGCGGTAGAAATTCTGGGGACAGATTTCAGACATAAACCTTGCTAGGTCGAGGTCTGTGCCCATTTCTTGCCACACAGTAGAAAAAATACAGACACTTTAATCTTCCCTTTGTTCGGGCTTAACCACCAACTAGACTTTTTAAACTACCTGGCAAGGACCGATTTATCTGTTTTTTGAGAGACTAATGTAATTTAATCTCATAACAGATCCCCCCCATAGCAAAAGAGCCTGAATTTGCCCAGTTTTTGTTCAAGAGATCCAAAAAACACCACGAACCATCTATGGTCTACAGGACAAAGAGAGATGGATGGTGTGAAAATACAACATTCTGCTCCCAGCAATGACATTCCAGCAGATGGAGCCACTGAGCAGGTCAAAGGGACAAGATCTATCACCATCTCCAGACGAGAGGAGATGGTGGATGATAGATGGAAATTCGGGCTCCCCAAGCAATGATATCCAGCAGTGGAGCAACTGAGCAGGTCAAGGACCAAGACAATCCACGTCTACCAGCAAAACAGAGGAGATGGGATTATAATACTGAAATTACTGTCCCAGCAATGAACAATCCAGCAGAGGGAGCAACTGAGCAGGTCAAAGGACAGACCATCCACTTCTACAAGAAAACAGAGGGAGATGGTGGATATATTACTGAATTCCTGCTCCCAGCAATGACCATCCAGCAGATGGTGCCAACTGAGCAGGTTCAAAAGGCCCCCCAACCAAATCCATCCCGTCTACCAGAAACTGTGAGATGGTGGATGAATTACGAAATTCCTGTACCCAGCAATGACCATTCAGCAGATGGAGCATGAGCAGCCTCAAAGGAAAAGGACATCCAGTCTACCAGAAAATGAGGAGATGGTGGACTCTAATATAATATTGAAATTCCTGCTCCCAGCCAGCAATGACCATCCAGCAGGTGGAGCAACTGAGCCTGGTCAAAGAACAAGACCAGCACCATCTACCAGAAACAGTGGAGATGGGGAGATATTCACTGAATTCCTGCTCAAGCAATGACCATTTCAGGCAGATGGGCCAATGAGCAGTCAAAGGGACAAGACCATCCACGTACTACCAGAAAAAGGGAAGATGGTGATATAATACTGAAATTCCTGCTCCAGCAATGACCATCCCGCAAGAGGAACCACTGAGCAGGTCAAAGGACAAGAACATCCACGCTACCAGAAACAGGGAGATGGTGGATATAATAATGAAATTTCCCCCTCCCAGCAAGGGACCATCCAGCAGATGCGAACCAATGAAGCAGGTCAAAGGACCACAAGACCATCCACGTTACCAGAAAACAGTGGAGATGGTGGATTATAATACTGAATTCCTTGCTCCCAGCAATGAACATTCAGCAGGGTGGAGCCACTGAGCAAGTCAAGGGACACAGACCATCCCACGTCTACCAGAAAACAGTGGAGATGGTGTGAATTAGACTACTGAAATTCTGTTCCAGCAATGACATCCAGAAGGTGGAGCAACTGAGGCAGGTCAAAGGAAAGACCATCCACGTATTACCAGAACGTGGGAGGGTGGATTATAATATGAAATTCCTGCTCCAGCAATGAACCCCCATCCAGCAGATGGAGCCACTGAAGCAGAGCCTCAAAGGACAAGACCATCCACGGCTACAGAAAACTAGAGGAGATGGGGAGGATACTTATGGAAATTCCTGCTCCAGAAATGCACTACAGCAGATAGAGCACTGAGGCAGGTCAAAAGGACAAGTCCATCACACTACCAGAAACAGTGGAGATGGTCGGATCTCACTACTGAAAATTCCGGCCCATGCAATAAACATCCAGCAGATGGAGGCCCCTGAGCAGGGCAAAGGACAGGCATCAACGAGACCAGAAACAGTGGAGGATGGTGGAGGATAGTACTGAGGAAACGTCCTGCTCCAAGCAATGACCATGCCAGAGATGAGCAATGAGCAGGGTCAAAGGACAAGTTATCAACGTTTTCTACCAGAAACAGGGGGATGGTGGATGATATTACTGAAATTCTGCTCCAGGAAATGACTATCCAGCAGTGGAGCCACTGAGCAGGTCAAGGACAAGTCCATCACCGTCTACAGGAAACGTGGAGATGGTGGATGATATTACTGAAATCACTGCTCACAGCCAAATGAATACAGCAGTGGAGCCAATGAGCATGGTCTGGACAAGCCATCACCATTACAGAAAACCGTGGAGATGTGTTGGATGATAGTACTGAAATTCTGCTCCAGCAATGAAACAGCAAGATGGAAGCCGTCGGCGCAGGCCCCAACGCGACAAATGACTCCACGTCTACCAGAATAGAAAAGAGGAGATGGGGATGATATCATGAACATTGCCGGTCTGCCCCAAGTTTTCAGGGTGCAGGGTATCCGGACTGAAGGGTGATGCCACACCAGATACGGTTAAATGTTATAACTCAACACAATTCGCTACAAGCATAGTTCAAATGGTTGCAGTGCTTCGTGCGTGCTGCGTGTCTTTTTGTCTTGCGATCAGCAATATTGCACACGGAGCATATCAATGCCTCCGATCCATGGATCGCCCCAGCCCTCTGTAGCTCACTTGTGTGGCCACATCTACTAGGCCACACTAGTGCGTGCTTCTAAAATCACGACTCGGATCAACACGAGGTCCTTAGTCTATGCGGACAAAAGTCTGCAGGGATTTTGGCTGATACCCAAATCTAACAACGCTGTTTTCCGCCCCGTTTGCCGGGATGCAATGAAATGCTCACAGATACGGTTGCCCCAAGTCTTTCAGGGTGCAGGGTCTCCGGAAGAGGGTGATGCCTCACGGATACGGTGCCCCAAGTTTTCAGGGTGCAGTTGTATCCGGACTGAAGAGGTGATGCCTCACCAGATACGGTTCCCCAAGTTTCAGGGTGCAGGGTATCTGGACGAAGGTGATGCCTCACCAGATCGGTTTCCCCCGTTTTCAGGGTGCAAGTATCACGGAACTGAAGGGTGGGACCCCTCGGATGTTGGCCAGAGGTTACAAAACAAACTAGTGAAACAGGCAAGTCAGGAACCAATGAAGGCAATTGGGAAACAGTTACCTCAGAAATAAAGCAGGAATAGGTGAAGTTCACAGCCACCCAGAATTCTGCAAAGTCCGGATTGCGAATGTAGAATGGAGCAACCCATGAGAAAAGCGGCCCTGCGCGCACCACTTGAGGCAGAAGTGGGACGTGCAGAGGACCTGAGCTTGCCCAACACAGGCCACAGGGGGGAAAGGCACCACAAGAACTTGGAATAGTACGGGGCCGTGAGACGTACAATCTAAGCTATGCAAACAGGTCTGATATTTGGCGAAAACTTTATTTTCAGCTACAAGGAATGATGTTGGTTGAATGTGTGTTTCCAAATCGAACAAGCCAGTTGGGTACAAACTTGCACAGTAAAATTGCCAGATTGTGCCGTCTTTAAGGGGGCTGTTCAAATATCTGTCATGTTCATTCTTTTTTTTTATCCTCTATTTCCACGCAGAGACGGATTCCAGTTTGTTCGAATACGGTACTGTCATTTTATGTGACCGCCGGGTAAACCATCATTGAAAAGCCCTTTACTAATTTACACACACGCAATTATCCACATTAGCTAATTACTATCCTGCATTCTGTGTTTATTATCCCCCACGCATTTGCTTAGTAAAGACACACGGGTTATTCATAAAATTCTTATCGTTAAAGGTGATGAAGTTTGCCCCAACCAATCAGATGTTAGCTTCAATGTTAAATAAGATCTGATTGGCTGGTGCAAATTTAGCACCATTTAAATGATACAACTTTTATTGATCGCCCTGATAATGTTTAGAAACAACAACAACTTGAATATCCTGCTACAGCTTGGGGCCCACACACGCCCAAAAGATAAAACAAGGGAGGTATAATCCTAATTATCCAAATAAGTTTAATAAATACATTAGGCCATACAATATCATATTATCTGCACACTGGCAGACATTATAAACATATAAAAGATAATCAATGCTCATTCCTAGGCCCCATACAATATCATATTATCTGCACACTGGCATACATTATAAACATAGAAAAGATAATCAATGCTCATTCCTGGGACCCATACAATATCATATTATCTGCACACTGGCATACATTATAAACATAGAAAAGATAATCAATGCTCATTCCTAGGCCCCATACAATATCATATTATCTGCACACTGGCATACATTATAAACATAGAAAACATAATCAATGCTCATTCCTGGGACCCATACAATATCATATTATCTGCACACTGGCATACATTATAAACATAGAAAAGATAATCAATGCTCATTCCTGGGACCCATACAATATCATATATCCTGACACACGGGCCAACATATTAAAGCATAGCAAAAGATAATCAATGCACATTCCTGGGCCCCATACAATATCATATTATCTGCACACTGGCATACATTATAAACACAGAAAAGATAATCAATGCACATTCCTGGGCCCCATACAATATCATATTATCTGCACACTGGCATACATTATAAACATAGAAAAGATAATCAATGCACATTCCTAGGCCCCATACAATATATTATCTGCACACTGGCATACATTATAAACATAGAAAAGATTATCAATGCACATTCCGGGGCCCCATACAATATCATATTATCTGCAATGCACATTCCTGGGCCCCATACAATATCATATTATCTGCACACTGGCATACATTATAAACATAGAAAAGACAATCAATGCACATTCCTAAGCCCCATACAATATCATATTATCTGCACACTGGCATACAATATAAATATAGAAATGATAATCAATGCACATTCCTAGGCCCCATACAATATCATATTATCTGCACACTGGCATACATTATAAACATAGAAAAGATAATCAATACACATTCCTAGGCCCCATACAATATCATATTATCTGCACACTGGCATACATTATAAGGCCCCATACAATATCATATTATCTGCACACTGGCATACATTATAAACATAGAAAAGATAATCAATGCACATTCCTAGGCCCCATACAATATCATATTATCTGCACACTGGCATACATTATAAACATAGAAAAGATAATCAATGCACATTCCTGGAAATCTCAAAAGTAGCCTCGTACATTCGGGAAATCTCAAAAGTAGTTTCTGTGCATAATTTTGAGGGTTACCAAACATACAAGACTACTTTCAGCAACCTGCAAATTCTCAAAAATGCAATTGGAACTACTTTCAAGTAGAGATGAAATGTTGGTTCGAATAGAACCCGGTTTCTAATTTCGACGAAACTTTTGGAACTCCCGGATTTCACGGAATCCAGATTTTCAGAATTTTCAATTTTTATTGAAATTACGATAATCATCGAAATCGAAAATAGATGATTATCATAAATGAAAATCAAAACCGCAAAACGAAAGTAATAATCGATTTCGGTAACCCTCAAATTTGTAATATCGGTAACCCTCGAAAGCAGCGCTCGATTTCAGTAACTCTCGAAAATAGAAATGGAAGCTGGAAAACAGCCCGATCGTGAGGAAAGATAGTTTAAAAATAAGTTTTGGTTCCATTTACGGGTTCCCCAGACCATTCCCCAGGTCTCTGTGTCATTTACAGTAACTATTACTATTTGTCCCTCAAAATGGACAGAAACTCTCATGAGTTCTATGAGTTCATTTTCCAATGTTTGAAATTTTCAAAAAATTCAAAAACGGAACGAAACTAAACAGTTCGAACATCTCTACTTTCAAGTTTCCGATTGTACTTTTGAGGGTTTTCAAATATACAATTATATATCGGTAACCTTGAAAAGTGCATTTGGAACCTCGCTAATAGCTCTGTACTGTGTACTAGAAGTTAGATTTTTTCCCCCAGTTTTGTGTGTGTTCCTGTCCATTTCCCGGTGCCTGTAAGCTACCATGCTTTTACTAGCCTTATTTTTTTTTCCATTGGCTCCTGGGCCCCCTGCAGTTGCACCCCTAGTAGTTACGCCCCTGACTATGGACCATGAAGGTAGCCCCTTGATGACAATATTGAGCCTGTTCTCACCTCCTCACCCCCTGCACAACTCAGTGATTACTTTATCAGTAAAACTCTCAGTACTTTTAACACCGAGCATAGAAAAAAATAATATAAAAATACAGATCAAATAAAACCCAGATGTACATGACAGAAAGCTGTCACCCAAGGTCCAGATAATCAGATCTCTCACAGCACTGACACTTGGCAGCTTCTGTTTGGTGGATCAAAGTAATAGGAAAAAATTAATAGAGCTGAAAGCCTCAGGTGAATCATCAAAGTCAATTAATCAGAAAGCCTTGCAATGCTTTGAGCTTTCTGACCAGTCTGTCCTTGAACATGGGTCTGTATGAAGTGTCAGATGACCACCCCATACTGTCTGGTACACATTGGAAGGGCTTTTTAGCTTCTGTCTGTCTGTCGAGAGTCCTGAGTTGTTCTAAAGCATCTACAAAGCTCAGCCATTGGATTACATTCATCTGATGGAAGCAGAATGCTAATATCTTATGGGACAGGGGTTATGGTAACTCTAGATAGGAAAGTGGCCCCAGAATAAAGTCAGTGCTGCTCCAAGTGGACGGTAAACACATTGTAGAAAACATTCTTAAAGGGTAACTGTGGTCCAAAAATGCCATTAGGTAAGTTGACAGGAATTGCTTTCCTGGGTATTTTGACAATTTACTTTCATGATTATTTTTACATAGTTTTGAAGAAATTAACATTTTTATGTGTGATACAGTAGCAGCATCGCAAGATCCTCTGCACTTCCTGCTCTGAAACCATGTGACACTTCCTCCCACTTCCCTGTGTCTCCTCCTTCTCCATAAAAAAAAGACAAAAATGTACTCACCTTACACACTCCCTGCTGGAGGGATGTGCTTTTATCCACCCTCCTTCAGTCACTGTAACTAGATCTCTTCCTTGATTTTTCTGCTTTCTCCTGCACTGAGCATGTGCCAACCGCAGATTAGAAGGAGGAACTAGCATTTATGACCATACATTAAGAACCTTCCACCCCCTAACTTTGATTTCTTCACATCATGGGCTATGCAGCACGTAGAGAGATGGTTAATGGCTCGTTTTAAAGGTAGGAACCTGGTCTTTCATTTAAAATCAACTTGTTTGAAGACCCCAGTTCCCCTTTAACTATGGACCTGATACAAAAATTCACCTGGGTTATTAATTTGCAGCAACCAATCAAATGTTAGCTTGTTACTGGGTTACTGCCGTTAGATACCATCTGATTTGTTGCTACAACACAGGTAAAGTTTTGCACTTTTTATTACATCAGCCCCTTTTATGTTTCTTAAAACAAAACAATATAATAGGAAATGTTTAAATCTTACTGCCCATGTAAGCAGGGCAGCAGCGTAAGGGGAGTTTCGGGGGTGGAGGTTGCTGGTCCTTGTGGTCATGGGAGTTTGGGGTAGCCTTGCATGAGTGCGAGAGACCACCCCAAAATCCGTGAGACTCCTGTGACTGCAGGGAGGGGTGGGATACCTGCTGTAATATAATCAGAACTATAATAACATGCAATAAAAGGAGGTATTTGAAAAGGGACAATGTTGCTTTGATTCCTAAACAAACAGGGATTTGTCTGTTTACCAAGCTTTTTGCAGTAATTATGGATTCACTGTAGAAACTAAATACAATTCCCAAAATATCCATTTTTCACCCAATAAAGGTTTTGTACATTATTAATTGACTTAACCCTAAACATCCAAATAGTTCAATTTAACCCTGACGTGTTTACAATTTTCCATAGCAATCTGCAGTCTTTATATCCCATAATCTGTAATGAGGCTTCAACCTGTCAGAGCAGTGATTGCAGGTAAGAGTAATATAGTGTTTGTGGTTTTACAAAGAAACCATTCAGATTGTGAACTGCTGTGACACTGGCTCCATCTACTGGAAAGTATAAAATGTGCAAGCAAGCAAATGTATGTATGTATGTATGTAATGTATAATTTTATTTATAAAGCGCCACTTGGGTATGCTGTACATTATAAAATACAGAGTATACAAACAGGGGGATAAGTGCGAGCCATTATACAGATAAATCAAATTTAATTTTAAAGTTTCAAAGCTTAAGAATACATATATACATATATATCTATTTATAAATGAAGTGAGGTGTGCCTTGACATATTAGGAAAGAGATCCCTGCCCCGAAGAGCTTACAATCTAAGTGGGAGGGACCACATACAGATAGTGGGGGGAGGCATACAGTCATTAATAGTCTTGATTTTCAGAAATGTAGGATAACAGTTCAGATTTATAACAGCTAATGGATGTCACCAGGAGAAGCGAGAGAGGGAGAGCATTCCAAAGGTAGGGAGCAGCAAGAGAGAATGGTTTAAGGCAGGAGGCAGCAGTGTTTGTTGGGGGTTTTAGAGAGGATTTCCTTGCGAGGAATGGAGGGCACATACGGGACCAAGAGAGAAGATAAGTAGAGAGGTGCAGTAGAGTGAAGGGATTTAAAGGTTAAAAGGAGGGTATTGAATATGATTCTTTGTTTGATGGAAAGCCACCCTATGGACTGAAGTATCGGGGTTGCGGGTTCTCTATAGGAGGAGAGTGAGACGATTCAAGCTGCCGAGTATAGTATAGACTGGAGAGGAGAGAGATGACAGGCCGGGGGTCCAAGTAGCAGCAGCAAATGAAAGTTTATTGTCAATATTTTGAGCCTGGTCAGATATTTATAAAAGAACTTTATTAATTTCCCCACTTTTTTCCTCACAGTGATAAAATAAAAGTGCATTTTCCCCTGACATAGACCTGATACTTCTGTTTAAAATATGTTTTTTAAATACAGCAAAATCTTGTAAAATACTACTCTACAAAAATCCCTGCAGTACTGCCCCCTGCCCTAGCTCAGTGATCCCACACATGCTCAGAGGGAATCACCCAGGGAGAGAAAAAGATTCACCAATCAGATACTTTGTATCTCAGTGTTAAAGGAAGAGGGGAGTCAAACTGAAGGTGAAAGTAACTGGGTTTTCTGTTGTGAAAAATTATATTGAATTCAAACAGGTATTTCTTTCATTATGTATTACATAGAAAGACAATTTATATGTATGTTTCTGAGCTTTATGTTTCTAAGGGCTTGGCCACACCAAAGTAGAGCAGGATACCTGGCTCAGAATATGGATGTCTAGGAATGTAAAATTACACTTTCCATTGAATGGATTTCATTGTTGTATTAGTTCCATGTTTAGCTATACCTTGATTTGACTGTGGGTCAAGTATGGGACATTAAAGGGCAACTATAATGAAAAAATAACTTTGCCTAATCTTAATCTATAATTAAATACATGTAAGAAGCACTTTAAAGCAGCCTATACACAGGATCGACAATTTGAGCGATTTCGATTGAAATTTTGAAACCTTTTCTCCATTTTTCCAATTGGCCACTCAACAATGTTTAGTGGTTTAAGCTGAAATCTTCAAGCTTTTCTTCCAACCGTTGCCCTCAACAAAAACCTGATCGGAAAAACGCCTGCCCATGTATAGCCTCAGGGTGTGTGCAGCTGCATGCCTTTAATCTAGTACTTGTTTTGCTGAAGCTCAAGGTGCCTATACACTATTAAGACATTAGACAGATTAGATATTAGTCTATAGACAAATGTCAAATCTATCTAAGAACCGCCTAGCCTGTTTATTCATGCACTCAATTTGAGATCACAAAATGAAAGGGTCAGATTATGTCAAGATAAAAAATGCTGCTTGTGAAATGTGGACTTTATATCTCTAATCTATCTAATGTCTGCCAAGTATATGGCCAGCTTTAGTGTTCCCCCTCCCACTCTAAATAAAAACCTCCTTTTATCTGACATGACTTTCTATGAAGTCAAGCATGCTCAGTAATCACTATGAACCAGCACAGGGAGAGGGAGCGGAGAAATTTGATGTGTATATGAGAAAGGAAAATAAATTCATTTTAATTGTCAGGGGGAAAAGATGATAGGGTGAACTTCCCCTTTAAGAGTTCTACCCTCGGTTAAACAATAAAAACTGAACTGTTTGGCTATTTTACGCTGTGCTGCACACATTAAAAAGCTGTAAATAGAATGTGATAAGTACTTGGCTGTACCTGCAGGTCTTAATGATTCGGCCCCAAACAAACAAATTGGATATTACAGGCAGAAAAGTCACTTGCCTGCCAAATGAAAATAAATAACCTAAGAAAGGTTTTCTCCTAAACAAGACGTGACTTCTGCATTGTTCTTGTGAGGTTGAGTGTTCTCTGGTGTTTATTTAATTAAATGCTCCCTTTGATCTTAGAACAGTCCGATTAATATAGACAAGAATATCTTACAATGCCGACCTGCCAACAGACAAGGACAGTAAAGGCTGAGACGACACTTTAGTCAAGTTATTGGAAACCACTCCAACCAAAATGATTGGTTGGAGATTTATTGGACACGGATTGTTAGAGCACGCAGGGGTTTACTTTATTAACTTCATTACATCACATACAGCTTAGACTAATTGCTTCCATACACATTAACCATATAGGAAAATATATCGTTAAGGTGTAGGGGACAAACTCCATCCTCCATGATGCTATCAAACTATCACCGTCAGTATCGTGGAGGACTGGTCTGGACGGAACATTCGCTTTAGACCAGGAAACTTCCTTTAAGTCCATCAGTGGGAGCTGATGTGGTCGGTAAGTGTATGCCTACCTGGCCAACCAAGAGGGAGGGAGGTCAGGTGATAGTGTGTGCCTCTCAGCCAATGGGATCCAGTCTGCAGTAGGGAAAAGCAGTCACATGTGTATGGCTAGCTTTAGATTGTCCTCCATGGTTTGGAACACATGTCAGCCACATGTTAAAGAGAAAGTAACGACTTTAAAGAAGAATTAAAACCTGTGTTTTTAGATTGTGGAGACAAGACAGGCCGCTAACTGCCTGGATCCCTGTCTTTTACTTCTGAGTGTTTGTATCCACGTTGAGGTGTAAATCTGGCCCTACACATTCATTTGTCTGACCACACATCCCACAGTTGCTATTGGCTCCCTATTATACTATAGTGAGCCAATAATAACCCATTAACTGATCTTTGCCAGATGCGGGATTAGGTCATATATGATTGGCGATCATCAGCCTATAACAATACTTGCTAGGTAGCTAACATTGCCTAGTTTGAGTCATGTCCACTTTCCCAGGTGACAGGCCCACTTGGGGTTAGCTACATGAGTAGGGAGCTCCCCTGCCCTGTTCCCTGTAAGGTGTGGTTGAAGCGTCTACCAGAAACAGAGGAGATGGTGATATAATACTGAAATTCTGCTCCCAGCAATGACCATCCAGCAGATGGAGCAACTGAGAGGTCAAAGGACAAGACCATCCACTTCTACCAGAAAACAGAGGAGATGGTGGATGATATTACTGAAATTCCTGCTCCCAGCAATGACCATCCAGCAGATGGTGCCACTGAGCAGGTCAAAGGACAAATCCCTCACCGTCTACCAGAAACAGGGAGATGGTGGATGATATTACTGAAATTCTGCTCCCAGCAATGACCATTCAGCAGATGGAGCCACTGAGCAGCTCAAAGGACAAGACCATCCAGTCTACCAGAAACAGAGGAGATGGTGGACTATAATACTGAAATTCCTGCTCCCAGCAATGACCATCCAGCAGGGGAGCAACTGAGCAGGTCAAAGAACAAGACCATCACCATCTACCAGAAACAGTGGAGATGGTGGATGATGATATTACTGAAATTCCTGCCCCAGCAATGACCATTCGCAGATGGAGCCACTGAGCAGCTCAAAGGACAAGACCATCCACGTCTAACAGAAACAAGGAGATGGTGGATTATAATACTGAAATTTCTGCTCCCAGCAATGACCATCCAGCAGATGGAACCACTGAGCAGGTCAAAGACAACCAAGACCATCCACGTCTACCAGAAACAGTGGAGATGGTGGATTATAATACTGAAATTCCTGCTCCCAGCAATGACCATCCAGCAGATGGAACCACTGAGCAGGTCAAAGGACAAGACCATCACGTCTACCAGAAAACAGTGGAGTGGTGGATTATAATACTGAAATTCCTGCTCCCAGCAATGAACACAGCAGGTGGAGCCACTGAGCAGTCAAAGGACAAGACCATCCACGTCTACCAGAAACAGTGGAGATGGTGAATTATAATACTGAAATTCCTGCTTCCAGCAATGACATCCAGCAGGTGGAGCAACTGAGCAGGGCAAAGGACAAGACCATCCACGTCTACCAGAAACGTGGAGATGGTGGATTAATACTGAAATTCCTGCTCCCAGCAATGACCATCAGCAGATGGAGCCACGAGCAGCTCAAAGGACAAGACCATCCACGTCTCCGAAAAAAGAGGAGATGGTGGATGGTTATACTGAAATTCTGCTCCCAGCAATGACATCAGCAGATGGAGCCACTGAGGAGGTCAAAGGACAAGTCCATCACCATCTACCAGAAACAGTGGAGATGGTGGATGATATTACTGAAATCCTGCTCCAGCAATAACCATCCAGCAGATGGAGCCAACTGAGCAGGTCAAAGGACAGAGCCATCCACGTCTACCAGAAACAGTGGAATGGTGGATGATATTACTGAAATTCCTGCTCCCAGCAATGACACCAGCAGATGGAGCCACTGAGCAGGTCAAAGGACAAGTCTATCCACCGTCTACAGAAACAAGTGGGGATGGTGATGATATTACTGAAATTCCTGCTCCCAGCAATGACTATCCAGCAGATGGAGCCACTGAGCAGGTCAAAGGACAAGTCCATCACCGTTCTAAAGAAACAGTGGAGATGGTGGAGATATTACTGAAATTCCTCTCCCAGCAATGACTATCAGCAATGGAGCCACTGAGCAGGTCATAGGCAAGTCCATCACCATCTACCAGGAACAGTGGAGGATGGTGGATGATATTACTGAAATTCCTGCTCCCAGCAATGACCATCCAGCAGATGGAGCCGCTGAGGCAGGTCAAAGGACAAGACCATCCACGTCTACCAGAAACAGAGGAGATGGTGGATGATATCACTGAAATTCCTGTCCCCAGCAATAACCATCCAGCAGATGGAGCCACTGAGCAGGTCAAAGGACAAGTCCATCACCATCTACCAGAAACAGTGGAGATGGTGGATGATATTACTGAAATTCCTGCTCTCAGCAATGACTATCCAGCAGATGGAGCCACTGAGCAGGTCCAAGGACAAGTCCATCACCGTCTACCAGAAACAGTGGAGATGGTGGATGATATTACTGGAATTCCTGCTCCCAGCAATGACTATCCAGCAGCTGGAGCCACTGAGCAGGTCAAAGGAACAGCATCCACGTCTACCAGAAACAGTGGAGATGGTGGATGATATTACTGAAATTCCTGCTCCCAGCAATGGACCATCCGCAGATGGACCACTGAGCAGGTCAAAGGACAAGACCATCCGTCTACCAGAAACAGAGGAGATGGTGGATGATATTACTGAAATTTCTGCTCCAGCAATGACCATCCAGCAGATGGAGCCACTGAGCAGCTCAAAGGACAAGACCATCCACGTCTACCAAAAACAGAGGAGATGGTGGATGATATTACTGAAATTCCTGCTCCCAGCAATGACCATCCAGCAGATGGAGCCACTGAGCAGGTCAAAGGACAAGTCCATCACCATCTACCAGAAACAGTGAAAATGGTGGATGATATTACTGAAATTCCTGCTCCCAGCAATGACTATCCAGCAGATAGCCACTGAGCAGGTCAAGGACAAGTCCATCACGTTACTAGAAACATGGAGAGTGGGATTATATACATGAAATTCTCGCTTCCGCAATGACCATCCAGCAGATGGAGCCGCTGAGAAGGTCAAAGGACAAGACCATCCACGTCTACCAGAAACAGAGGAGATGGGGGTGAATTACTGAAATTCCTGCTCCCAGCAATGACTCATCAGCAGCAATGGAGCAACTGAGCAGGTCAAAGGACAAGACCATCCACGTCTACCAGAAACAGTGGAGATGGTGGATGATATTACTGAAATTCCTGCTCCCAGCAATGACATCTAGCAGATGGACGCAATGAGCAGGTCAAAGGACAAGACCATCCCACGTCTACCAGAAACAGAGGGAGATGGTGGATGATATCACTGAAATTCTGCTCCCAGCAATGACCATCCAGCAGATGGAGCCACTGAGCAGCTCAAAGGACAAGACCCATCCACGTCTACCAGAAACAGAGGAGATGGTGGATGATATTACTGAAATTCCTGCTCCCAGCAATGACCAATCCAGCAGATGGAGCCACTGAGCAGGTCAAAGGACAAGTCCCATCACCGTTCTACCAGAAACAGTGGAGATGGTGGATGATATTACTGAAATTCCTGCTCCCAGCAATGACCATCCTGCAGATGGAGCCGCCTGAGCAGGTCAAAGGACAAGACCATCCACGTCTACCAGAAAACAGTGGAGATGGTGGATGATATACTGAAATTCCTGCTCCCAGCAATGACCATCCAGCAGATGGAGCAGCCACTGAGCAGGTCAAAGGACAAGTCCATCACCGTCTACCAGAAACAGTGGAGATGGTGGTGATATTACTGAAATTCCTGCTCCCAGCAATGACCATCCAGCAGAAGAGCAGCCACTGAGCAGGTCAAAGGACAAGACCATCCACGTCTACCAGAAACAGTGGAGTGGTGGATGATATACTGAAATTCTGCTCCCAGCAATGACCATCTAGCAGATGGAGCCCTGAGCAGGTCAAAGGACAAGACCATCCACGTCTACCAGAAACAGTGGAGATGGTGGATGATATTACTGAAATTCCTGCTCCCAGCAATGACCATCCTGCAGATGGAGCCACTGAGCAGGTCAAAGGACAAGACCATCCACGTCTACCAGAAACAGTGGAGATGGTGGATGATATTACTGAAATTCCTGCTCCCAGCATGACCATCCGCAGATGGAGCCACTGAGCAGGTCAAAGGACAAGACCATCCACGTCTCTACCAAGAAACAGTGGAGATGGTGGATGTATTACTGAAATTCCCGCTCCCAGCAATGACACATCCAGCAGATGGAGCCACTGAGCAGCTCAAAGGACAAGACCATCACCATCTACCAGAAACAGTGGAGATGGTGGATGATATTACTGAAATTCCTGCTCCCAGCAATGACCATCCAGCAGATGGAGCCACTGAGCAGCTCAAAGGACAAGACCATCACCATCTACCAGAAACAGTGGAGATGGTGGATGATATTACTGAAATTCCTGCTCCCAGCAATGACATCCGCAGATGAGCCGCCCTGACAGGTCAAAGGAACAAGACCATCCACGTCTTACCAGAAACAGTGGAGATGGTGGATGATATTACTGAAATTCCTGCTCCAGCAATGACCATCCTGCAGATGGAGCCACTGAGCAGGTCAAAGGACAAGACCATCCACATCTACCAGAAACAGGGAGATGGTGGATGATATTACTGAAATTCCGCCCCAGCAATGACCATCCAGCAGATGGAGCACTGAAGCAGTCAAAGGCAAGACCATCACCATCTACCAGAAAACAGTGGAGATGTGGGATGTATTACTGAAATTCCTGCTCCCAGCAATGACATACAGCAGATGGAGCCACTGAGCAGTCAAAGGACAAGACCATCACCATCTACCGAAAACAGAGGAGATGGTGGATGATATATACTGAAATTCCTGCTCCCAGCAATGACCATCCTGCAGATGGAGCCACTGAGCAGGTCAAAGGGCAAGACCATCCACGTCTACCAGAAACAGTGGAGATGGTGATGATATACTGAAATTCCTGCTCCCAGCAATGACCATCCAGCAGATGGAGCCACTGAGCAGCTCAAAGGACAAGACCATCCACCTACCAGAAAACAGAGGAGATGTGGGATATTACTGAAATTCCTGCTCCCAGCAATACCATCGCAGATGGAGCCACTGAGCAGGTCAAAGGACAAGTACCATCACACGTTACCAGAAAACAGTGGAGATGGTGGATGATATTACTGAAAATTCTGCTCCCAGCAATGACCATCCAGCAGATGGAGCCACTGAGCAGTCAAAGGACAAGACCATCCACGTCTACCAGAAACAGAGGAGAGATGGTGGATGATATTACTGAAATAATCCTGCTCCCAGCAATGACCATCCAGCAGATGGAGCAACTGAGCAGCTCAAAGGACAAGATCCATCATCTCTACCAGAAACAGTGAATGTGGATGATATTACTGAAATTCCTGCTCCCAGCAATGACTATCCAGCAGATGGAGCCACTGAGCAGGTCAAAGGACAAGTCCACACCGTCTACCAGAAACAGTGGAGATGGTGGGATGATATTACTGAAATTCCTGCTCCCAGCAATGACCATCCAGCAGATGGAGCCACTGAGCAGGCCCAAGGATAAGACCATTTAAGTCTAACAAAAACAGAGGAGATGGTTGATGAAAATACTAAAATTCCTTCCCCCAGTAAAGACAATTCCTCTGAGGGAGCCGCAGAGCAGGTGCAAGGACAAGAGCATTCACAACTAGAGGAGAAAGCTGATGCTGATCAGAGCAGGGCTCTCAGTGGAGAACATCCAGCAGAGGAGGCACTGAGAGATCCTGGAAAATCCTGCAGATAATAACAGCAGCTGCAAAGTTACTGTGGCACAGGAGCCTTCTATAGATAATTCAACAAAGAATGTATAAAAAAAAAAAAAAAGAAAGAAGAAGAAGAAAGAAGAATCAGAAGGACAGAGTGAAATAAAAATCAAAGCAAAATAAGGAACATTGACAAAAAATAGAGAAGAGAAGACCTGTATTTATACTGTATATATGGTTATATTGTTACAACTGCTGTCCTATTAAAATATAGATATGTAGTATGTGAGTATATATTATAAATTGTTATAAGTCTATTATTTAAGATTTTTTCTGACTGATTTACTTATTTCTAAAATCTCCAGTTTTTTTGGTTCCAGATGTGCATATAAGTAACATGTCGGTGGGCGGGGGCTTTTTAAACATGAAGTGGTGTGTGGCTGGGTCCTGCTGATTATTTTAAGAATAGAACATGTCGGTGGGGGGTTTTTTAGAAAGATGAATGTGGTGGGTGGCGCTGGGTCCCTGCTGATTATTTTTAGATTAGAACATTTCGGTGGGCGGGGTTAAACATGAATGTGGTGGGTGGCGCTGGGTCCCGCTGATTATTTTTAGAATTAGGTGGGCGGGTTTAAACATGAATGTGGGTGGGTGGCGCTGGGTCCCTGCTGATTATTTTTTAGAATTGAACATGTTGGTGGGGGGGTTTAAACATGAATGTGGTGGGTGGTGGCGCGGGTCCCGCTGATTATTTTTAGAAGAAAGTGGCGGGGGTTATTAAACAGGAATTGTGGTGGGTGGCGCTGCCGGTGACATGTGATATTTTAGAATAGAACATGTCGGTGGGGCGGGGTAGTAAACATGAATTTGGTGGGTGGCGTGGTCCCTGCTGATTATTTTTAGAATTAGAACATGTCGGGGGGCGGCGGGGGTTAGGGTTTTTAAAATGAATGTGTGGGTTGGCGCTGGGTCCCGCCGATTATTTATAGAATTAGGTGGGCGGGGTTTAAACATGAATGTGGTGGGTGGCGCTGGGTCCTGCTGGATTGGCAGCCAGTTTAGATGGACAATTTCAATTAAACTGGAAGTTCTTAGCAAAGAAGGTACCAGATTTAGCAGGTAATGCTAGATAACAAATCCCAGCAGCAAATTAGTTGTTCATATTTGCTGAATTGTAGTTCTGGTTTGGACATTTGTATAGTATAGTAGAATGAAGGTGTTTGTGTGATGGCGTTTTAAAACTCCATAATATTGCTATTGCAATGGAAGTGTTAGGGGGGTTGGTTTTGTGTTTAGAACTATAAAAAAAATATATTTTGTGATGATTTAGGTGTTGGTTGTCATTAGAGATGGGTGAAACGTTACGTTTCGTTTACGTTTTCGGATTTATGGACTCAGGAATAATAACGAAGATTCGAAAATCCAAAAAACGTGACGTGCATTTTAAAATTTCAGATCCCATTTTCGATGATTATTGAACGTTCAAGGGTATTTTCAAGTATTATCGAAAATAACTCGAACGTTCGATAATCATCGAAAATGGGATCCCAAAGTCCCAAAATCCGAAACGATCCACCCAGTTTTGGAAGGAACATTCAGATTTCGGAACATGAGTGGTTCCAGACGGACCCGGATCCCATCTCTAGTTGTCAAGATAGAAACAGAAAGGTGGGGTGGGTTAGGGGTGTATCTGTAGGTGTGTGTACCTTATACAGCATTAGATAGAGTAGCTAGGACAGGGTTTCCCAAAGGGCTGGTGTGCCGGGGCAGATTGAAAGAAGCAGAAGTGTGCTTCAGAATTTTGGTAGAGAAAAACATTTTCACCAGACTAACTTACATTTTTGTTTTTTTGTACTCTAAAATAATTTACAATACAATGTCAACAGTCAATTAGTGTAAAATGTTAATTATAACTTTAAGTCTAACATTAAGAACACAGATAGCCCCCCGAGATAAATTTGGATGTCAAGTGCGCCATGTTTTGAAATGTGTTGAGAAATCGATGGCCTAGGACTCAGGTACAGTTCATAAGAAAGTTGACAGCTTGATTACAACCGTGAGAATGTCATGTTTGAAAGTTCTACACATAAATGCCCCAGAATTCACCGATAATGCTTTCACAGTCTACCGATAGAAGATAGGACACTCTTTGTATATGTCCTGCATATTCGTACCAAATTTCGTATCTCTAGGTCGAAAACATGTGGGAGAAGAAAATAATAGTAGAGCAAGTTAAAAAAACAGAAGAATAAAAGAAGAAAAGAAAGGAAAAGAAGAACAGTAATTCGGCTTAATAATACCGGTAAAACCAAGAAATAAATAAAACCAAGAATAACCTTTACCAATCTGGGCAAAGAATGTAACCAGCAACTGAATGTAACCAGAGTGCCCAAATGCTGTGCGTTTTGGGGTGCAAGGGGCTGCTGGGAGTGGGAGATGAGGGTTGTGGTCATATGGGGGCCGCAAGGTGGAGAGCGAGGGGCTGTTGAAAAGGAGATCGCGGGTGGCGTTTGTCCACTACAACTGTCCCCATGCGGGGGTGCGCACTAGCAGGGGGGGCCCCTCCACCTCACAGGCAGGGACTCCACACCCCACCAAGTGGCACTGAGAAGTGCTTTTTGGGGCCTACGTTTTCCAATGCAATTAATACAATCATATTCCTCCTTATTATAAAGCTGATCGTTTTCACGGCAAAAACTATTGCTGCGGCAATGTTGAGTCGATGGTTGTTTTCTGTTTTTGCTGCAATACGTACACGGTATTAAGTATAGTATTGGGCGGAAAGAGAAAATTCCCACCAGTGCAAAAAGTGTGATGCACTGTGAATGGTGGGGTGCGAGGGGCAGCTGGGAATGTGGGGGTCTGCGGGAAGGGGGGATTATGTGCCAGGGGGAGGGCAGGTGTTATTTATCGATAGGATCGGTTGACCTGCAGAATGTGAAGCCAAAGGCAAACGCGGTTGCAATAAAAATTAAAGAGCAAGTCCACCTCTTGTATTCAGGTAAATCACTGCCCCGATCCGCAATTAATAGCAATCCAGTGTAGTGGCAGATTGCATAAAGTACCGTTATTTCATCTCTATAACTAGATTGTAAGCTCTACGGGGCAGGAACCTCATTACCTTTGTGGCAATTCTCTAGCACAACACGTGTCAAAACTTCAAGGCCCGTAGGCCAATTGACCCTCTGGCTTTGTTGTGGCCCCCGGGGACTTAAACAGCATCCAAGATATTTATCACTCTGTTACCCCTTTGTGCAGTCCCAGTAGTGGCGTAATTTAGATTGCCTGCTAGATACCGTGCCCGCTCTTTTTAAACAACTGATCCCATGCACCTTACTAAGATAGGTGATCGTGATAACTAGCAGGCAGATCTATAGTTACGATGCTGCTGATACTGCCAAAAATGAGCTGCAAAGTAAGGCTTGGATGCAGCTACTGCTTTGTAACAACTGGTCACATATCTAGCCCGGCACTAGGGAGTGGGAGGGAAGGTGTGACAAAAGAGCCTTCCATTGGAGTTGATCATTCTACAGAAGAGTAAGGTGGGCCATTCCACATTAGCACATGATCGCGCCATAGGCAGAGGTGCCAGTCCAAAAACAGTGTGGCTTTACAGCCTTTCCCTGCCAAGACCTAGCGCTTGGCACAAGCGTGACAGAGACCCAATACTGCACCCGCTAAGTATCTAAGGAAAAAAAATTCGGCCCACCACTTAGCAGTGGCTGTTTGATTTTGGCCCCTTATGGTGATTGAGTTGACACCCCTCTAGCACTTCTATTTATATCAATTTATATATTTATGTACTGAACTATCTATGTATATATCCCCCTTGTATACTGTACAGCCCTGCATCCCCAAGTGGCACATATAAATAATCAATACATACAAACATACATACATACAACATACACACACACACATAGAACAACATACATACATACACACATACACCACACACAAAATACATTACATACATAACATACCACACACACATAGATACATACATACATACACACACACACATAGATACATACATACATACATACATACATACACACACACACATAGATACATACATATACACTAACACAAGCATAAGAAACAAGTCAATTTAAATAGAAAAATATTTATTAGAAGAAAACTATAAATAAACTCTCCAAATACAAATCAACATATCCCACGATCCTCTACACTCGAACCAGAACAAAAAACTACCGTACTCTACTGTGATTGAGTCTAGGGCCATATTTTAAAATGCATATCGTGCTTTATCGGTAAAGTACAACATTGGTCGTTAATGTAAGGTCAGGCGGTCGTAGAGAATATAATAATATGATCTATATTTTATATACTAAATGACAGCTCTGAGTGACGTCATCATTTAGGAACCCACCCTTGAACATCCTGCACTTGCCCCTGGAGAGGAATGACATTCCAGAGCAGTAGCCACAGTAATATTTCTTTCATTACATGTGTAACAGTTTATGTTCAGATGTAAATGCCGATTGGTCGATAAAGTTACTTCTCTGGTTTCTTAAAAGGCCAAGCTGAATAAGAACTTTTTTTTTTTGCTTTTCCATCTAGGTTGGGCCAAAACCTTGAGATCAGTTAAGAGAACAAGAAAGAAAGAAAAATAAACAAAGGTTTCAATAATGAGCTCACCATTTGGTCCTTGGCCACAGTCATAGACATAGTCATCTGCTCCACTTCTTAGTAATAAACCGTGTGATTGTGCCAGGCCCCTTCCACTTGCCACATGCAGTGCTGGGTTTCCTGCAACGCTGTGCATTGACTTGGGTCCTCGCTGTAAGGCGATCAAAAAGGTTTAAGCATCATACATGCCTATTACTATTTACTTGTCATAATACTGTTGGCTGGTGCTAGTTACCCCTTAAAACACCTGGTATGAAAACTCTACTAAAGTGTCACAGCTTGAATCAGCGAGCTACGGACACTCTTCATATCCTAGAAATAAAGGACAATGCAATTTGGTTTATGGACAGAGCCTACATTCACTTTCTGGAAGAGATATTTCTTTATTCATAGTCTATAGTGAAATCTTTGGGTTGACAGGTGGCCAAATCAAAAAAAGAAAAAAAACCGTCCATAGGCCTGTCGGGCAATGCAGGAAAATGGATTGGTGAGATAGTATGATAGATTGCTGCTTGTACCAATCTTAGCCACCACCTTGAAGCAAGTTTATGGTGGAACTTGATTGAAAAATGTCTGAATACTTGGTTTTATTTTTGCAATACAAATTAGGGAGGGCATCATTGGGTGGGGTAAACCATTTGAACTAGACATGGATTTCCTGGGTGCCAGACATTGTAGAGACTTGATTTACGGATGTTAATTAAAGCTGCTGCTGCTCTCAAACCTTGCATCATGGCTTGTAAGACTTCCCTAATAGCCTAAACCGCAGACGAGTGAAAAGTCGTTAACATAAACAGGAGGCCATTATAAGAATCATTTTCACTTTTGAAAGGTTTGAGCAAGAAATAATGATATTTACATTACTAGAAACTGAAATAAATGATGTTAATTAAAGTCTCTTTCACCCATACAATGTGTCTTTCTAAAACGCAATAAAAACTAATGGCTAAATGTCTTAAAAGGAATAGTTCACTGATAAAGTGAACTATTCCTTTACTGCATTAAAGAAGAACGGGAGGTATGGTATATAGCTCCCTTTAATGCCATTCTTCAGTTAAAGCAGTCAAGGTTTAGTTCACACTAAGTCAGGGGTGTCAAACTCAATCACCATAAAGGGCTACAAAATCAAAAAGACATGCTAGTGGTGGGCCAAATTTCTTTTAAAGATACTTAAAAGGGTATCTCCACTCGTTTTTGTTTGTGAATCAGTTCTATTGAAGAACGGGAGGTAAAGGAGCTGTGCCTTACGTCCGTTCTTCAATAGAACACACAGGAGCCAGGAGAGAAGGTAAGAACTTACCCGCTCGCTCGCTCCCCGGCGCGATAGTCTAACAGGTCACCGACGGACCTTGTCTTCTATGCGCTATGCGCGATCTATGCGATAGGAAGACAAGGTCTATCGGGACCTGTCAGACACGCGTGACTAAGAAATATGTTGAGAAGAGTGACCCCTAGTGGTAATGAATATGGATAAACAAAGTTAAGATTTCAGGCTCATTTACCTATTGCTCTGGGTAAATGCCCTGATCGTGATAGTGATGGCCCCAGTTCGCGGATCCGAAATCCGCCAGCGGATTTTCTCGTTCACGAATGGCGGATATCGTGGTTTTCGGTGGTTTTCCGCCCTTAACGTTCCGAACCGCATTTTCTAAAATTTTCGAAATTACGAGGATTTCTTGTATTTTCGAAGATTTTTTATTGTAATGGGTTCCCGCTCGGGATTTTCGAATTTTTCGAAAATTCGCAAATCCTCGAGCGGACCGGATTTTGTGATGTTCGGACATCTTTATCGCGATTCAATATCGCATATATCGCGCAAAAGATATTGAACGCGAACGTTGGATGCCCTGGTGGACTTTGTGCGTAACCCGCACCACATTGATCAGTATGGGAGTTAAAGTTGTGCTAACTGGTAGCGCAACAGGTAGCGTGTCTATAAACTCCTTTATTTACCTAGCGAGTCTGGGTAAATCACCCCCTTATGTTTCAAAAATAAACATTCACTTTTAATGACCATAGGGAGGGGCCCATTATAGTTTGCTGGGGGGGGCATGATTTCTACTGGGATTTTTATAGGGGTAAGTTAGGTGGTAATTTTTGTTTTTTTTTCTGTTCCACCATTTTTAAAGGACAAATTGTTTTTAATTAAATGGTGACCCTCATTCTAAATGTGCCGTGTGGGGAGTGGAGGTAGTGAATGAATCTTGTTAGGGGTGTGAGGGGGGGTATCTCTGGGAGGACAGTGGGTAACAAAAACCCCCCACACACACACACCTGGGGGTTGCTATTCCCAACTAGTCATCTGTTCATCTGATTTCAAACTCCGTCTCCCACTTGACATCATCTGATTCCTTAGAGCAGTCGCCGTTTTGTTTTAAAGAGGGGGATAACCCTATGTTATATAAACTTAGTCAATAGTTACGATTAAAGTGGCAGTTCAGTGGAAATTATCAATATTTGTTAAATTGTTAGTTTGTGTATGCCTTCTTAGTTATTCTACATATCTTCCCATTTTGAAAAATCAGTTGATTTCATACCCCGCTGTTCCTGTTGTTGACATTAGTGAGGTTGCCATTTCAGGGTTGTAACGGTCCTTCTTCCCAGAATGCACCACATCCTTGGATGTTCCTAACAGTAATTTCTATGATTGGTGTTGGATGGGTCAAAGATGCTCTAATCTCTACTGAGCAAATGATCAACCCAGGCGAGGGTCAAGGGCAAAAACCATAACGGTCTTATTAGGGGTCCCTGCAAAACAGGAAGTAGTTATTTCGGTTGCATTTATTTAACACAGACAAAATGTTGATAATGGGCAGGTTAAGGCATTAGGATGGAACATATACTGCTCTTTTTTTCTGAAAAGTATAAGTATTTGCACGAACTTCCCCTCTTAATTTTAACTTTTACATAGGTTGACCGTGGATGACCAGCTTGGTTTATGTTCTTGCGGGAGGTTACAGATCCAGCAGGCTAAAATTAAAAAAGGAAAGAGCCACTACCTGCATTAAGTCTATAGACTGGGCTGCCTTAGCTCCCTGCGATGACACTGTGGGTAATGTATACTACCATGCTATACGTCCTGCAGGATTTTTTTTAGGGCAATTTTACACTTAGTTCTACTATTTCCAAATAAATTAACACTTTTTTAATTAAAGGAAATTACAAATATTATACTTGGCAAAGAGAGAACCTTAGTTTAAACTCAAACCTGGCTTCGCGGTGTGTCAAAATATCATCAGATGTAATTCGTAAAACTGATTAAATGTTGACCAGTTTCACAAAAGTTGTATCAGAGTTGGACATCGGTCAAAACAGTTCAAATGTTAATTGTATGAACCACACTCTGTCAGAACGCCAGTTCACTGGGCACGTGATCAAGACAATTCAATTGGTACAAGCTGCCACCACTTTAAGTTATGGCCTTAAAGACGCCCCAAAAAAACACTTTGACTCTCCACACGATTGCACAACCCTGTCCTGGCAGCTAAAATGGTTAAACAATACACCATTCACTCCACAAAACTAACTGGTTAATAAGCATCCGTTCCTTCACAAGCAGTCACAGAGTTAATTAGCAATTATACTGCAACCACTCATTCAAACACAGATAAACATATCAGAGGCTAACTGAGTTATTATAGAGCATTCAATAGACAAAACTTATTACCATTTTAGATTCAATATTCCAAAAGGTGGACAGTGATATAATACAAAAATATAAAAGAAAATGCGTTTATAATAAAACGAAATATAATAGGTACAACAGTTATAGAAAATAAAAAGGTAAAAAATATTCACAGGAAGCCTACTCACTAGATGAAGAAGTCGTGTATCCCGGGGTGGGAAGAAACATCGGGTTCAAACACACGGTTTTAGTATGTCGCCCAGTGGGAAACACAGTATAGGGGCTAGAAGGATTGTAAACCCTTTGATGAACCACCCCCCCCTGTCTAGCATGAGGGTAGAAGGTCTAGGAATGTCCAGATTTACAACTAGCCAAAAAAAGCATTCATTCGCCCTCAGTTAGGGTAGATTCTCATATAAATGTAGTATGTACATTGTATTGGGATATTGACACCATATCCGCGTCTGTATTAATTAAATTCCTCCAATAACAAAACAATGACCTTGTGTGTAATCCATATTTCCCAAGATATTAATAACTCACCTTGGCAAGGGAATAAGGGCTCCATGTTGGGTATCATTTTAATGTACCATAACTTCCTAACCTCTTTAAGGTACCCACCAGACCCTAGCTGAAGAGAATTCCAGAGTTCACGGTTTCGCCCCCATTGAAAAGAAGATCTGGTTCCATGCTTCACTAATCGTAATTTATACAACATAGGACTGTTCCAGGGTGATGTTGTTGTGTTGTAATGGTATTTTATTGGTCCTTTGCAAGAACGAATACCAATAGTTAAACGCTTATTCTTGCCAAGTCACTACACACTTTCCTGACACACATCATACAATATTTTGGGTATTATAGCTTCTTTGAGTGTGAAAGGGGAAAGCTCAATAGAGGAACATGAGAGAATTACCAGTAGTAGAAAAGAACAATTAAGAGGACCACCCATGAGTAGATAGAAACAATTGAGAGAACTCAGAGTAGGGACAACTGAGGACTCCCAAGGTAGAAGAACAATTGCAGAGACCCCATGGAGTAGAAGAAAACGAGGAGACCTCCAGGGTAGAATAACAATGAGAGACCTCCTATGGAGTAGAAGAACAACTGAGAGACTCCGTGGAGTAAGAACAATTAAGGACCTCCCATGGTAGAAAGAACATGAAAGACCTCCCATTGAGTTAGAAGAACATGAGAGACTTCTCATGTAGTAGAAGAACAATTGAGGACCTCCATGTGTAGTAGAAGACAATTGAGATGCCTTGTCATGGAAGAGTAGCAGAAACATTTCAGAAATTTTAGAGCTCCCATGGAGTAGAGTAGAAAACAAACTTGAGAGACCTCCCATGGGTACAATAACAAATTGAGAGACCTCCCATGGAGTAGGGGAGAACAATTAAGAGACTCCCATGGAGTAGAATGAAAATCTTGAAAAGACACCTCCCATGGAGTAGAAGACAATTGAGAGACCTCCAAGTAGCATGAGGACAGTAGAAAAAATTGAGAGACCTTCATGGAGTAGAAGAAACAATTGAGATACCTCCCCTGAGTAGAAGACAATGAGAGACCTCCCATGATAGAAGAACAATTGAGAGATCCTCCAAGTGGAGTAGAAGCAAAACGGCGACCTCCCCATGGGAGTAGAAGAACATTTGAGAGACCTCCCATGGAGTAGAAGAACAATTGAGGAGGACCCCATAGAGTAGAAGAACAGTTGAGGAGACTTCCATGGGGTTGAAGAAAACAATTGGGGAGACCCCATGGAGTAGAAGAACAGTTGAGAGACCTCCCATGAAAGTAGAAGAGCAATGGAGGAGGACCCCCCATTGAGTAGAAAAAACAAACTGAGAGACCTCCCATGGGGTAGAGGTAAGAAGAACAATGAGAGACCTCCCGTGTGGCGTAGCAGAACATTTAGAGGCCTCCATAGATAGAAGAAGAATTGTGAGACCTCCCATAGAGTAGAAGAAGAATTGAGAGACCTCCCATGGAGAAGAACAACTGAGAGAGACTTACCAGGAGTAGAAGAACAATTGAGAGACCTCCATGGAGTAGAAGAACAAAAGACAGACTCCCATGGAGTAGAAGGTGAAGAACAAAAGAGAGGCCTCCCATGAGTTAGAACATTGAGAGACCTCCCATGGGGAGGGATATTGAACCACATATTCCTCTCCTGTATTAATTATAAACTCCTCCAATAAAAACATGACCTGTGTGTAATCCATATTTCCCAAGGATATTAATTAACTCCCCTGGCAAGGGAATAAGGGGCTCCATAGTGGTTATCATTTTAATGGGCCTAACGTCCCATTCACAAATATAATATTGGTTTCTGTCTAAACATATTCCACAAAACCGAAATACAGTTTTTTCATGTATGGTTGTCCTAAAATGCCTCTTAAGGTACCCACCAGACCCTAGCTGAAGGAGATTCCAGATTCACGGTTTCGCCCCACATTGTCTGGAAAGCAAGATCTGGTTCCATGCTTCCAACTAATCGTATATATAAACAATAGGAATGTTCCAGGGTGGAAAGGATTTATTGGTCCTTTGCAAGAACTAATACCCATAGTTAACGCATAGTATTGCCAACGTACTACACTTCCTGACTACACAATGAGAGGACTACCATGGAGTAGAAGAAACAATTAAGAGAACCACCCATGGCAGGTAGAGCGAGTTGAGGACCCCCATGGGGTAGAGAAAACAGTTTGAGGAGACCCCCATGAGTAGAAAGAACAGTTGAGGACCTCCCATGGAGATAGAAGAACAGTTGAGAGACACCCATATGATTAGAACAATTGAGAGACCTCCATGGTATAGTAGAACAATTGAGAGACCTCATGATGTAGAGTAGAAGAACAGTTGAGAGACTCCATGAGGAAGAAGAACAACCTGAGACCCCATGAGTAGAAGAAGAGTTGAGAGACTCCCCATGGAGTAGAGAGAACAATGAGAGACCTCCCATGTAAGAACAATGGCCCATCATCCCAACTTTTATAATCAGCAGGACAGAATGCCAATGATTTTGTCAGTGCCTTAACCAACACTAGATTGTTGATTGTTAAAGCGTTGTTTGTGTTTCAGTTCAATCTGCCATGAGGATGGTGAGAATTACACATTTTCCCTTGATGGGTTGTATCAGGAAGTGAAATGCTGTTAGGCAGATATGTTTTTAAATAAATAGAATTCTTCCTGCTGGGGAGGAATAAAAATTATTAACCAGTCACCGGATGGACATCATCCTGAAATCCAGGTCTGCAGGCCAAGGGATCATTTCAGCTCTAACCTTGTTCAGAGAGAAACAACACAGAGACTATGGGGACTCCAAGGTTATCCTATTTAGTGTAGAAATTCTTAAACAGTTCGTAGGATTGGGGGCCATGCCAGGATTGTGTGGGGAGTCAAGATAACGCGTTTTACATAAAGAAATAAGAGCCCATGCAGGGCTGGCTAGTCTCAGTGAATGGGTCTGATGTGAAGAGAGGACTTAAATGCAACACACAGTAAAGCCTCGTACACACGTTGGATAATTGTCATATGTGTAGCCGAGGAAAGGAGGAATGAGCAATCGCACGATATTCATACGAAAATATAGCATCAAGAGACTTGTCAAAGACCAAGACCGTCGATATTATCGCTTTTTCTGACGATCAGCACTGGCAGATTTGTTCTGCCGATTGTCGTATATTTGTACATGGACAGCAGATTATCGTAACGTTAACAAAAAAAAATATATAAAAGGCGTCCATGGCTTGCTTTCATTAATTGTGCGGATAGAACGTTAATTTCTGGTTTTTACGAACGTGTCAATTATGAGGATTACGTTAAGTGTGTTAAACGTTCGTCCGGCTTGCATCGTACGAACATTATCCAAGTGTGTACAAGACTTAAGGTTACATTATATCCAGCCACTGCCAAAAGGAAGACATCACATTGTCTCCTGAATGCAACTGGTGCACCAGAAAAATCCTCAATAGAGATTTCGATCATACTGAAAACGATTTATGGCCTTTTCCAACACAGTTGGCTGTTAAGGGGGAACTGTGACTCTTTATAAATGGCCTTATTAAAAAGAGCACACTCCTACTTTTTAAAAAAAACAGGTCCAGGATTCATGATTCTAGTTGCAGTTTATACAAGTTACAGCAGTTATATAAGGGTTTGTTTTATGCTAGCACTGTGAGATGTGACATCACCAGCATTGGGGACTGCCTCCAAGTCAAAGGTTGGAGCATGCCCACTGCTATGACATCATATCGGGATCATAAACATGATTCAAATGTTTAAACTCATTTTTTTTAAAGTAGTACAAGCTGAAAAAAAAAATATTTTCTCTACCCAAAGATGCAATTAGGAAGAGGGAAAGGGCATGGTTTCAGTAATAACACAACATCGGCCATTAAGCAACAAGATCCTGATATTGTTGGGGAGAGGGTGGACCTTGTAACCAAAACACGCCTTATAAACGTGGCCTGGTCACTAGACAAAGAGGAATCCAGCAGATGGAGCAACTGAGCAGGTCAAAGGACAAGACCATCCACTTCTACCAGAAACAGAGGAGATGGTGGATGATATTACTGAAATTCCTGCTCCCAGCAATGACCATCCAGCAGATGGCCCCACATACAGATAGTGGGGGGGAGGCATACAGTCATTAATAGTCTGATTTTCAGAATGTAGGATAACAGTTCAGTATTTATAAAAGCTAATGGATGTTCACCAGGAGAAGCGAGAGAGGGAGCAGCATTCCAAAGGGGGAGAGCAGCAAAAGAGAGAATGGTTTAAGGAAGGAAGGGGCAGCAGTGTTTGTTGGGGGTTTAGAGAGGATTTCTTGCGAGAGGAATGGAGGGCACAACGGGACAAGAGAGAAGATAAGTGAGGAGGTGCAGTAGAGTGAAGGGATTAAAGGTTAAAGGAGGGTATTGAATATGATTGTTTGATGGAAGCCACCCTATGGACTGAAGTATCGGGGTGCGGGTTTCTATAGGAGGAGAGTGAGACGATTCAAGCTGCCGAGTATAGTATAGACTGGAGAGGAAGAGAGATGACAGGCCGGGGGTCCAAAGTAGCAGCAGCAAATGAAAGTTTATTGTCAATATTTTGAGCCTGGTCAGATATTATAAAAGAACTTTATTAATTTCCCCACTTTTTTCCCACAGTGATAAAATAAAAGTGCATTTTCCCCTGACATAGACCTGATACTTCTGTTTAAAATATGTTTTTTAAATAAGCAAAATCTTTGTAAAATACTACTCTACAAAATCCCTGCAGTACTGCCCCCTGCCTAGCTCAGTGATCCCACACATGCTCAGAGGGAATCACCCAGGGAGAGAAAAAGATTCACCAATCAGATACTTTGTATCTCAGTGTTAAAGGAGAGGGGAGTCAAACTGAAGGTGAAAGTAACTGGGTTTTCTGTTGTGAAAAATTATATTGAATTCAAACAGGTATTTCTTTCATTATGTATTAAATAGAAAGACAATTTATGTATGTTTCTGAGCTATTTCAAGGGCTTGGACCACCAAAGTAGAGCAGGATACCTGGCTCAGAATATGGATGTCTAGGAATGTAAAACTACACTTTCCATGAATGGATTTCATGTTGTATTAGTTCCAGTTTAGCTATACCTTGATTTGACTGTGGTCAAGTATGGGACATTAAAGGGCAACTATAATGAAAAAATAACTTTGCCTAATCTTAATCTATAATTAAATACATGTAAGAAGCACTTTAAAGCAGCCTATACACAGGATCGACAATTTGAGCGATTTCGATTGAAATTTTGAAACCTTTCTCCATTTTTCCAATTGGCCACTCAACAATGTTTAGTGGTTTAAGGTGAAATCTTCAAGCTTTTCTTCCAACCGTTGCCCTCAACAAAACCTGATCGGAAAAAACGCCCTGCCCATGTATAGCCTCAGGGGTGTTGTGCAGCTGCATGCCTTTAATCTAGTACTTGTTTTGCTGAAGCTCAAGGTGCCTATACACATTAAGACATAGACAGATTAGATATTAGTCTATAGACAAATGTCAAATCTATCTAAGAACCGCCTAGCCTGTTTATTTCATGCACTCAATTTGAGATCACAAAAATGAAAGGGTCAGATTATGTCAAGATAAAAAATGCTGCTTGTGAAAGTGGACTTTATATCTCTAATATATCTAATGTCTGCCAAGTATATGCCAGCTTTAGTGTTCCCCTCCCACTCTAAATAAAACCTCCTTTTATCTGACATGACTTTCTATGAAGTCAAGCATGCTCAGTAATCACTATGAACGCACAGGAGAGGGAGCGGAGAAATTTGATGTGATATGAGAAAGGAAAAAAATTCATTAATTGTCAGGGGGAAAAGATGATAGGGTGAACTTCCCCTTAAGAGTTCTACCCTCGGTTAAACAATAAAAAACTGAAACTGTTTGGCTATTTTACGCTGTGCTGCACACATTAAAAAGCTGTAAATAGAATGTGATAAGTACTTGGCTGTACCTGCAGGTCTTAATGATTCGGCCCCAAACAAACAAATTGGATATACAGGCAGAAAAGTCACTTGCCTGCCAAATGAAAATAAATAACCTAAGAAAGGTTTTCTCCTAACAAGACGTGACTTCGCATTGTTCTGTGAGGTGAGTGTCTCTGGTGTTTATTTAATTAAATGCTCCCTTGATCTTAGAACAGTCCGATTAATATAGACAAGAATTTAAATGCCGACCTGCCAACAGATAAGGACAGTAAAGGCTGAGACGACACTTTAGTCAAGTTATTGGAAACCACTCCAACCAAAATGATTGGTTGGAGATTTATTGGACACGGATTGTTAGAGCACGCAGGGGTTTACTTTATTAACTTCATTACATCACATACAGCTAGACTAATTGCTTCATACACATTAACCATATAGGAAATATATCGTTTAGGTGTGAGGGGACAAACTCCATCCTCCATGATGCTATCAAACTATCACCGTCAGTATCGTGGAGGACTGGTCTGGACGGAACATTCGCTTTAGACCAGGAACTTCCTTTAAGTCCATCAGTGGGAGCTGATGTGGTCGGTAAGTGGTATGCCTACCTGGCCAACCAAGAGGGGGGAGGTCAGGTGATAGTGTGTGCCTCTCAGCCAAGGGATCCAGTCTGCAGTAGGGAAAAGCAGTCACATGTGTATGGCTAGCTTTAGATTGTCCTCCATGGTTTGGAACACATGTCAGCCACATGGTAAAGAGAAAGTAACGACTTTAAAGAAGAATTTTAAACCTGTGTTTTTAGATTGTGGAGACAAGACAGGCCGCTAACTGCCTGGATCCCTGTCTTTTACTTCTGAATGTTTGTATCCAGTTGAGGTGTAAATCTGGCCCTACACATTATTTGTCTGACCACACATCCCACGTTGTATTGGCTCCCTATTATACTATAGTGAGCCATAATAACCATTAATGATCTTGCCAGATGCGGGATTAGGTCAAATGATTGGCGATCATCAGCCTATAACAATACTTGCTAGGTAGCTAACATTGCCTAGTTTGAGTCATGTCCACTTTCCAGGTGACAGGCCCACTTGGGGGTAGCTACTGAGTAGGGAGCTCCCTGCCCTGTCCTGTAAGGTGTGGTTGAAGCCATTGGAAATTCAAATAGCTTGGTGATGTAGATGGCCTGTGATGAGAATTATCAAATGGCAAAAAATCTTTAAATCTTTCCCTATTGGTTTATACACCCACTGTCTATTGATCCAATCATTACTCAGAACACTGACTGCCACAATACAACTCCATGAAGCTACAATGATCCACTAGCACTCAACATATATTTCCAGGCAGAAACAAACTCCTAAGGGTCACTAAACTGTAAATACATCTGATCGATATAAATCACCGGGGCACTGGGCCATGAGAGCCTGGTGCGGGACTAGGGTGACTTGGTGATTGTGTGTAATAGATACAGTTAATATATAATATACACAGTATAATAATATTATGTAATATATACAGTATAATAACTATATATGTATATAGTACCAGTATAATAATATACAGATCAATATATATATAGTAATATATACAGTAATAATATATATACAGGAGATTCAATAAAAGTTCTTATCGTTTAAAATGGTGCTAATTTTGCCCCAACCATCAGATTTATTTAACATATTGAAAGCTAACATCTGATTGGTTGGAGCAAAATTAGCACCATTTTTAAACGATAGAAACTTTTATTGAATAACCCTGATAATATATACAGTATAATAATATATATATAATATATGTAATATATACAGTATAATAATATTTTATATACGGTAATATATAAACAAGGGAGATTCATAAAAGTTCTTATCGTTTAAATGGTGCTAATTTGCCCCACCAATCAAATGTTATTTAACATTTATAAGCTAACATCTGATTGGTGAGGCAAATTAGCACCATTTTAAACGATAAGAACTTTAAAATAATCTATACAGTATAAAATATATAAATAATTAAATAATTATCAGTATAATAATATATATAAATATATAAATAATACATACCAAATAATAATATTAAATAAATTAAATATAATCTATACAGTATAATAATATATATAAATAATAAATATAATCCATACAGTATAATAATATATATAAATAATATAAATTGTATCTATACAGTATAATAATATTTTATATATATATAAGTATTAATATAAATATAATCATACAGTATAATAATAATATAAATAATAAATATAATCTATACGTATAATAATATATATAATAATATAAAGTTAATCTATACAGTATAATAATATTTTTATATAATATATAAAGTATATTAATATAAATATAATTATACAGATATATAATATATTATAATTATATATAATCTATACGTATAATAATATGTGTAATGTGCAGGGTTTCATTGTATTTATCTTATTTCTAGAATTAGCTGGTAGAGAGTTTGAAAACGTGTCCGTAGAGAGAATCACGGAGGACCCAGCCCCGATGCTGGAAACCAGTGGAGGGTGAGTCCTTATCATTTCCTGTGTGACATCACTGGGTAGGTTGGATTAGACGTAGATAATTCTGTTATATGTAAAGGAAGATTAACTTGGGGTTTAGGAGTTTAAATGATAAATTAGATTTTATATAAATCTAAATAATACGGAGACAATTTCTGGGATAATATTGATATTTATTGTTGTGATAAACAAGTAAAATCACATTTTTTAATTAGCCAACTTTTTATTAACAAATTCCACCTGTGTCCAATTTCTATTTCCAGGACAGAAATTTCCATTCATTTCTAAACTGCTGCCTGCAAAAGAATTACAACTGGCAGTGGACTGCCAAGAAACTATTAAGACATCCATTTATTACTAAGATGACCCTTACTAAGAAGGTGAAGAGAGAAATACTGGCCCATATACAGAGCACTCACTCAACAGGCTCAGCAAGGTAAGGGATGTTAACAGAGATGTTAAGGGTCTGTAGACTGGTGGCAGGCAGGGATGTACCTGCAGGGCCCCAGGTGCTCCTCCGCAAGATTGGAGGCGGGCCCCTGACTCCCTTCTCCTTCCAAGATCTCCTTCACAATCGTCAGCTGTTTTAAACGTCAGCTGATCGCACATATGAATGAAACATATGAGCGATCAGCTGTTTAAAACACCGGACCCGAACTTCCGGTTCAGTTACGGAAGTTCGGGTCCAGTCTTTTAAACAGCTGATTGTGTTATGTTTCATACATGCGTGTGATCAGCTGTTAAACGTCTGATCGCAGAAAAGATCTTGGGCTTGTGGCGGGCCCTACTACTGTCCGGGCCCCCCACAGGTGGCAGGTGCAGTGTCTGTATATTCTATTGGGAGATGCATCATGGAGGCGCACATGTGTCATTGTTGGAAAATGGAATAAATTATATATAGTACCTACATATCCCAAATTAAATAAAGTGACAGTGTTCAATAGCTCCATATTAAATGTTATGGCCACCCAAAAATGTTTTATTTATAGTGGCAGGAAATGGGCACAAATCTAAACCAAGATGTATTTACCAGCCTTTGTTCCCTCGCGCCTTCTGCCTGTTTTCTGGCAAGGAAAAAAGCAAATGGGGCTCAATCAGCAACTGCTCCTGTGATAAAATGCTAAATGTCAAGCCCCTTCTGCTTGCTTCCGTACACTGGAAAAGGCACAGAAGACAGGAATAAGCAGCGAGGGAACAAAGGCTGGTAAGTAAATTTGGGACAGATTTCAGACATAAACCTTGCAAGGTCGAGGTCTGTGCCCATTTCTTGCCCACACATTTAGAAAAAATACAGCACTTTCTATCCTTCCCTTTGTATCTGGGTTACCCACCCACCTAGACTTTAAACTACCTGGCACGGGACCTATTATGTTTTTTTGAGATACTAATGTAATTATTCTCAACAGATCCCCCATTAGCAAAGAGCCTGAAGTTGCCAGTTTTATGTTCAAGAGATCAAAACACCAAGACCATCTATGTCTACAGACAAAGAGGAGATGGCTGGTGAAAATACCAAATCTGCTCCCAGCAATGACATCCAGAGATGGAGCCAATGAGCAGGTCAAAGGACAAGTCTATCACCATCTACCAGAAAGAGAGGAGATGGTGGATGATATTACTGAATTCTGCTCCCAGCAATGACTATCCAGCAGATGGAGCAACTGAGCAGGTCAAAGGACAAGACCATCCACGTCTACCAGAAACAGAGGAGATGGTGATTATATACTGAAATTCTGCTCCCAGCAATGACCATCCAGCAGATGGAGCACTGAGAGGTCAAAGGACAAGACCATCCCTCTACCAGAAACAGAGGAGATGGTGGATGATATTACTGAAATTCCTGCTCCCAGCAAGACCATCCAGCAGATGGGCCACTGAGCAGGTCAAGGACAAATCCATCACCGTCTACCAGAAACAGTGGAGATGGTGGATGATATTACTGAAATTCTGCTCCCAGCAATGACCATTCAGCAGATGGAGCCACTGAGCAGCTCAAAGGACAAGACCATCCAGTCTACCAGAAACAGAGGAGATGGTGGACTATAATACTGAAATCCCTGCTCCCAGCAATGACCATCAGCAGGGGAGCCAACTGAGCAGGTCAAAGAACAAGACCATCACCATCTACCAGAAACAGTGGAGATGGTGGATGATATTACTGAAATTCCTGCCCCAGCAATGACCATCAGCAGATGGAGCCACTGAGCAGCTCAAAGGACAAGACCATCCACGTCTAACAGAAACAATGGAGATGGGTGGATTATAATACTGAAATTCTGCTCCCAGCAATGACCATCAGCAGATGGAACCACTGAGCAGTCAAAGGACAAGACCATCCACGTCTACCAGAAACAGTGGAGATGGTGGATTATAATACTGAAATTCCTGCTCCCAGCAATGACATCCAGCAGATGGAACCACTGAGCAGGTCAAAGGACAAGACCATCACGTCTACCAGAAACAGTGGAGATGGTGGATTATAATACTGAAATTCCTGCTCCCAGCAATGAACAACAGCAGGTGAGCCACTGAGCAGTCAAAGGACAAGACCATCCACGTCTACCAGAAACAGTGGAGATGGTGAATTATAATACTGAAATTCCTGTTCCGCAAATGACATCCAGCAGGTGGAGCAACTGAGCAGGGCAAAGGACAAGACCATCCACGTCTACCAGAAACAGTGGAGATGGTGGATTATACTGAAATTCCTGCTCCCAGCAATGACCATCAGCAGATGGAGCCACGAGCAGCTCAAAGGACAAGACCATCCACGTCTCCGAAAAAGAGGAGATGGTGGATGTTATTACTGAAATTCTGCTCCCAGCAATGACATCAGCAGATGGAGCCACTGAGAGGTCAAAGGACAAGTCCATCACCATCTACCAGAAACAGTGGAGATGGTGGATGATATTACTGAATTCCTGCTCCCAGCAATAACCATCCAGCAGATGGAGCCATGAGCAGTCAAAGGACAGGCCATCCACGTCTACCAGAAACAGTGGAATGGTGGATGATATTACTGAAATTCCTGCTCCCAGCAATGACACCAGCAGATGGAGCCACTGAGCAGGTCAAAGGACAAGTCATCACCGTCTACAGAAACAGGGGGATGTGATGATATATTACTGAAATTCCTGCTCCCAGCAATGACTATCCAGCAGATGGAGCCACTGAGCAGGTCAAAGGACAAGTCCATCACCGATCTAAAGAAACAGTGGAGATGGTGGAGATATTACTGAAATTCCTCTCCCAGCAATGACCTATCAGCAATGGAGCCACTGAGCAGGTCAAGGACAAGTCCATCACCATCTACCAGAAACAGTGGAGATGGTGGATGATATTACTGAAATTCCGCTCCCAGCAATGACCATCCAGCAGATGGAGCCGCTGAGGAGGTCAAAGGACAAGACCATCCACGTCTACCAGAAACAGAGGAGATGGTGGATGATATCACGAAATTCCTGTCCCCAGCAATAACCATCCAGCAGATGGAGCCACTGAGCAGGTCAAAGGACAAGTCCATCACCATCTACCAGAAACAGTGGAGATGGTGGATGATATTACTGAAATTCCTGCTCCAGCAATGACATCCAGCAGATGGAGCCACTGAGCAGGTCAAGGACAAGCCATCACCGTCTACCAGAAACAGTGGAGATGGTGGATGATATTACTGGAATTCCTGCTCCCAGCAATGACATCCAGCAGTGGAGCCACTGAGCAGGTCAAAGGACAAGCACATCCACGTCTACCAGAAACAGTGGAGATGGTGGATGATATTACTGAAATTCCTGCTCCCAGCAATGACCATCCGCAGATGGACCACTGAGCAGGTCAAAGGACAAGACCATCCACGTCTACCAGAAACAGAGGAGATGGTGGATGATATTACTGAAATTTCTGCTCCCAGCAATGACATCCAGCAGATGAGCCACTGAGCAGCTCAAAGGACAAGACCATCCACGTCTACCAGAAAACAGGAGGAGATGGGGGATGATATTACTGAAATTCCTGCTCCCAGCAATGACCATCCAGCAGATGGAGCCACTGAGCAGGTCAAAGGACAAGTCCATCACCATCTACAGAAACAGTGAAATGGTGGATGATATTACTGAAATTCCTGCTCCCAGCAATGACATCCAGCAGATGAGCCACTGAGCAGGTCAAGGACAAGCCATCACGTTACAGAAACATGGAGATGGTGGGATATATAATGAAATTCCTCGCTTCCGCAATGACCATCAGCAGAGGAGCCCTGAGCAGGTCAAAGGACAAGACCATCCACGTCTACCAGAAACAGAGGAGATGGTGGGTGAGATATACTGAAATTCCTGCTCCCAGCAATGACCATCCAGAGCAGATGAGCACTGAGCAGGTCAAAGGAAAAGACCATCCACGTCTACCAGAAACAGGGAGATGGTGGATGATATTACTGAAATTCCGCTCCCAGCAAGACCACAGCAGATGGAGCATGAGCAGGTCAAAGGACAAGACCATCCACGTCTACCAGAAACAGAGGAGATGGTGGATGATATCGGAAATCTCAAAAGTAGCCTCGTACATTCGGGAAATCTCAAAAGTAGTTTCTGTGCATAATTTTGAGGGTTACCAAACATACAAGACTACTTTCAGCAACCTGCAAATTCTCAAAAATGCAATTGGAACTACTTTCAAGTAGAGATGAAATGTTGGTTCGAATAGAACCCGGTTTCTAATTTCGACGAAACTTTTGGAACTCCCGGATTTCACGGAATCCAGATTTTCAGAATTTTCAATTTTTATTGAAATTACGATAATCATCGAAATCGAAAATAGATGATTATCATAAATGAAAATCAAAACCGCAAAACGAAAGTAATAATCGATTTCGGTAACCCTCAAATTTGTAATATCGGTAACCCTCGAAAGCAGCGCTCGATTTCAGTAACTCTCGAAAATAGAAATGGAAGCTGGAAAACAGCCCGATCGTGAGGAAAGATAGTTTAAAAATAAGTTTTGGTTCCATTTACGGGTTCCCCAGACCATTCCCCAGGCCTCTGTGTCATTTACAGTAACTATTACTATTTGTCCCTCAAAATGGACAGAAACTCTCATAGACTTCTATGAGTTCATTTTCCAATGTTTGAAATTTTCAAAAAATTCAAAAACGGAACGAAACTAAACAGTTCGAACATCTCTACTTTCAAGTTTCCGATTGTACTTTTGAGGGTTTTCAAATATACAATTATATATCGGTAACCTTGAAAAGTGCATTTGGAACCTCGCTAATAGCTCTGTACTGTGTACTAGAAGTTAGATTTTTTCCCCCAGTTTTGTGTGTGTTCCTGTCCATTTCCCGGTGCCTGTAAGCTACCATGCTTTTACTAGCCTTATTTTTTTTTCCATTGGCTCCTGGGCCCCCTGCAGTTGCACCCCTAGTAGTTACGCCCCTGACTATGGACCATGAAGGTAGCCCCTTGATGACAATATTGAGCCTGTTCTCACCTCCTCACCCCCTGCACAACTCAGTGATTACTTTATCAGTAAAACTCTCAGTACTTTTAACACCGAGCATAGAAAAAAATAATATAAAAATACAGATCAAATAAAACCCAGATGTACATGACAGAAAGCTGTCACCCAAGGTCCAGATAATCAGATCTCTCACAGCACTGACACTTGGCAGCTTCTGTTTGGTGGATCAAAGTAATAGGAAAAAATTAATAGAGCTGAAAGCCTCAGGTGAATCATCAAAGTCAATTAATCAGAAAGCCTTGCAATGCTTTGAGCTTTCTGACCAGTCTGTCCTTGAACATGGGTCTGTATGAAGTGTCAGATGACCACCCCATACTGTCTGGTACACATTGGAAGGGCTTTTTAGCTTCTGTCTGTCTGTCGAGAGTCCTGAGTTGTTCTAAAGCATCTACAAAGCTCAGCCATTGGATTACATTCATCTGATGGAAGCAGAATGCTAATATCTTATGGGACAGGGGTTATGGTAACTCTAGATAGGAAAGTGGCCCCAGAATAAAGTCAGTGCTGCTCCAAGTGGACGGTAAACACATTGTAGAAAACATTCTTAAAGGGTAACTGTGGTCCAAAAATGCCATTAGGTAAGTTGACAGGAATTGCTTTCCTGGGTATTTTGACAATTTACTTTCATGATTATTTTTACATAGTTTTGAAGAAATTAACATTTTTATGTGTGATACAGTAGCAGCATCGCAAGATCCTCTGCACTTCCTGCTCTGAAACCATGTGACACTTCCTCCCACTTCCCTGTGTCTCCTCCTTCTCCATAAAAAAAAGACAAAAATGTACTCACCTTACACACTCCCTGCTGGAGGGATGTGCTTTTATCCACCCTCCTTCAGTCACTGTAACTAGATCTCTTCCTTGATTTTTCTGCTTTCTCCTGCACTGAGCATGTGCCAACCGCAGATTAGAAGGAGGAACTAGCATTTATGACCATACATTAAGAACCTTCCACCCCCTAACTTTGATTTCTTCACATCATGGGCTATGCAGCACGTAGAGAGATGGTTAATGGCTCGTTTTAAAGGTAGGAACCTGGTCTTTCATTTAAAATCAACTTGTTTGAAGACCCCAGTTCCCCTTTAACTATGGACCTGATACAAAAATTCACCTGGGTTATTAATTTGCAGCAACCAATCAAATGTTAGCTTGTTACTGGGTTACTGCCGTTAGATACCATCTGATTTGTTGCTACAACACAGGTAAAGTTTTGCACTTTTTATTACATCAGCCCCTTTTATGTTTCTTAAAACAAACCAATATAATAGGAAATGTTTAAATCTTACTGCCCATGTAAGCAGGGCAGCAGCGTAAGGGGAGTTTCGGGGGTGGAGGTTGCTGGTCCTTGTGGTCGTGGGAGTTTGGGGTAGCCTTGCATGAGTGCGAGAGACCACCCCAAAATCCGTGAGACTCCTGTGACTGCAGGGAGGGGTGGGATACCTGCTGTAATATAATCAGAACTATAATAACATGCAATAAAAGGAGGTATTTGAAAAGGGACAATGTTGCTTTGATTCCTAAACAAACAGGGATTTGTCTGTTTACCAAGCTTTTTGCAGTAATTATGGATTCACTGTAGAAACTAAATACAATTCCCAAAATATCCATTTTTCACCCAATAAAGGTTTTGTACATTATTAATTGACTTAACCCTAAACATCCAAATAGTTCAATTTAACCCTGACGTGTTTACAATTTTCCATAGCAATCTGCAGTCTTTATATCCCATAATCTGTAATGAGGCTTCAACCTGTCAGAGCAGTGATTGCAGGTAAGAGTAATATAGTGTTTGTGGTTTTACAAAGAAACCATTCAGATTGTGAACTGCTGTGACACTGGCTCCATCTACTGGAAAGTATAAAATGTGCAAGCAAGCAAATGTATGTATGTATGTATGTAATGTATAATTTTATTTATAAAGCGCCACTTGGGTATGCTGTACATTATAAAATACAGAGTATACAAACAGGGGGATAAGTGCGAGCCATTATACAGATAAATCAAATTTAATTTTAAAGTTTCAAAGCTTAAGAATACATATATACATATATATCTATTTATAAATGAAGTGAGGTGTGCCTTGACATATTAGGAAAGAGATCCCTGCCCCGAAGAGCTTACAATCTAAGTGGGAGGGACCACATACAGATAGTGGGGGGAGGCATACAGTCATTAATAGTCTTGATTTTCAGAAATGTAGGATAACAGTTCAGATTTATAACAGCTAATGGATGTCACCAGGAGAAGCGAGAGAGGGAGAGCATTCCAAAGGTAGGGAGCAGCAAGAGAGAATGGTTTAAGGCAGGAGGCAGCAGTGTTTGTTGGGGGTTTTAGAGAGGATTTCCTTGCGAGGAATGGAGGGCACATACGGGACCAAGAGAGAAGATAAGTAGAGAGGTGCAGTAGAGTGAAGGGATTTAAAGGTTAAAAGGAGGGTATTGAATATGATTCTTTGTTTGATGGAAAGCCACCCTATGGACTGAAGTATCGGGGTTGCGGGTTCTCTATAGGAGGAGAGTGAGACGATTCAAGCTGCCGAGTATAGTATAGACTGGAGAGGAGAGAGATGACAGGCCGGGGGTCCAAGTAGCAGCAGCAAATGAAAGTTTATTGTCAATATTTTGAGCCTGGTCAGATATTTATAAAAGAACTTTATTAATTTCCCCACTTTTTTCCTCACAGTGATAAAATAAAAGTGCATTTTCCCCTGACATAGACCTGATACTTCTGTTTAAAATATGTTTTTTAAATACAGCAAAATCTTGTAAAATACTACTCTACAAAAATCCCTGCAGTACTGCCCCCTGCCCTAGCTCAGTGATCCCACACATGCTCAGAGGGAATCACCCAGGGAGAGAAAAAGATTCACCAATCAGATACTTTGTATCTCAGTGTTAAAGGAAGAGGGGAGTCAAACTGAAGGTGAAAGTAACTGGGTTTTCTGTTGTGAAAAATTATATTGAATTCAAACAGGTATTTCTTTCATTATGTATTACATAGAAAGACAATTTATATGTATGTTTCTGAGCTTTATGTTTCTAAGGGCTTGGCCACACCAAAGTAGAGCAGGATACCTGGCTCAGAATATGGATGTCTAGGAATGTAAAACTACACTTTCCATTGAATGGATTTCATTGTTGTATTAGTTCCATGTTTAGCTATACCTTGATTTGACTGTGGGTCAAGTATGGGACATTAAAGGGCAACTATAATGAAAAAATAACTTTGCCTAATCTTAATCTATAATTAAATACATGTAAGAAGCACTTTAAAGCAGCCTATACACAGGATCGACAATTTGAGCGATTTCGATTGAAATTTTGAAACCTTTTCTCCATTTTTCCAATTGGCCACTCAACAATGTTTAGTGGTTTAAGCTGAAATCTTCAAGCTTTTCTTCCAACCGTTGCCCTCAACAAAAACCTGATCGGAAAAACGCCTGCCCATGTATAGCCTCAGGGTGTGTGCAGCTGCATGCCTTTAATCTAGTACTTGTTTTGCTGAAGCTCAAGGTGCCTATACACTATTAAGACATTAGACAGATTAGATATTAGTCTATAGACAAATGTCAAATCTATCTAAGAACCGCCTAGCCTGTTTATTCATGCACTCAATTTGAGATCACAAAATGAAAGGGTCAGATTATGTCAAGATAAAAAATGCTGCTTGTGAAATGTGGACTTTATATCTCTAATCTATCTAATGTCTGCCAAGTATATGGCCAGCTTTAGTGTTCCCCCTCCCACTCTAAATAAAAACCTCCTTTTATCTGACATGACTTTCTATGAAGTCAAGCATGCTCAGTAATCACTATGAACCAGCACAGGGAGAGGGAGCGGAGAAATTTGATGTGTATATGAGAAAGGAAAATAAATTCATTTTAATTGTCAGGGGGAAAAGATGATAGGGTGAACTTCCCCTTTAAGAGTTCTACCCTCGGTTAAACAATAAAAACTGAACTGTTTGGCTATTTTACGCTGTGCTGCACACATTAAAAAGCTGTAAATAGAATGTGATAAGTACTTGGCTGTACCTGCAGGTCTTAATGATTCGGCCCCAAACAAACAAATTGGATATTACAGGCAGAAAAGTCACTTGCCTGCCAAATGAAAATAAATAACCTAAGAAAGGTTTTCTCCTAAACAAGACGTGACTTCTGCATTGTTCTTGTGAGGTTGAGTGTTCTCTGGTGTTTATTTAATTAAATGCTCCCTTTGATCTTAGAACAGTCCGATTAATATAGACAAGAATATCTTACAATGCCGACCTGCCAACAGATAAGGACAGTAAAGGCTGAGACGACACTTTAGTCAAGTTATTGGAAACCACTCCAACCAAAATGATTGGTTGGAGATTTATTGGACACGGATTGTTAGAGCACGCAGGGGTTTACTTTATTAACTTCATTACATCACATACAGCTTAGACTAATTGCTTCCATACACATTAACCATATAGGAAAATATATCGTTAAGGTGTAGGGGACAAACTCCATCCTCCATGATGCTATCAAACTATCACCGTCAGTATCGTGGAGGACTGGTCTGGACGGAACATTCGCTTTAGACCAGGAAACTTCCTTTAAGTCCATCAGTGGGAGCTGATGTGGTCGGTAAGTGTATGCCTACCTGGCCAACCAAGAGGGAGGGAGGTCAGGTGATAGTGTGTGCCTCTCAGCCAATGGGATCCAGTCTGCAGTAGGGAAAAGCAGTCACATGTGTATGGCTAGCTTTAGATTGTCCTCCATGGTTTGGAACACATGTCAGCCACATGTTAAAGAGAAAGTAACGACTTTAAAGAAGAATTAAAACCTGTGTTTTTAGATTGTGGAGACAAGACAGGCCGCTAACTGCCTGGATCCCTGTCTTTTACTTCTGAATGTTTGTATCCATGTTGAGGTGTAAATCTGGCCCTACACATTCATTTGTCTGACCACACATCCCACAGTTGCTATTGGCTCCCTATTATACTATAGTGAGCCAATAATAACCCATTAACTGATCTTTGCCAGATGCGGGATTAGGTCATATATGATTGGCGATCATCAGCCTATAACAATACTTGCTAGGTAGCTAACATTGCCTAGTTTGAGTCATGTCCACTTTCCCAGGTGACAGGCCCACTTGGGGTTAGCTACCTGAGTAGGGAGCTCCCCTGCCCTGTTCCCTGTAAGGTGTGGTTGAAGCCATTAGGAAATTACAAATAGCTTGGTGATGTAGATGGCCTGTGATGAGAATTATCAAATGGCAAAACATTCTTTAAATCTTTCCCTATTGGTTTATACACCCACTGTCTATTGTATCCAATCATTACTCAGAACACTGACTGCCACATATACAACTCCATGAAGCTACAAATGATCCACTAGCACTCAACATATATTTCCAGGCAGAAACAAACTCCTAAAGGGTCACTAAACTGTAAAATACATCTGATCGATATAAATCACCGGGGCACTGGGCCATGAGAGCCTGAGTGCGGGACTGAGGGTGACTTGGTGATGTGTGTGTAATAGATACAGTATAATATATAATATACACAGTATAATAATATTTATGTAATATATACAGTATAATAACATATATGTAATATATACAGTATAATAATATACAGTATAATAATATATATATGTAATATATACAGTATAATAATATATATACAGGAAGATTCAATAAAAGTTCTTATCGTTTAAAATGGTGCATTTTGCCCCAACCAATCAGATATTATTTAACATTTGAAAGCTAACATCTGATTGGTTGGACAAAATTAGCACCTTTTAAACGATAAGAACTTTATTGAATAACCCTGATAATATATACAGTATAATAATAATATATATATATATGTAATATATACAGTATAATAATATTTTTATATACGGTAAATATTAAAGGAGATTCAATAAAAGTTCTTATCGTTTAAAATGGTGCAATTTTGCCCCAACCTCAAATGTTATTTAACATTTATAAGCTAAACTCTGATTGGTTGAGGCAAATTAGCCCATTTTAAACGATAAGAACTTTAAATATCTATACAGATAATAAATATATATAACTATTCAATATAATCTATACAGTATAATAATATATATAAATAATATAAATATAATCCATACAGTATAATAATATATATAAATAATATAAATATAATCTATACAGTATAATAATATATATAAATAATATAAATATAATCCATACAGTATAATAATATATATAAATAATATAAATATAATCTATACAGTATAATAATATATATAAATAATATAAATATAATCCATACAGTATAATAATATATATAAATAATATAAATGTAATCTATACAGTATAATAATATTTTTATATAATATATAAAGTATATTAATATAAATATAATCTATACAGTATAATAATATATATAAATAATATAAATATAATCTATACAGTATAATAATATATATAAATAATATAAATGTAATCTATACAGTATAATAATATTTTTATATAATATATAAAGTATATTAATATAAATATAATCTATACAGTATAATAATATATATAAATTATATATATAATCTATACAGTATAATAATATGTGTAATGTGCAGGGTTTCATTGTATTTATCTATTTCTAGAATTAGCTGGTAGAGAGTTTGAACGTGTCCGTGAGAGAATCACGGAGGACCCAGCCCCGATGCTGGAAACCAGTGGAGGGTGAGTCCTTATCATTTCCTGTGTGACATCACTGGTGTAGGTTGGATTTAGACGTAGATAATTCTGTTATAATGTAAAGGAAGATTAACTTGGGGTTTAGGAGTTTAAATGATAAATTAGATTTTATATAAATCTAAAATAATACGGAGACAATTTCTGGGATAATATTGATATTTATTGTTGTGATAAACAAGTAAAATCACATTTTTTAATTAGCCAACTTTTTATTAACAAATTCCACCTGTGTCCAATTTCTATTTCCAGGACAGAAAATTTCCATTCATTTCTAAACTGCTGCCTGCAAAAGAATTACAACTGGCAGTGGACTGCCAAGAAACTATTAAGACATCCATTTATTACTAAGATGACCCTTACTAAGAAGGTGAAGAGAGAAATACTGGCCCATATACAGAGCACTCACTCAACAGGCTCAGCAAGGTAAGGGATGTTAACAGAGATGTTAAGGGTCTGTAGACTGGTGGCAGGCAGGGATGTACCTGCAGGGGCCCCAGGTGCTCCTCCGCAAGATTGGAGGCCGGGCCCCTGACTCCCTTCTCCTTCCAAGATCTCCTTCACAATCGTCAGCTGTTTTAAACGTCAGCTGATCGCACATATGAATGAAACATATGAGCGATCAGCTGTTTAAAACACCGGACCCGAACTTCCGGTTCAGTTACGGAAGTTCGGGTCCAGTCTTTTAAACAGCTGATTGTGTGTATGTTTCATACATGCGTGTGATCAGCTGTTTAAAACGTCTGATCGCAGAAGAGATCTTGGGCTTGTGGCGGGCCCTACTACTGTCCGGGCCCCCCACAGGTGGCAGGTGCAGTGTCTGTATATTCTATTGGGAGATGCATCATGGAGGCTGCACATGTGTCATTGTTGGAACATGGAATAAATTATATATAGTACCTACATATCCCAAATTAAATAAAGTGACAGTGTTCCAATAGCTCCATATTAAATGTTATGGCCACCCCAAAAAATGTTTTATTTATATGTGGCAGGAAATGGGCACAAATCTAAACCAAGATGTATTTACCAGCCTTTGTTCCCTCGCTGCCTTCTGCCTGTTTTCTGGGCAAGGAAAAAAGCAAATGGGGCTCAATCAGCAACTGCTCCTGTGATAAAATGCTAAATGTCAAGCCCCTTCTGCTTGCTTCCGTACACTGGAAAAGGCACAGAAGACAGGAATAAGGCAGCGAGGGAACAAAGGCTGGTAAGTAAATTTGGGGACAGATTTCAGACATAAACCTTGCAAGGTCGAGGTCTGTGCCCATTTCTTGCCACACATTTAGAAAAAATACAGCACTTTCTATCCTTCCCTTTGTATCTGGGTTACCCACCCACCTAGACTTTAAACTACCTGGCACAGGGACCTATTTATCTGTTTTTTGAGATACTAATGTAATTTAATTCTCAACAGATCCCCCATTAGCAAAAGAGCCTGAAGTTGCCAGTTTTTATGTTCAAGAGATCAAAACACCAAGACCATCTATGTCTACAGGACAAAGAGGAGATGGCTGGTGAAAATACCAACATTCCTGCTCCCAGCAATGACCATCCAGCAGATGGAGCCACTGAGCAGGTCAAAGGACAAGTCTATCACCATCTACCAGAAAGAGAGGAGATGGTGGATGATATTACTGAAATTCCTGCTCCCAGCAATGACTATCCAGCAGATGGAGCAACTGAGCAGGTCAAAGGACAAGACCATCCACTTCTACCAGAAACAGAGGAGATGGTGGATGATATTACTGAAATTCCTGCTCCCAGCAATGACCATCCAGCAGATGGTGCCACTGAGCAGGTCAAAGGACAGTCCATCACGCTCTACCAGAAACAGTGGAGATGGTGGATGATATTACTAAATTCCTGCTCCAGCAATGACTATCCAGCAGATGGAGCCACTGAGCAGGTCAAAGGACAAATCCATCACCGTCTACCAGAAACAGTGGAGATGGTGGATGATATTACTGAAATTCCTGCTCCAGCAATGACCATTCCAGCAGATGGAGCCAATGAGCAGTCAAAGGACAAGACATCACAGTCTACCAGTAACAGAGGAGATGGTGGACTATAATACTGAAATTCCTGCTCCCAGCAATGACCATCCAGCAGGTGGAGCAATGAGCAGGTAAAAGAACAAGACCATCCACGTCTACCAAAAACATGGAGATGGTGGATTATAATACTGAAATTCCTGCTCCCAGCAATGACCATCCAGCAGATGGAACAATGAGCAGGTCAAAGGACAAGACCATCCACGTCTACCAGAAACAGTGGAGATGGTGGATTATATACGAAATTCCGCTCCCAGCAATGACCTCCAGCAGGTGGAGCCACTGAGCAAGTCAAAGGACAAGACCATCCACGTTACCAGAAACAGTTGAGATGGTGAATTATAATACTGAAATTCCTGCTTCCCGCAATGACCATCCAGCAGGTGGGAGCATGAGCAGGTCAAAGGACAAGACCATCCACGTCTACCAGAAACCGTGGAGATGGTGGATTATAATACTGAAATTCGCTCCCAGCAATGACACCCAGCAGATGGAGCCACTGAGCAGCTCAAAGGACAAGACCATCCACGTCTACCAGAAACAGAGGAGATGGTGGATGATATTACTGAAAATCCTGCTCCCCGCAATGACCATCCGCAGATGGAGCCACTGAGCAGGTCAAAGGACAAGCCATCACCATCTACCAGAAACAGTGGAGATGGTGGATGATATTACTGAAAATCCTGCTCCAGCAATACCATCCAGCAGATGGAGCCACTGAGCAGGTCAAAGGAAAGTCCATCACCATCTCAGAAACAGTGGAGATGGTGGATAATATACTGAAATTCCTGCTCCCCGCAATGACCATCCAGCAGATGGAGCACTGAGCAAGTCAAAGGACAAGTCTATCACCGTCTACCAGAAACAGTGGGGATGGTGGAAGATATTACTGAAATTCCTGCTCCCAGCAATGACATCCAGCAGATGGAGCCACTGGCAGGTCAAAGGACAAGTCCATCACCGTCTACCAGAAACAGTGGAGATGGTGGATGATATTACTGAAATTCCTGCTCCCGCAATGACTATCCAGCAAGTGGAGCCACTGAGCAGGTCAAGGACAAGTCCACACCATCTAACAGAAACAGTGGAGATGGTGGATGATATTACTGAAATTCCTGCTCCAGCAATGACCATCCAGCAGATGGAGCCCTGAGCAGGTCAAAGGACAAGACCATCCGTCTACCAGAAACAGGAGGAGATGTGGATGATATACTGAAATTCCTGCTCCCAGCAATACCATCCAGCAGATGGAGCCATGAGCAGGTCAAAGGACAAGCCACACCTCTACCAGAAACAGTGGAGATGGTGGATGATATTACTGAAATTCCTGCTCCTCAGCAATGACATCCGCAGATGGAGACACTGAGCAGGTCAAAGGACAAGTCCATCACCGTCTACAGAAACTGGAGATGGTGGATGATATTACTGAAATTCCTGCTCAGCAATGACATCCAGCAGTGGAGCCACTGAGCAGGTCAAAGGACAAGACCATCCACAGTCTACCAGAAACAGTGGAGATGGTGGATGATATTACTGAAATTCCTGCTCCCAGCAAGACCATCCAGCAGATGGAGCCCATGAGCAGGTCAAAGGACAAGACCATCCCCGTTCACCAGAAACGAGGAGATGGTGGATGATATCACTGAAATTCCTGCTCCCAGCAATGACCATCCAGCAGATGGAGCCATGCAGTCAAAGGACAAGACCATCCACGTCTACCAAAAACAGAGGAGATGGTGGATGATATTACTGAAATTCCTGCTCCCAGCAATGACCATCCAGCAGATGGAGCCACTGAGCAGGTCAAAGGACAAGTCCATCACCATCTACCAGAAACAGTGAAATGGTGGATGATATACTGAATTCCTGCTCCCAGCAATGACTATCAGCAGATGGAGCCACTGAGCAGGTCAAAGGACAGTCCACAGTCTCTAGAAACAGTGGAGATGGTGGATTATATACTGAAATTCCTGCTCCAGCAATGACCATCCAGCAGATGGAGCCGCGAGCAGGTCAAAGGACACAAGACCATCCACGTCTACCAGAAACAGGAGAGTGGTGGGTGATTATTACTGAATTCCTGCTCCCAGCAAATGACATCCAGCAGATGGAGCACTGAGCAGTCAAAGGACAAGACCATCACGTCTACCAGAACACAGTGGAGATGGTGGATGATATTACTGAAATTCCTGCTCCCAGCAATGACTATCAGCAGATGAGCACTGAGCAGGTCAAAGGACAAGACCATCCCAGTCTACCAGAAACAGAGGAGATGGTGGATGATATACTGAAATTCCTGCTCCCAGCAATGACCATCCAGCAGATGGAGCCACTGAGCAGCTCAAGGACAAGACCATCCACGTTACCAGAAACAGAGGAGATGGTGGATGATATTACTGAAATTCCTGCTCCCAGCAATGACCATCCAGCAGTGGAGCCACGAGCAGGTCAAAGGACAAGTCCATCACCGTCTACCAGAAAACAGTGGAGATGGTGGATGATATTACTGAAATTCCTGCCCAGCAATGACCATCCTGCAGATGGAGCCGCTGAGCAGGTCAAGGACAAGACCATCCACGTCTACCAGAAAACGTGGAGATGGTGGTGATATTAATGAATTCCTGCTCCCAGCAATGACACAGCAGATGGAGCACTGAGCAGGTCAAAGGACAAGTCCATCACCGTCTACCAGAAACAGTGGAGATGGTGGATGATATACTGAAATTCCTGCTCCCAGCAATGACCATCCTGCAGATGGAGCCGCTGAGCAGGTCAAAGGACAAGACATCCACGTCTACCAGAAACAGTGGAGATGGTGGATGATTACTGAAAGTCCTGCTCCCAGCAATGACCATCCAGCAGATGGAGCCACTGAGCAGCTCAAAGGACAAGACCATCCACCTATACCAGAAACAGAGGAGGATGGGTGGATGATATTACTGAAATTGTTCTAATTCTAAAAATAATCAGCAGGGACCCAGCGCCACCCACCACATTCATGTTTAACCCCGCTTATTTATCTGTATTTGCAAGCAGAATTCAACGTAATAATTAAATATATCATTTAGATAGACATTCATTATGTATTTTTTTATTTTAATTGCAGGGGAATCTTCCTCAGATACCCCAACCCACACCACAGTCCCCGCCAGAGAAGATGTAAGTGCAGCCTATTGAAAAAAATTTTTTTTCAAATCTTCATTTGTCCAAGGCAAAGTACACGCACACGGAGACCTCCAGAAACAAGAATACAAGCACAGTGTTTGCGGTGCGCTCATGTTGGATGCCATGCGAGTGCAGTACGATAGCATAATTGTGCAAAAATGAGTCACCATTAATTGTGACCACACTATTGTGTGCTTTTTAACACGTTGAGTGTCCAAGCCCTTTATCAAAGTTTGCAGAAGTTTGACACTTCTCCGAGAATGTTTTAGGAAATGTATGCGACATTTAATGACAGTGAGTTAAAATAAAGTTCCTTTTTTTAGCTCTCCACCAACTAGCCCTCAGCTACGGGCAGCCCATGCCCCCTCCCGGCAGTGCCTTGCCCCATCCGGGCTCTCCAACGCCCCACGGGCAGTCCACCGCCCCAAGAGAGGCACCTGGCACAGCCAGACACGTAAGTGATCCTAAGCAATTTTTTATCTTTTTATTGACTTGAGGTCAGCAAAAAATTAGTGAAATATCAGTGAGAATTAAGTGAATTTTATTCTTTCACTGATAAAAATTTTCGTATAAAAAAAAATGCAACAAATCTAAATTTGGCTTGAGAGGAAGGGCTCTCATTTCTCATTCCCCATTTATTGTCCCGACTTGGGCTGATCTTGCCCTCAGTTTTTGAGCTTAAGTCAAGGAAATTCGGTCCAAACGTCCAAAAATATCCAAGAATGTTCACTACAAGCCTTTTAGGAAATGTTCTTATACATGTAATATATACTAATGGATGTTGGACGGTGATGTTGAAATAAAAACATTTTTTTTTCTAGAAGCAGGACCCGCCTCTCCAGGCCCTCCACCCTCTCCAGCCCCTCCACCCTCTCCAGCCCCTCCAGGCTCTCCACCTCTCCAGCCCCCTCCAGCACCTCCTGCCTCCCAGTCACTTGGCGGCCAGGCTTGCGAATCGTAAGTAAATCATATGCAACGTTTAATGAAATGTTATATACAAGACTATTAATATCTGGATTTCCAGTGTATTAATCCACGCTACTATGATGCCACATTGGGTACTGTGGGGTTTGACAATGTTTATGGGTGCACCACATTCCAAAAAATGTTGTATGTTAGCACAGTCCTAGTGTACCAAAAACCAAGAATGTTTGATACCAATGTAGCAATAAACGTAATGTTTTATGCCAGCATTACCTAGCTGTTATCAGTGATCCCATGATGCAATATCTCACTTTAAGTGGAAGAGCAAGTATTTATCCATTCCCAATGACCTTAATATCGCCCATTCCGCAATAAGCATTGTGTATGTGTCTAAATAAAGCCAACGGAAAATTCTGGACTTCCGTTTGCGGACGCCTAATAGAGACCGTTTACTGGTCTTGCCCTTGACCCAGTCCTGGGTGATTCAGTTGGTCAGTAGAGATCGAGCATGTGTGACCCATCCAACAAGCCAATCAGTAGAAATTCACTCTTACCCAATAGGATGCATAATATAAACTAAGAATTTTAGAACTAATGATTTCTTATAATGGCGTTCCCTTTTTTTGACATACCGCAACATTTATAGCATTGCAGTAGTACCAGTATGTGAAGTAGTTATCGGTGCAAATTTGCATCACGGCATGGATGTTTAGGAAAGTGCTCGAACATCTCACCACATTCATCAATATCTTCCTCACAGGAACTAAGAGCATGCGCGGGAGATGCGCCCACATGGGGCGGCGCCTGGAACCGAGCTGGACCGCCGCATGACAGACTGGAGAGGAGGGCAACCAGTAACCCAGTGTTTTTTTTTTGTTTTTTTATTTTGGTAACTAGTTTAAAAAAAAAAAAAATTTACATATATATATATATTATAAAATATGTTTGTAAAACAAAAAAATGTTTTGGGGGCGTTATTTTTCGATTATCAAATTTATTCAGAAGATTCCAAATAAATTTTTATTGAAAAATACAAACACCTATTCTATTTAGCTGCTATTTATTTGTAGTGTTTACTTATAATTGTATAGAATACCAGAATGCCATTACATAACAACCCAATTCGGCAAAATTCCCCTATATATAGTTGCACACACAAGGGAAAGAAGGCGATGGGGGTATGGGTTACATATTGTCACGCGGTTTGCCACCATGTTGTGGGGCCAGGAGGCTTAGCCCCACTGGACATAACTTCTCTCATCCCCATTGGCGTTCTCCCCTCAGAGTATGTCGTGCAAGGGACGCGACGTGAACGGGTAGGAACAGGAGATTATCTCCTCCCTTACACCACTCCTGCTGAGGTTACAGCAGGCCTACTCTCTCCCCCATATTTGTTGTGTCAATCATGGTCCTTTAGTACATGTGTCTAGCGTCCAAGCACCGCGTTATTCTGTATTCTAGACGCCTGAGGAATACATATGTAATGTATGGTAGCTCTATGTGTTGCTACCCCATACTGACTACCATGTCTACGTGACGAGATCGCATGGATTTATCTGCAAAGCACAATGCCACAAACAATAACGGGACACATGACCTCAATCAGGTCTATTTCACAATGTGTGCTCTCTTAGTAAGGAACGTTGTATTGTAGCGGGGGTTAGCCTAAAAGGACTGTTGGTCTCAAGATGTGTGAAATACGGGTGGGAACAAGTGCTAAACCCCTTACCCCGTATTAGTCCATACACCTATATTGCATATGTTCAAAAGGCCGATACAATAAAAGCTGCCTTAAATAAATATGTATATTGTCCTTTCACATCCTTAATCACTTTGTAGGGGCTGTTCCCTATACTACACTCCAATCTCAACTCGACGACAAATAGTGTGCGTCTGTGAAGCAGCGTTTTTATAAGCAGGTGGTCGCTTGTGTCAACTCTATCATTGGTCGTATTGCCACACTCCGGTTATCTGGGGTGTACTGTTGGATGTTGCTCAGTCTTGACAAATCCGCCCCTACACACAAACATTGCGCTATGGTATCCAAGAATTTCTCGCTTTTTAAGGAAAATCTCGTACTTACGAGTATCATCCGCGTGATTGCTTAATTGAGGATTCTCCCACGCGTTTCTTTGTTTACGTCTTTTTGCCGCGTCACGTGATACGATCCTTCTGCTATGATTAGTATGTTAATTCATCGGTATGTATTATCCATCGTTTTTCGTTGTCTGAAATATTTTTCGTGAAACACACAAATCAGAACCCCGCATGTGTTTCTGTAACCGTCTCGGAAGGCGGAAAATCGTGAAATTATCGGACCATATCATACGCCGGTCGAGCGGCACGGGAATCTATATATCCGCCGGCGGATCTAGTGTTGTGGGTTTGTCACTTTTTCTTACCCCCCGCACCGATCTGGCGCACCAACTCTGACTCTTACAAGTATGTGTCTGTGTGTCGCTAACGCTCTAATCAGTAGTCACCCCGCTGGCATACCACTCTGTCCTGTCGTATACTCTTCGACAAGTCCAGCCTCCGTGGCACTATTCAATAATTTGTCCTTGTAAATTTTAATACAGTCCGCTAATCACTGTAAGACATTTCAGTAACTAGTTAAACCAGTAGGAGAGACCGTGTCTATTCGATATACTCATGTTAAAAGTTCGTATCGTTAACATTCGGTAACCTAAAGTAACCTTAATCAGACTAGGGTTAGCGCCATCCTTCACAAGTCTCCCTTTACATTTTGGTGTCTTAGTAGATGTCTCCTTTTGATAGTTCTTGTACTTTCGAATTCTGAACTTTTGCTCAAAAGTAGCCTCGTTATATTCGTATAACTCTCAAAAGTAGTCGCGTACCATTTCTGGTTCAATATCTCAAATAAGTACGCCTTTTTTTTTCCTTTCCCTGGTTATAGTTGTGTTCGACAATCCTGTCTCATGAATAATGTATGTGCGTACGATTCACTTGGACCTCTCAATTTAAGTGTGTTTGGTACATTCGGTTAACAGCCTCTAAAAATCGTTTAGCCTCGTGGACACATTCTGCTATGTATTACCTCTAAACAGTAGTCTACGTCCACCCTCTAGTCAGTTTGTTAATATCTCTTCGATTAAAATCCAATATTCGTGGCCTTACGTGTATACTTTGGAATTCCAGTTACTGAAAGTTGTAGCGAGTTATGAAAATATATGTGCGCCCTCCGTAACCACCTTACCCGGTAATGTTTCAATAATGGTTAGAAGCTTGTGTACCATTCGCCGTTATACTCGCATGTAAAATAGTCTCGTTAATTCGGTAACTCTCAAACCCAGTTATGCTTGTTTCGTACATTCGCTAATCCTTGATAAAAGTAGTCTGTTTCATTCGCTAACTCTCAAAAGTAGTCTTGAAAATTCCGGCTTTTTGTAAAACTCTCAAACAGTAGCTGTACATTCAATAATCCTAATAAAAGTAGGCCCTCGTACTTCAGTAACTCTCAAAAGTAGCCTCGTGTACATTCGATAATGCCTTAAAAAAGTAGGTCGCGTACATTCGGTACCTCAACAAGGAACTAATACAGTCAGGGAACTCTCAAAAGTATCCTGTACATGTGTGGTTAGTTAGTTGAAAGTAGGTCTTCCGACAGAGCTTGACACTCTCATTTTACCACGTAGCCTATCCGTTATACAGCTCTCAGCCTTAACTCTTCATACATAGGTTTTTTTCCGTTAGTCATTCCTGCGTCAACTGCTCCAAAGTAGCTTATTTTCGTTCTCACTTTCGATTTAATTAAAACTGGTCTGGACCATATTCATATGTAGGACTTACGTCATGATTTCGGTCTAACGCAGTTGTCAAATAGGCAGTAGTCGTGTTAATTCTCGGCTCTCTTTGAACTATCACAATAAGTAGCATCTCCCGTACATTTTCTCGCTAATCTCTTAACGTTGCCTCTCTGTACCCTTCGGCCTTTTATAAACTCCCCACTAGTGAGACCTTTTGTGGTACTTGGTGTGATATAACCTTCTGTATATAGTTTGTAGTGTGTGTCATAACTGTCGCTCTTTTTCGTACATCGGTAACTCTCAAAGAGCCCGTACATTCGCTAACTCTTCAAAGGTAGTTGGACTTTTGTTGACGCTGATTTCGAGTGGTCTACTGTCTGCTATATATGTAGCCTCAACAATCCTTTTAGTGCAATCATCTCAAAAGTACGCATGTAGTATTCTCTACTAACGTCTTACTACAAAGTGTGTTCTTTGGTCCCACATATGTTCCCGGAACTCTGTTGACAATAAGTCTAGCATCCGTCGTGAACCCCGTGTCACTCTGCGCAATAACGTCCACGGCTCCTCGTTACACTTCTGGTTCACTTACTCAAAGTAGCCGTGTACAGTTCGGCCTTAACTCTTAAAGTAGCCTTCGTTGTAATTCTGGAACTTACTAAGGTATGAACGTCGTTCTAATCATGATTAACTCTCACAAACGAGCTGTCGGACATTTGGTAACTCTCAAAAGTAGCCTCGTTTATTTTCCACAGTATTCCTCGTCCAACTCTCAAACAAGCCTCAGCCATTTCGTTATAATTTGTGCCGTATACGCTCCGACCAACTAGTACGTCGTCCGTCAACTGCTCGAACTAACTACGCACACACATCGCTAGCTTTGTTCACACGCGCGGTTATACCTTTGCAATTATTGTTGCCGCCTCACTTTCTACATGACTGGTTTCGCACATCGTCAAAACCTATGCCCGTCTTTATCATTTACGATAATTCTGTCGATTATACGTAGCATCCTTGCCACATTACGTCCGCGTGTAATCTCATAAAGTGCTATGACATTTTGGAAACATCGATACCAGTAGTTTTGAAAAAGACAGCCTCTTCTTCTTTTTTCCCCCCCGAGCCACATTCGGTAACCATACAAACAGTAGCGTGGCGCACCATTTGCAACTCTCCCATTTTAACTACTCTCATGTCTCGTACAACCAGTTCACGCGCTAATACTCACAAACATGTTTCAGCCACGTACATCAGTAGAACCTGCCTCAGTAAATGTGCACTCTGCCCTACATCAATAACTCTCAAAAGAACGAGTCCTTCTTTGGTCATTCAATACACTCTCAAAAGTTTCCCACGTCAGTTCCCATGTCGGTGACATCCCTCAAAAAGTAGCCCTCACCGCTCATCGGAATATCTCAAAGGCTACGGCCCGTCTGTACACCTTGTTTATGGTCTTAGCGTCTAGATAAAATAGTTAGCCTCCGTCATTCGGAAACTCTCACAGAAGTTCATACATTCACAAGAAAACTCTCACAAATATATGCTCAGCCTCGTCCCTTGTGGAAATATCAAAAGTAGTCACACAGTACATTCGGTGATACCATCTCAAATAAGCTAGCTTCGTATACCGCGCTACACACTCTCACAAACGTCAGCTCTTCAGGAAAATTCCGGTGTACTCTCAAAAGTAGACTTTTCCCATCTTACGACAACTATCAAAAGGTCGCCTCGAGAATATTCCACGACCCACTCTCAACCAACTCAGTAGCCTCTCACACTCCCCTCCCGTGAACTCTTAGAAAAGCGCCCTCCGGACATGCTCAGTATCCTATACAACAGTTAGTTTGAACATTCACACGCGTAAACTCTAAAAAGTAGACACGGGAATTGGCAACCCCGAAAGTAGTTTTCTGAAAAAGAAGCCTCGTACATTCGGTAACTTCAAAGTAGCTTGTACATTGCTAACTCTCCAAAAAGTAGTCTTACCATTCGGTAATCTCAAAAGTAGCCTCGAAACATCAGTAACTCTCAAAGTTGCCTTGTACATTCAATAACTCTTCAAAAGTTAGCCCACTTTCCTTGTACACATTCCAATAACTCAGTCCAAATTATGTGTAGTACTCGTATGATTGACACCGGTAACTGTCAACGTAGCCCAGTGTAAATCGGTAATTCTCTCAACAAGTAGTCTTCGTACATTCGGTAACTCTCAAAAGTAGCTACCTCCCCCCCGTACATTCTTTTCCGGTTCTTGGTAACTCTCAAGTCAGACTCGTCACTCTTCGCCCGGTAAATCTCTCTTAAAGAAGTCCGCCCTTCATACATTCGCTAACTCTCACAAGTAGCTGTGTACGATGCGGTGGGACAATGCATTCCAAAGTTATATATCGTCGACATTCGGTTAACTCTACAAAGGCAGCCTGCGACATTAGCTCCCAGTGAACTCTCCCCCATACAAGCTAGCCTCTGTATCTATTTTCGGTAACCCGCTCTCACAACACGCTGAGACTACTCGTACATCTCGGTCCTATTAACAGACTCACAACGTAGCTCTCGGACATGTTCTTGGTTATAACTCTCTCAAAAAGTATGCACCGTTTTTTCGCACATTGCACAGTTGACACGTACTTAAAGTGTAGACCTCATACATGCCTGGTTCACACCCTTCCAAAAGAAGTATCACAACCATTACAGTCACTCTCTAACCACGTAGCCTCGTATTCACATGTTCGGTAACTCTCAAAACGTAGACCTCCCTCTACAATTACCCGGTAACCTCTCACAAACTAGCTATTCCGCTATCTCTTCTCTGGTAACTCTCACAACAGAAGTCTCAATACCACTTCAGTATTCAATATCAAAAGTAGCTATCCTTTTGTACACATTTGGTCGCAAATCCTCCCAACCAAGTAGCCCTTCGTTGACATTCGGGAACATCTCAATAAGTAGCCTCCCGTACATCTCTAGGGTAAATTCAAACAGTAGCGCTCGTACATTCGGACACATTCTCAAAAGTGTTTGTGTGCATAATTTTGAAGGGTTACCAACATACAGACTAATTTACATCAACCTGCAAATTCCAAAATGCCATTGGAACTACTTTCAATAAGTAGAGATGAAATTTTGGTTTGAATAGAACCACGTGTTCTAACTTTGTGAACTCCCGTAATTCAATCTGAATCCAGATTTTTCGAATTTTCAATTTTATTGAAAAATTACGAAATCACGAAAATCGAAACTAATGATAGCATAAATGAAATCAAAACCAGCAAAACGAAAGTAATAAGTGCTGTTCGGGAACCCTCAATGTAATATTCGCTAACCCTCGAAAGCACGCTCGATTTCAGTTACTCTCCAAATAGAACTGGAAGCTCGACAAGAAACGCCGATCGTGAGGAAAGAATAGTTTAAAAATAAGTTTCTTGGTTCCATTTACGGGTTCCCCCGACCAATTTTGCCCCAGTGTTCTCTGTGTCATTTACAGTTAACTATTACGGATTCGTCCCTCAACAATGGACCAGAAACTCTCATGAGTTCTATGAGTTCATTTTCCAATGTTTGAATTTGTCAAAAATTCAAAAACCGGAACGAAACTAAACGTTGCGAATACATCCCTACTTTCAAGTTCCGATTGTACTTTTGAGGGTTTTTCAAATTATACATTATATATCGGTACACTGAAAAGTGCATTGCGGAACCTCGCTAATGACTCTGTACTGTGTGACTGGAAGTTAGATTTTTTCCCCAGTTTTGTGTGTGTTTTCCCTGTCCATTCCGCCGTGTTGCCTGTAAGCTACCATGCTCTTTTACTACCGTATTTTTTTTTCCATTGGCTCCCGGCCCCACCGCAGTTTGCAACCCCCTAGTATTACGCCCTCATGACTATGCGCCATGAGTAGCCCATCTTGATCCCATGTAATATTGTAGCCTGTTCTCACCCTCCTCACCCCCTGCACAACTACAGTGATGATACATTTATCAGAAAACCCTCCAGTACTTTTAAGACAGAGCATAGAAAAAAATATATATTAAAATACAGATCAATCAATAAAACCCAAGTGTAATGACAGCAGCGTCAACCAAGGTCCATGATAATCAGATCTCTTCACAGCCCTGACCGACTTGGCAGCTCTATGTTGGTTGTGATCAAGTAATAGGAAGAAAATTAATAGAGCTGATTAAGCACCTCAGGTGATCATCACAAGTCAATTAATCAAAGGCCTTGCAAGCTTGTTAGTGTCTGACCGTCTCTATCATTTGAACATTGGGTCTGTGATGAAGTGTCAGATTACCACCCCATATACTGTTGGTAACACATTGTGAAGGGTTTTATAGCCCCTGGTCTCTGGTCTGCTCAGAGAGTTGGGTGGAGTTGTTCTAAGCATTACAAAGCTCATGCCAATTGGATTACATTCATCTGATGTGATAGCAGAATGCTAGTATCTTATGGGACGGGGTTATGGTAACTCTAGAAGGAAAGTGGGCCCCCAGAATAAAGTCAGTGCTGCTCCCAAGTGGACGTAAACACCATTGTATAGAAAAACATCTTAAAAGCGTAACTGTGGGTCCAAAAATGCATTAGGTTAAGTTGACAGTGATGTTTCCGTGGTAGTTTGACAATTTACTTCAATGATTTTCATTTTACACCGATAGTTTCATTCGAGAAATTAACATTTTTATTCTGTGATAATAGCACCATCGCAAGATCCTTCTGCACTTCCTGCTCTGAAACATGTGACCACTTCCCCCACTTCCCTGTTGTCCTCCTTCTCCATAAAAAAAGAAAAAATGTACTCACCTTACTAAACTCCACTGCTGGAGGGATGTGCTCTTATCACCAACCTCCTTCAGTCACTGTAAACTAGATCTCTTCCTTGATTTTTCTGCTTTCTCTCGGCACTGGAGCAGTGTGCCAACGCAGATTAGAAGGAGAACTAGCATTTATGACCATACATTAAGACCTTCCCACCCCTAACTTTGATTTCTTCATCACATCATGGCTATGCACGTAGAGAGATGGTTAATGGCTGTTTAAAGGTAGGAACCTGGTCTTTCTTTAAAATCAACTTTTGAAGAACCAGTTCCCCTTTAAACATGGACCCTGAATCAAAAATTCACACCTGGGTTATTAAATTTGCAGCAAACAATCAAATGTTAGTTGTTACTGGTACTTGCCGTTTAGATACCATCTGATTGTGTTGCTACAAACACAGGTAAAGTTGGTTGCACTTGTTTTACATCAGCCCTTTAATGTTCTTAAAACAAAAAAATTAATAGGAAATGTTTTAAATCATTCTGCCCATGTAGCAGGCAGCAGCTGTAAGGGGAGTTTCGGGGGGGAGGTGCTGGTCCTGTGTGGTCATTGGGAGTTGTGGGTAGCTGCATGAGTGCGAGGAGACACCCCAAAATCCGTGGAGCTCCTGTGACTGCAGGGAGGGGTGTGGAGTACCTGTCTGTCATATACATCAGGAACTATAATACATGCAATAAAAGGAGGTATTGATGAAAAGGGGAAAATGTTGCTTGATTCCTACACACAGGATTTGTCTGTTTACCAACTTTTGCAGTAATTATGGATTCATGTAGAAACAAATACAAATTCCCCAAAATATCCATTTTCACCCATAAAGCGTTTTGTACATATTAATTGACTTAACCCTAAACATCCAAATAGTTAATTTAAACCTCGACGTGTTTACAATTTTTCCATAGCAATCTGCAGAGTCTTTATATCCATAATCTGTAATGAGGCTTCAACCTGTCAGAGCAGTGATTGACAGGTAAGAGTAATGATAGGGTTTTGTGGTTTATTCAAAGAACATTCAGATTGTGAACTGCTGTGACATGCCCATCTACTGAAAGTTAAAAATGTGCAAGCAAGCAAATTGTATGTATGTTTTATGTATGTAATGTATAAATTTTATTTTATAAAGCGCCACTTGGGTAGGCAGTACATTATAAAAATACAGAGTATACAAACAGGGGGATAAGTGCCATAACAGAAATCAAATTTAATTTTAAAGTTCAAGCTTAAGATACATTAATATCAATTTATAATGAAGTGAGTGTGCCTTACATATTAGGAAAGATCCCTGCCCCGAAGAGCTTACAATCTCAGTGGAGGGCCACATTACAGATAGTGGGGGGAGATAAAGTGCTCAGACAGATAACAGTCATTAATAGATCTGTTTTTCAGAAATTTGTAGGATACACAGTTCAGTTATTATAAGAGTCTAATGTGGAGGTCCACCAGGAGAAGCGAGAGAGGGAGAGCATTCCAAGGTAGCCGATGCGAAGTTTAAGGACAGGAGGCAGCGTGTTTGGGGTGTTTTAGCGGTACAACACAGATAACGGTCTGAAAGAGACAGACAGGATCTGCAGACTCCTGTCGCCATCTTCAAAGATCTGCATACACACAGTCCCTCCCTTATAGGTCTAGCGCGGCGATGGAAATTTTCGGCCTTTCCCGAACGAGCGTCACGGCCGACCGATCGTTCGCGGCCGCCGCGCTCGTTCGGGAACGAACGTACAACAACAGTAAACGATAAAGCCCCAATACCGTCAGATCCGAACGGATCGGTGGCTTTATCGTTACTGGTGTTTTACCAGCTGTAGAGAGGATTTCCTGCGAGGAATGGAGGGCACTAAGGGGTCCAAGAGAGAAGATAAGTTGGGAGGTGCAGTAGAGTGAAGGGATTAAAGGTTAAAGGAGGGTATTGAATATGATTCTTTGTTTGATGGAAGCCACCCTATGGACTGAAGTACGGGGTTGCGGGTTCTCTATAGGAGGAGAGTGAGAGATTCAAGCTGCCGAGTATAGTATAGACTGGAGAGGAGAGGATGACAGGCCGGGAGTCCAAAGTAGCAGCAGCAAATGAAAGTTTATTGTCAATATTTTGAGCCGGTCAGAATTTAAAGAACTTTATAATTTTCCCCACTTTTTTCCTCACCGTGATAAAATAAAAGTGCATTTTCCCCTGACATAGACCTGATACTTCTGTTTAAAATAGGTTTTTTAAATACAGCAAAATCTTGTAAAATAATACTCTACAAAAATCCTGCAGTACTGCCCCCTGCCTAGCTCAGTTGATCCCACACATGTCAGAGGGAATCACCCAGGGAGAGAAAAAAGATTCACCAATCAGATACTTTGTATCTCAGTGTTAAGGAAGAGGGGAGTCAAACTGAAGGTGAAAGTAACTGGGTTTCTGTGTGAAAAATTATATTGAATTCAAACAGGTATTTCTTTCATTATGTATTACATAGAAAGACAATTTATAGTATGTTTCTGAGCTAAAGGGCTTGGCCACACCAAAGTAGAGCAGGATACCTGGCTCAGAATATGGATGTTAGGAAGTAAAAATTACACTTTCCATTGGATGGATTTCATGTGTATTAGTCCAGTTTAGCTATACCTTGATTTGACTGTGGTCAAGTATGGACAATTAAAGGGCAACCTATAATGAAAAAATAACTTGCCTAATCTTAATCTATAATTAAATCCTGTAAGAAGCACTTTTAAGCAGCCTATACACAGGATCGACAATTTGAGCGATTTCGATTGAAATTTTGAAACTTTTCTCCATTTTTCCAATTGGCCACTCAACAATGTTTAGTGGTTTAAGCTGAAATCTTCAAGCTTTTCTTCCAACCGTTGCTCAACAAAAACTGATCGGAAAAACGCCTGCCTTGTATAGCTAGCTGTAAGTGTGTGCAGCTGCAGCCTTTAATCTAGTACTGTTTTGCTGAAGCTCAAGGTGCCTTTACACTATTAGCATTAGACAGATTAGATATTAGTCTATAGCAAATGTCAAATCTATCTAAGAACGCCTAGCCTGTTTTTTCATGCAGTCAATTTGAGATCACAAAAATGAAAGGGTCAGATTATGTCAAGATAAAAAATGCTGCTTGTGAAGTGTGGACTTTATATCTCTAATCTATCTAATGTCTGCCAAGTATATGCCAGCTTTAGTGTTCCCCTCCCACTCTAAATAAAACCTCCTCTTTATCGACATGACTTTCTATGAAGTCAAGCTCTGTCAGTAATCACTATGAACAGCACAGGAGAGGGAGCGGGAGAAATTTGAGGTATATGAGAAGGAAATAAATCATTTTTAATTGTACGGGGGAAAAGATGTAGGGTGAACTTCCCCTTTAAGAGTTCTACCCTCGGTTAAAACAATATAAAAACTGAAACTGTTTGGCTATTTTACGCTGTGCTGCACACATTAAAAAGCCTGTAAATAGAATGTGATAAGTACTTGGCTGTACCTGCAGGCCTTAATGATTCGGCCCCAAACAAACAAATTGGATATTACAGGCAGAAAAGTCACTTGCCGGCCAAATGAAATAAATAACCTAAGAAAGGTTTTCTCCTCTAACAAGACGTGACCGTCTGATGTTCTGTGCGAGGTTGAGTGTTCTCTGGTGTTTATTTAATTAAATGCTCCCTTTGATCTTAGACAGTCCGATTTAATATAGACAAGTAATATCTTTTACAGGCCGACCTGACACAGACAAGGACAGTTAAAGGCGAGAGCGACACTTTAGTCAAGTTATTGGAAACCACTCCAACCAAAATGATTGGTTGGAGAATATTGGACACGGATTGTAGAGCACGCAGGGGTTTACTTTATAACTTTATTACATCAATATACAGCTTAGACTAATTGCTTCCATAACACATTAACCATATAGGAAAATATATCGTTAAGGTGTAGGGGACAAACTCCATCCTCCATGATGCTATCAAACTATCACCGTCAGTATCGTGGAGAGATGGTCTGGAAGGAACATTCGCTTTTAGACCAGGAAAATTCCTTTAAGTCCACTCAGTGGGAGCTGATGTGGTCGGTAAGTGGTATGCCTACCTGGCCAACCAAGAGGGGGGAGGTTCAGTGTGATAGTGTGTGCCTCTCAGCCAATGGGATCCAGTCTGCAGTAGGGAAAAGCAGTCACATGTTATGCTAGCTTTAGATTGTCTCCATGGTTGTGGAACACATGTCAGCCACATGTTAAAGAGAAAGTAATGACTTTAAAGAAGAATTAAAACCTGTGTTTTTAGATTGTGGAGACAAGACAGGCCGCTAACTGCGGTGATCCCTGTCTTTACTTCTGAGAGTTTGTTATCCACGTGAGGTGTAAATCTGGCCCTACACATTATTTGTCTGACCACACATCCCACAGTTGCTATGGCTCCCTATTATACATAGTGAGTCACTAATAAACCATTAACTGATCTTTGCCAGATGCGGGATTAGGTCATATGATGGCGATCATCAGCCTATAACAATACTTGCCTAGAGCTAACATGCCTAGTTTGAGTCATGTCCACTTTCCCAGGTGACAGGCCCACTTGGGTTAGCTACTGAGTAGGGAGCTCCCTGCCCTGTTCCTGTAAGGTGGGTTGAAGCCATTAGGAATTACAAATAGCTTGGTGATGTAGATGGCCTGTGATGAGAATTATCAAATGGCAAAACATCTTTAAATCTTTCCCTATTGGTTTTATACACCCATGTCTATTGAATCCAATCATTACTCAGAACACTGACTGCCACATATACAACTCATGAAGCTACAAATGACCACTAGCACTCAACATAATATTCCAGGCAGAAACAAACTCCTAAAGGGTCACTAAACGTAAAATACATCTGATCGATAAAATACACCGGGGGACTGGGCATGAGACGCCTGAGTGCGGGACTGAGGGTGACTTGGTGTGATTGTGTGTAATAGATACAGTATAATATATAATATACACAGTATAATATATTAGTAATATATACAGTATAATAACATATATGTATTATACAGTATATAATATACAGTATATAATATATATATGTAATATATACAGTATAATAACATAAGTATCAATATATACAGTTACAATAATAATAATATACAGTATAATAATATATACAAAGGGAGATTCAATAAAAGTCTTATCGTTTAAAATGGTGCTAATTGCCCCAACAATCAGATATTATTTAACATTGAAAGCTAACATCTGATTGGTTGGAGCAAAATTAGCACCATTTTTAAACGATAAGAACTTTATGAATAACCCTGGATAATATATACAGTATATAAATATTATATATATATGTAATATATACAGTATAATAATATTTATATACGGTAATATATTAACAGGGAGATTCAATAAAGTTCTTATCGTTTAAATGGTGCTAATTTTGCCCCAACCAATCAAGTTATTTAAAATTATAAGTAACATCTGATTGGTTGAGGCAAAATTAGCACCATTTTAAACGATAAGAACTTTATATAATCTATACAGTATAATAATATAATAAATAATATCCAATATAATCTATACAGTATAATATATATATAAATAATTTAAATATAACTCCATACAGTATAAAATATAATAATATATAAATAATCATACAGTTAATAATATATATAATAATATAAATATAATCCATACAGTATAATAATATATATAAATAATATAAATGTAATTATAAAAGTATAATAATATATATAAAAATATAAATATAATCCATACAGTAAATATATATATAATAATATAATATAATCATACATTATAATATAATATATATAAATGTATATCTTACAGTATAATAATATTTGTATATAATATATAAAGTATATTAATATAAATATAATCTATACAGTATAAAATTATATATAAATTATTATATAATCTATACCGTATAATAATATGTGTAATGTGCAGGGTTTCATTGTATTTATCTATTTCTAGAATTAGCTGGTAGGAGTTTGAACGTGTCGTGAGAGAATACGGAGGACCCAGCCCCGAGCTGGAAACCAGTGAGGGGTGAGTCCTTATCATTTCCTGTGTGACATCACTGGTGAGGTTGGATTTAGACGTAGATAATTCTGTTATATGTATAAGGAAGATTAACTGGGGTTTAGGAGTTTAAATGATAAATTAGATTTTAATATAATCTAAAATAATAAGGAGACAATTTCTGGGAGAATATTGATATTTATTGTTGTGTTAACAAGTAAAATCACATTTTTTAATTAGCCAATTTTTATTAAATTCAACCTGTATTCCATCCGTGTCCACTTTCTATTTCCAGGACAGAAAATTCCATTCATTCTAAACTGCTGCCTGCAAAAGAATATACAACTGGCAGTGGACTGCCAAGAAACTATTAAGACATAAATTATACTAAGATGACCCTTACTAAGAAGGTGAAGGAGAAATACTGGCCCATACAGAGCACTCACCACACAGGCTCAGCAGGTAAGGGATGTTACAGAGATGTTAAGGGTCTGTAGACTGGTGGCAGGAGGGATGTACCGCAGGGGCCCCAGGTGCTCCTCCGCAAGATTGGAGGCCGGGCCCTGACTCCCTTCTCCTTCAAGATCTCCTTCACAATCGTTCAGCTTTTTAAACGTCAGCTGACTCCGCACATATGAATGAAACATATGAGCGATCAGCTGTTTAAAACACCGGACCCGAACTTCGGTTCAGTTACGGAAGTTCGGGTCCAGTCTTTTAAAAAGCTGATTGTGTGTTATGTTTCATACTGCGTGTGGCTGTCTCTTCGGTTTAAAACGTCTGATCGCAGAAAAGATCTTGGGCTTGTGGGGGCCCTACTACTGTGTCGGGCCCCCACATGGTGGCAGGTGGCCTGTTGTCGTATATCATTGGGAGATGCCATCAGAGGAGGTCATGCGTCTATTGTTGGAACATGGAATAAATTATATATAGTTACCACATATCCCAAATTAAAATAAAGTGACAATGGTTCCAATAGCTACCATATAAATGTTATGTGCCACCCAAAAATGTTTTTTATATGTGGCAGGAAATGGGCACAAATCTAAACCAAGATGTAGTATTCAGCCTTTGTTCCCTCGCTGCCTTCTGCCTGTTTCTGGCAAGGAAAAAGCAATGGGGCTCAATCAGCAACTGTCTCTCTGCGATAAAATGGACTAAATGTCAAGCCCCTTCTGCTTGCTTCCGTACAACTGGAAAAGGCACAGAAGAAAGGAATAAGGCGAGCGAGGGAACAAAGGCTGGTAATAGAATTTGGGACAGATTTCAGACATAAACCTTGCAAGTCGAGGTCTGTGCCCATTTCTTGCCACACCATTTAGAGAAAAATACAGCACTTTCTATCCTTCCCTTGTTGTATTACTGGGTTACCCACCCACCTAGACTTTAAACTACCTGGCACAGGGACCTATTTATATGTTTTTTGAGATACTAGTAATTTAATTCTCAACAGATTCCCCATTAGCAAAGAGCCTGAAGTTGCCAGTTTTTATGTTCAAGAGATCAAAACACAAGACCATCTATGTTACAGGACAAAGAGGAGATGGCTGAGTGAAAATACCAACATCCTGATCCACAGAATCAGACCATCCAGCAGATGGAGCCACTGAGCAGGTCAAAGGACAAGTCCATCACCATCTACCAGAAAACAGAGGAGATGGTGGATGGATATACTGAAATTCCTGCTCACACGCAATGACTATCCAGCAGATGGAGCAACTGAGCAGGTCAAAGGACAAGACCATCCACTTCTACCAGAAAACAGTAGGAGATGTGGAGATATTACTGAAATTCCTGCTCCCAGCAATGACCATCCCGCAGATGTGCACTGAGCAGGTCCAAAGGACAAGTCCACACCGTCTACCAGAAACAGTGGAGATGGTGGATGATATACTTAAATTCTGCTCCCGCAAGAATGACCTCCAGCAGTGGAGCCACTGAGCAGGTCAAAGGACAAATCCATCACCGTCTACCAGAAAACAGTGGAGATGGTGGATGGGATAATTACTGAAATTCCTGCTCCCAGCAAGTGACATTCAGCAGATGGAACACTGAGCAGCTCAAAAGACAAGACCATCCACGTCTACCAGAAACAGAGGAGATGGGTGACTATAATACTGAAATCCTCCGCCAGCACTGACCATCCAGCAGTGAGCAACTGAGAGGTCAAAGAACAAGACCATCAAGTCTACCAGAAACATGGGATGGTGGAATTATAATACTGAAATTCCTGCTCCCAGCAATGACCATCCAGCAGATGGAACCACTGAGCAGGTCAAAGGACAAGACCATCCACGTCTACCAGAGAAGAGATGGTAGATGGGGATTATAATACTGAAATTCTGCTCCCCAGCAATGACCATCCAGCATGGGAGCCACTGAGCAAGTCAAAGGACAAGACCATCCACGTTACCAGAAACAGTGGGATGGTGAATATTATACTGAAATTCCTGCTTTCCAGCAATGACCATCCAGCAGTGGAGCACTGGCAGGTCAAAGGACCACACATCCACGTCTACCAGAAAACCGTGGAGATGGTGGATGGATTAATACTGAAATTCCTGCTCCCAGCAATGACCATCCAGAGATGGAGCACTGAGAGCTCAAAGACAAGACCATCCACGTCTACCAGAAACAGAGGAGTGGTGGATGATATTACTTGAAAATCCTGCTCCCACACATGACCATCCAGCAGATGGAGCCACTGAGCAGTCAAAGGACAAGTCATCACATCTACCAGAAACAGTGGAGATGGTGGATGATATTACTGAAATTCCTGTCCCTACGCACATAATACCATCCAGAGATGGAGCCACTGAGCAGGTCAAAGGATAAGTCCATCACCATCTACCAGAAACAGTGGAGATGGGGATAATTACTGAAATTCTGCTCCCAGCAATGACCATCCAGCAGATGGAGCCACTGAGCAAGTCAAAGGACAAGCTCTATCACCGTTACCAGAACAGTGGGGATGGTGGATGATATTACTGAAATTCTGCTCCCAGCAATGACTATCCAGCAGATGGAGCCACTGAGCAGGTCAAAGGACAAGTCCTCACCGTCTACCAGACAACAGTGGAGATGGTGGATGATATTACTGAAATTCCTGCTCCCAGCAATGACTATCCAGCAGCTGGAGCCACTGAGCAGGTCATAGGACAAGCCATCACCATCTCCCAGAAACAGTGGAGATGGTGGATGATATTACTGAAATTCTGCTCCCAGCAATGACCATCCAGCAGATGGAGCCGCTGAGCAGGTCAAAGGACAGACCATCCACGTCTACCAAAGAAACAGAGGAGATGGTGGATGATATACTGAAATTCCTGCTCCCAGCAATAACCATCCAGCAGATGGAGCCACTGAGCAGGTCAAAGGAAAGTCCATACCTCTACCAGAAACAGTGGAGATGTGGATGATATTACTGAAATTCCTGCTCTCAGCAATGACTCAGCAGATGGAGACACTGAGCAGGTCCAGGACAAGTCCATCACCGTCTACCAGAAACAGTGGAATGGTGGATGATATTACTGAAATCTGCTCAGCAATGACTATCCAGCAGCTGGAGCCACTGAGAGGTCAAAGGACAAGACCATCCACGTCTACCAAAACAGTGGAGATGGTGGATGATATTACTGAAATTCCTGCTCCCAGCATGACCCTCCAGCAGATGGAGCCACTGAGCAGGTCAAAGGACAGACCATCCCCGTCTACCGAAAACCAGAGGAGAAGGTGGATGAATCACTGAAATTTCTGCTCCCGCCATGACCATCCAGCAGTGAGCCACTGACAGCGTCAAAGGAGCAAAGACCATCACCCGTTCTACCAAAAAAACAGAGGAGATGGTGGATGATATTACTGATACGACTCATTCCATCTCCCAGCAAGACCATCCTCAGATGGAGCCATGAGCAGGTCAAAGGACAAGTCCATCCACCATCTACAAGAAACAGTGGAAAGAATTGGTGGATGATATGAAGTCATGAATTATCCCCTGCTGTCCGCAATGAAATCCAGCAGATGAGCCACTGAGCAGGTCAAAGGACAAGTCATCACCGTCTACTAGAAACAGTGGAGATGGGGATTATATACTGAAATTCCTGCTCAGCAAGACCATCCAGCAGATGGAGCCGCTGAGCAGGTCAAAGGGACAATACCATCACGTCTACCAGAAACAGGGAGATGGTGGGTGATATACTGAAATTCCTGCTCCCAGCAAGACCATCCAGCAGATGAGCACACTGAGCAGGTCAAAGGACAAGACCATCCAAGTCTACCAGAAACAGTGAGATGGTGGATGATATTACTGAAATTCTGCTCCCAGCAATGACTATCTAGCAGATGAAGCACTGAGCAGGTCAAAGGACCAAGACCATCCACGTCACCAGAAACAGAGGAGATGGGGATGATCACTGAAATTCCTGCTCCCCGCAATGACCATCCGCAGATGGAGCCACTGGAGCAGTCAAAGGACAAGACCCACACGTCTACCAGAAACAGGGAGATGGTGGATGATATTACTGAAATTCCTGCTCCCAGCATGACCATCCAGCAGATGGAGCCAATGAGCAGGTCAAAGGACAAGCCATCACCGTCTACCAGAAACAGTGGAGATGGTGGATGATATTACTGAAATCCTGCTCCCAGCAATGACCATCCTGCAGATGGAGCGCCTGAGCAGTGTCAAAGGACAAGACCATCCACGTCTACCAGAAACAGTGGAGATGGTGGATGATATTACTGAAATTCCTGCTCCCAGCATGACCATCCAGCAGATGGAGCCACTGAGCAGGTCAAAGGACAGCCATCACCTCTACCAGAAAACAGTGGAGGATGGTGGATGATATTACTGAAATTCTGCTCCCACGCAATGACCATCCTGCAGATGGAGCCGCTGAGCAGGTCAAAGGACAAGACCATCCACGTCTACCAGAAAACAGTGGAGATGGTGGATGATATTACTGAAATTCCTGCTCCCAGCAATGGACCATCCAGCAGATGGAGCCACTGAGCGGTCAAAGGACAAGACCATCCACCTCTACCAGAAACAGGGAGATGGTGGATGATATTACTGAAATTCCTGCTCCAGCAATGACCATCGCAGATGGAGGCCACTGAGCAGGTCAAAGGACAAGACCATCCATCTACCAGAAACAGTGGAGATGGGGATGATATTACTGAAATTCCTTCCCAGCAATGAACATCCAGCAGATGGAGCCACTGAGCAGGTCAAAAGGACAAGACCCATCCTCTACCAGAAACGAGGAGATGGTGGATGATTACGTGAAATTCCTGCTCCCAGCAATGACCATCCGCAGATGGAGCCACTGAGCAGGTCAAAGGACAAGACCATCCACGTCTACCAGAACAGGGAGATGGTGGATGATATTACTGAAATTCCTGCTCCCAGCAATGACCATCCAGCAGATGGAGCCACTGAGCAGCTCAAAGGACAAGCATCATATCTACCAGAAACAGTGAAAATGGTGGATGATATTACTGAAATTCCTGCTCCCAGCAATGACTATCCAGCAGATGGAGCCACTGAGCAGGTCAAAGGACAAGCCATCACGGTTACCAGAAAACAGTGGAGATGGTGGATGATATCACTGAAATTCCTGCTCCCAGCAATGACCATCCAGCAGATGGAGCCAGCTGAGCAGAGTCAAAGGACAAGACCATCCACGTCTACCAGAAACAGAGGAGATGGTGGATGATATTACTGAAATTCCTGCTCCCAGCAATGAACATCCAGCAGATGAGCAGCACTGAGCAGTCAAAGGACAAGACATCAGTCTACCAGAAACAAAGGAGAGGTGGATGATATACTGAATTCCTGTCCCAGCAATGACTATCCAGCAGATGGAGCCACTGAGCAGGTCAAAGGACAAGCCATCACGTCTAGCAGAAACGAGAGATGGTGGATGATATTACTGAAATTCCTGCTCCCAGCAATGACCATCCGCAGATGGAGCCACTGAGCAGGCCCAAGGATAAGACCATTTAAGTTAACAAAAACAGAGGAGATGGTTTGATGAAAATACAAAATTCCTTCCCCCAGTAAAGACAATTCCTCTGAGGGAGCCGCAGAGCAGGTGAAGGACAAGAGCATCCACAACTAGAGGAGAAAGCTGATGCTGATCAGAGCAGGGCTCTCAGTGGAGAACATCCAGCAGAGGGAGGCACTGAGCAGGTCCTGGAAAACCTGAGATAATAACAGCAGCTGCAAAGTTACTGTGGCACAGGAGCCTTCTATAGATAATTCAACAAAGAATGATATAAAAAAAAAAAAAAGAAAAGAGAAGAAGAAAGAAGAATCAGAAGGACAGAGGAAATAAAAATCAAAGCAAAATAAGGAACATTGACAAAAAATAGAGAAGAGAAAGACTGTATTTTATACTGTATATATGGTAATTGTTACACTGCTGTCCTATTAAAATATAATATATGTAGTATGTGAATATATTATAAATTGTTATAAGTCTATTATTTAAGATTTTTTCTGACTGTTTATCTTATTTCTAAAAATCTCCAGTGGTTCCAGATGTTGCATATAAGTAACATGTGGTGGGCGGGGTTTTGTTAAACATGAAGTGGTGTGTGTGCTGGTCCCTGTGATTATTTTAAGAATTAAACATGTCGGTGGGGGGTTGGTTTGAAGACGGAATGTGGTGGGTGGCGCTGGGTCCCTGCTGATTATTTTTAGAATTAGAACAATTTCGGTGGGTGGGGTTTTAAACATGAATGTGGTGGGTGGCGCTGGGTCCCGTGACTGATTATTTTTAGAATTAGGTGGACACTGAGCAGGTCAAAGGACAAGTCCATCACCATCTACCAGAAACAGAGGAGATGGTGGATGATATTACTGAAATTCCTGCTCCCAGCAATGACTATCCAGCAGATGGAGCAACTGAGCAGGTCAAAGGACAAGACCATCCAGCATGCACATGTGTCATTGTTGGAACTGGAATAAATTATATATAGACCTACATATCCCAAATTAAATAAAGTGACAGTGTTCCAATAGCTCCATATTAATGTATGGCCACCCCAAAAATGTTTTATTTATATGTGGCAGGAAATGGGCACAAATCTAAACCAAGATGTATTTACCAGCTTTGTTCCCTCGCTGCCTTCTGCCTGTTTTCTGGGCAAGGAAAAAAGCAAATGGGCTCAATCAGCAACTGCTCCTGTGATAAAATGCTAAATGTCAAGCCCCTTCTGCTTGCTTCCGTACACTGGAAAAGGCACAGAAGACAGGAAATAAGGCAGCGAGGGAACAAAGGCTGGTAAGTAAATTTGGGGACAGATTTCAGACATAAACCTTGCAAGGTCGAGGTCTGTGCCCATTTTTTGCACCACATTTAGAAAAAAATACAGCACTTTCTATCCTTCCCTTTGTATCTGGGTTACCCACCCACCTAGACTTTAAACTACCTGGCACAGGGACCTATTTATTGTTTTTTGAGAGATATAATGTAATTTAATTCTCAAACGACCCCATTAGCAAAAGAGCCTGAAGTTGCCAGTTTTTATGTTCAAGAGATCAAAACACCAAGACCATCTATGTCTACAGGACAAGAGGAGATGGCTGGTGAAAATACCAACATTCCTGCTCCCGCAATGACCATCAGCAGATGGAGCCAAGGATGCCAACTGAGCAGGTCAAAGGACAAACCATCCACGTCTACCAGAAACGGAGATGGTGGATGATATTACTGAAATTCCTGCTCCCAGCAATGACCATCAGCAGATGGAGCACTGAGCAGTCAAAGGACAAGACCATCCAGTCTACCAGAAACATGAGGAGATGGTGGATATATTATGAAATTCCTGCTCCCAGCAATGACCATCCAGCAGGTGGAGCACTGAGCCGGTCAAAGACAAGACCACACCATCTACCAGAAACAGTGGAGATGGTGGATGATATTACTGAAATTCCTGCTCCCAGCAATGACCATTCAGCAGATGGGCCATGAGCAGTCAAAGGACAAGACCATCCACGTCTACCAGAAAAAGGGAGATGGTGGATGATATACTGAAATTCCTGCTCCCAGCAATGACCATCCGCAGATGGACCACTGAGCAGGTCAAAGGACAAGAACATCCACGTCTACCAGAAACAGGGAGATGGTGGATATAATATGAAATTCCCTCCCAGCAATGACCATCCAGCAGATGGAACCATGAGCAGGTCAAAGGAACAAGACCATCCACGTCTACCAGAAAACAGTGGAGATGGTGGATTATAATACTGAAATTCCTGCTCCCAGCAATGAACATTCAGCAGTGGAGCCACTGAGCAGTCAAAGGACAAGACCATCCACGTCTACCAGAAACAGGGAGATGGTGTGAATTAATACTGAAATTCCTGCTCTCCAGCAATGACCATCCAGCAAGGTGGAGCAACTGAGCAGGTCAAAGGACAAGACCATCCACGTCTACCAGAAACGTGGGAGGGTGGATTATAATACTGAAATTCCTGCTCCCAGCAATGACCATCCAGCAGATGGAGCCACTGAGCGGTCAAAGGACAAGACCATCCACTCTACCAGAAACAGAGGAGATGGGGATGATATTACTGAAATTCCTGCTCCCAGAATGCACTCAGCAGATGAGCCACTGAGCAGGTCAAAGGACAAGCCATCACACTACCAGAAACAGTGGAGATGGTGGATTATACTGAAATTCCTGCCCAGCAATAACATCCAGCAGATGGAGCCACTGAGCAGGGCAAAGGACAGCGCATCACGACCAGAAACAGTGGAGATGGTGGAGATATACTGAAATCCTGCTCCAGCAATGACCATCCAGCAGATGGAGCACATGAGCAGGTCAAAGGACAAGTTATCAACGTCTACCAGAAACAGGGGGATGGTGGATGATATTACTGAAATTCCTGCTCCCAGGAATGACTATCCAGCAGATGGAGCCACTGAGCAGGTCAAAGGACAAGTCCATCACCGTCTACCAGAAACAGTGGAGATGGTGGATGATATTACTGAAATTCCTGCTCCAGCCAATGAATCCAGCAGATGGAGCCATGAGCAGGTCGGACAAGCCATCACCATCTACCAGAAAACGTGGAGATGGTGGATGATATACTGAAATTCCTGCTCCCAGCAATGAACACAGCAGATGGAGCCTCGAGCAGGCAAGGACAATGACTCCACGTCTACCAGAAAGAAAAGAGGAGATGGTGGATGATATCATGAACATTGCCGGTCTGATATTACTGAAATTCCTGCTCCCAGCAATGACCATCCAGCAGATGGAGCCACTGAGCAGCTCAAAGGACAAGACCATCCACGTCTACCAGAAACAGAGGAGATGGTGGATGATATTACTGAAATTCCTGCTCCCAGCAATGACCATCCAGCAGATGGAGCCACTGAGCAGGTCAAAGGACAAGACCATCCACGTCTACCAGAAACAGAGGAGATGGTGGACTATAATACTGAAATTCCTGCTCCCAGCAATGACCATCCAGCAGGTGGAGCAACTGAGCAGGTCAAAGAACAAGACCATCACCATCTACCAGAAACAGTGGAGATGGTGGATGATATTACTGAAATTCCTGCTCCCAGCAATGACCATTCAGCAGATGGAGCCACTGAGCAGCTCAAAGGACAAGACCATCCACGTCTACCAGAAACAATGGAGATGGTGGATTATAATACTGAAATTCCTGCTCCCAGCAATGACCATCCAGCAGATGGAACCACTGAGCAGGTCAAAGGACAAGACCATCCACGTCTACCAGAAACAGTGGAGATGGTGGATTATAATACTGAAATTCCTGCTCCCAGCAATGAACATCCAGCAGGTGGAGCCACTGAGCAAGTCAAAGGACAAGACCATCCACGTCTACCAGAAACAGTGGAGATGGTGAATTATAATACTGAAATTCCTGCTTCCAGCAATGACCATCCAGCAGGTGGAGCAACTGAGCAGGTCAAAGGACAAGACCATCCACGTCTACCAGAAACCGTGGAGATGGTGGATTATAATACTGAAATTCCTGCTCCCAGCAATGAGCATGCACATGTGTCATTGTTGGAACTGGAATAAATTATATATAGACCTACATATCCCAAATTAAATAAAGTGACAGGTTCCAATAGCTCCATATTAATGTATGGCCACCCCAAAAATGTTTTATTTATATGTGGCAGGAAATGGCACAAATCAAACCAAGATGTATTTACCAGCTTTGTTCCCTCGCTGCCTTCTGCCTGTTTTCTGGGCAAGGAAAAAAGCAAATGGGCTCAATCAGCAACTGCTCCTGTGATAAAATGCTAAATGTCAAGCCCCTTCTGCTTGCTTCCGTACACTGGAAAAGGCACAGAAGACAGGAATAAGGCAGCGAGGGAACAAAGGCTGGTAAGTAAATTTGGGACAGATTTCAGACATAAACCTTGCAAGGTCGAGGTCTGTGCCCATTTTTTGCACCACATTTAGAAAAAATACAGCACTTTCTATCCTTCCCTTTGTATCTGGGTTACCCACCCACCTAGACTTTAAACTACCTGGCACAGGGACCTATTATCTGTTTTTTGAGAGATATAATGTAATTTAATTCTCAAACCCACCCCATTAGCAAAAGAGCCTGAAGTTGCCAGTTTTTATGTTCAAGAGATCAAAACACCAAGACCATCTATGTCTACAGACAAGAGGAGATGGCTGGTGAAAATACCAAATTCCTGCTCCCGCAATGACCATCCAGCAGATTGGAGCCACTGAGCAGGTCAAAGGACAAGTCTATCACCATCTACCAGAAAGGAGGAGATGGTGGATGAATTTACTGAAATTCCTGCTCCCAGCAATGACTATCCAGCAGATGGAGCAACTGAGCAGGTCAAAGGACAAGACCATCCACGTCTACCAGAAACAGAGGAGATGGTGGATTATATTACTGAAAAATTCTGCTCCCAGCAATGACCATCCAGCAGATGGAGCACCACTGAGCAGGTCAAAGGACAAGACCATCCACTCTACCAGAAACAGAGGAGATGTGGATGATATTACTGAAATTCCTGCTCCCAGCAATGACCATCCAGCAGATGGTGCCACTGAGCAGGTCAAAGGACAAATCCATCACCGTCTACCAGAAACAGTGGAGATGGTGGATGATATTACTGAAATTCCTGCTCCCAGCAATGACCATTCAGCAGATGGAGCCACTGAGCAGCTCAAAGGACAAGACCATCCACGTCTACCAGAAACAGAGGAGATGGTGGACTATAATACTGAAATTCCTGCTCCCAGCAATGACCATCCAGCAGGTGGAGCAACTGAGCAGGTCAAAGAACAAGACCATCACCATCTACCAGAAACAGTGGAGATGGTGGATGATATTACTGAAATTCCTGCTCCCAGCAATGACCATTCAGCAGATGGAGCCACTGAGCAGCTCAAAGGACAAGACCATCCACGTCTACCAGAAACAATGGAGATGGTGGATTATAATACTGAAATTCCTGCTCCCAGCAATGACCATCCAGCAGATGGAACCACTGAGCAGGTCAAAGGACAAGACCATCCACGTCTACCAGAAACAGTGGAGATGGTGGATTATAATACTGAAATTCCTGCTCCCAGCAATGACCATCCAGCAGGTGGAGCCACTGAGCAAGTCAAAGGACAAGACCATCCACGTCTACCAGAAACAGTGGAGATGGTGAATTATAATACTGAAATTCCTGCTTCCAGCAATGACCATCCAGCAGGTGGAGCAACTGAGCAGGTCAAAGGACAAGACCATCCACGTCTACCAGAAACCGTGGAGATGGTGGATTATAATACTGAAATTCCTGCTCCCAGCAATGAATAATTAACAGGGAATTCAAATAAAGTTTTATCGTTTAAAATGGTGCTAATTTTTGCCCCACCAATCAAATGTTTATTTACTTTATAAGCTAACATCTTGATTGTTGAGCAAATTAGGCACCATTTTAAACGATAAGAACTTTAAACAAAATAATCTATACAGTATAATCATATATATAAATAATCTAATATACAAGATCTGATACAGTATATAATCTATAATAAATAATATAAAATATCCATAGTATAATAATAATATATATATAATATAAATATAATATAATTCTAATATACACCTCGTTATAATCTAAAATATAAGTACTATACATATAATAAATTTTATATACCATACTAAAAAGTATTATAATATCATCTATCTCTCATACTACTACTCCCTATAGGTCCCTGTCCCACTTCTTCTACAATCCCCATAAATCCTCTCTCATTCCCTTCCTCCCTCTCTCCCCTCCCATTCATAATAATGTATATACAGATAATTATAATTAAAGCTTCTAAGTATAATAATCTTATAAAAAATATCAAGTATATTTAATCATAATAATATCTATAATATATAATATATATAATAAACTATACTATACAGTAATAATATGTGTAATTTCAGGTTTCATTGTATGTATCTTTTCTAGAATTCAGCTGGTAGAGAGTTTGAACAGTGGTCCGGAAGAATCCGGAGGACCCAGCCCCCGATCTGGAAACCAGTGAGGGTGAGTCGCTATCACATTTGATGCTCTCGTGGTGACTCCAACTGGTGTAGTGTTGGATGTTAACGTAGATAATTCTGTTATATAAGTGTAAAGGAAGATTAACTTGGGGTTTAGGAGTTTAAATGATAAAATTAGATTTTATATAAATCTAAAATATACGGAGACACTTTCTGGATATATGATATTTATTGTTGTGATAACAAGTAAAATCACATTTTTTAATTAGCCAACTTTTTATTAACAATTCCACCTGTGTCCATTTCTATTTCCAGGACAGAAAATTTCCATCATTTCTAACCTGCTCTGCAAAAGAATTTACAACTGGCAGTGGACTGCCAAGAAACTATTAAGACATCCATTTATTACTACTAAGATGACCCTTAACTAAGAAGGTGAAGAGAGAATACTGGCCCATAAAAGAGCACTCACTCAACAGGCCACACGGTAAGGGATGTTACAGAGATGTTAAGGGTCTGTAGACTGGTGGCAGGCAGGGATGTACCTGCAGGGGCCCAGGTGCTCCTCCGCAAGATTGGAGGCCGGGCCCCTGACTCCCTTCTCCTTCCAAGATCTCCTTCACAATCGTCAGCTGTTTTAAAAACGTCAGCTGATCGCACAATGAATGAAACATATGAGCGATCAGCTGTTTAAAACACCGGACCCGAACTTCCGGTTCAGTTACGGAAGTTCGGGTCCAGTCTTTTAAACAGCTGATTGGGTGTTATGTTTCATACATGCGTGTGATCAGCTGTTTAAAACGTCTATCGCAGAAAGATCTTGGGCTTGTGGCGGGCCCTACTACTGTCCGGGCCCCCCACAGGTGGCAGGTGCATGTCTGTATATTCTATTGGGAGTGCATCATGGAGGCTGCACATGTTGTCATTGTTGGAACATGGAATAAATTATATATAGTACCTACATTCCCAAATTAAATAAAGGTGACATGTTCCAATAGCGCATATTAAAATGTTATTGCCACCCCAAAAAATGTTTTATTTATATGTTGGCAGGAAATGGGCACAAATCTAAACCAAGTGTTATTTACAGCCTTTGTTCCCTCCGCTGCCTGCTGCCTGTTTTCTGGCAAGGAAAAAAGCAAATGGGCTCAATCAGCACTGCTCCTGTGATAAAATGGTAATGTCAAGCCCCTTCCTGCTTGCTTCCGTACCTGGAAAAGGCACAAAGAACGGAATAAGGCAGCGAGGGAACAAAGGCTGTTAGTAAATTTGGGACAGATTTCAGACATAAACCTTGCAGGTCGAGGTCTGTGCCCATTTCTTGCACACCATTTAGAAAAATACAGCACTTTCTATCTATCCTTCCCTTTGTATCTACTGGGTTACCCACCCACCTAGACTTTAAACTACCTGGCACAGGACCTATTTATACTGTTTTTTGAGATACTAATGTTAATTTAATTCTCAACGACCCCCATTAGCAAAAGAGCCTGAAGTTGCCAGTTTTTGATGTTCACAAGAGATCAAAACACCAGACCATCTAGTCTACAGAACAAGAGGAGATGGTGGTGAAAATACAAATTCCTGCTCCCACAATGACCATTCCAGCAGATGGAGCCACTGAGCAGGTCAGGACAAGTCCATCACCATCTACCAGAAACAGTGGAGATGGTGGATGATATTACTGAATTCCTGCTCCCAGCAATGACTATCCAGCAGATGGAGCACACTGAGCAGGTCAAAGGACAGACCATCCACTTCTACCAGAAACAGTAGGAGATGGTGGATGATATTACTGAAATTCCTGCTCCCAGCAATGACCTCCAGCAGATGGCCACTGAGCAGGTCAAAGGACAAGTCCCACACCGTCTACCAGAAACAGTGGAGATGGTGGATGATATTACTGAAATTCCTGCTCCCAGCAATGACATCCAGCAGATGGAGCCACTGGCAGTCAAAGGACAATCTCACGTCTACCAAAACAGTGGAAGGAGATGGTGGATGAATTCCTGAAATTCCTGCTCCCGCAATGACCATCAGCAGATGGAGCCACTGAGGCGCGTACAAGGACAAGCTCAGTCCACTGTCTACACAAAAAAAAGTGGATGATAACTGGAACGCTAGCATAGTGTACGGAAATCTTCCTGGCCGCACAGACAATGACCATCCAGACAGTGGAGCAACTGAGAGGTCAAAGGCAACAGACCATCCACGTCTACCAGAAACATGAGATGGTGTATAATACTGAAATTCCTGCTCCCAGCAATGACCATCCAGCAGATGGAGACCACTAGACAGGTCAAAGGACAAGACCATCCACGTCACCAGAAACAGGAGAGGTGGATTTTATACTGAAATTCCTGCTCCCAGCAATGACCATCCAGCAGTGGAGCCCATGAGCAGTCAAAGACAAGACCATCCACGTCTACCAGAAACAGAGGAGATGGTGATATAATACTGAAATTCCTGCTCCCAGCAATGACCATCCAGCAGATGGAGCACATGAGCAGTCAAAGGACAAGACCATCCACGTCTACCGAAACGTGGAGATGGTGGATGTATATACTGAAATTCCTTCGCTCCCAGCATGACCATCCAGCAGATGGAGCCACTGAGCAGTCAAAGACAAGACCATCCACTCTACCGAAGAAACAGGGAGATGGTGGATGATATTACTGAAATCCTGCTCCCACATGACCATCCGGCAGATGGAGCCACTGAGCATGGTCAAAGGACAAGACCATCACTCTACCAGAAACAGTGGAGATGGTGGATGATAACTGAAATTCCTGCTCCCAGCAATACATCCAGCAGATGGAGCCACTGAGCAGGTCAAAGGACAAGTCCATCACCTCTACCAGAAACAGTGGAGATGGTGGATAATTACTGAATTTCCTGCTCCCAGCAATGACCATCCAGCAGATGGAGCCACTGAGCAGTCAAAGGACAAGACCATCCACGTCTACCAGAAACAGTGGAGATGGGTGGATGATATTACTGAAATTCCTGCTCCCAGCAATGACCATCCACAGATGGAGCCACTGAGCAGGTCAAAGGACAAGACCATCACCGTCTACCAGAAACGGGAGATGGTGGATGATATTACTGAAATTCCTGCTCCCAGCAATGACTATCCAGCAGTGAGCCACTGAGCAGGTCAAGGACAAGACCTCACCATCTCCCAGAAACAGTGGAGATGGTGGATGATATTACTGAAATTCCTGCTCCCAGCAATGACATCCAGCAGATGGAGCCCTGAGCAGGTCAAAGGACAAGACCATCCACGTCTACCGAAACAGTGGAGATGGTGGATGATATTACTGAAATCCTGCTCCCAGCAATGACCTCCACAGATGGAGCCACTGAGCAGGTCAAAGGACAAGCCATCACCTTCTACCAGAAACAGTGGAGATGGTGGATGATATTACTGAAATTCCTGCTCCCAGCAATGACCATCCAGCAGATGGAGCACTGAGCAGGTCAAGACAAGCCATCACCGTCTACCAGAAACAGTGGAGGATGGTGGATGATATTACTGAAATTCCGCTCCCAGCAATGACCATCCAGCAGATGGAGCCTGAGCAGTCAAAGGACAAACCATCCACGTCTACCAGAAACAGTGGAGATGGTGGATGATATTACTGAAATTCCTGCTCCCAGCAATGACCATCCACAGATGGAGCCACTGAGCAGGTCAAAGGACAAGACCATCCACGTCTACCAGAAACAGGGAGATGGTGGATGATATACTGAAATTCTGCTCCCGCAATGACCATCCAGCAGATGGAGCCACTGAGCAGTCAAAGGACAAGACCATCCACGTCTACCAGAAAACAGTGGAGATGGTGGATGATATTACTGAAATTCCTGCTCCCAGCAATGACCATCCAGCAGATGGAGCCACTGAGCAGGTCAAAGGACAAGACCATCACCAGCTACCAAACGGAGATGGTGGATGATATTACTGAAATTCCTGCTCCCAGCAATGACCATCCGCAGATGGAGCCACTGAGCAGGTCAAAGGACAAGCCATCACCGTCTACAGAAACAGTGGAGATGGTGGTGATTATACTGAAATTCCTGCTCCCAGCAATGACCATCCAGCAGATGGAGCCCTGAGCAGGTCAAAGGACAAGACCATCCACGTCTACCAGAAACAGGGAGATGGTGGTGATATTACTGAAATTCCTGCTCCCAGCAATGACCATCCAGCAGATGGAGCCACGAGCAGGTCAAAGGACAAGACCATCCACGTCTACCAGAAACAGTGGAGATGGTGGATGATATTACTGAAATTCCTGCTCCCAGCAATGACCTCCAGCAGATGGAGCCACTGAGCAGTCAAAGGACAAGACCATCCACGTCTACCAGAAACAGGGAGATGGTGGTGATATACTGAATTACACTGAAATTCCTGCTCCCAGCAAGACCATCCAGCAGATGAGCCACTGAGCAGCTCAAAGGACAAGACCATCCACGTCTACCAAACAGAGGAGATGGTGGATGATATTACTGAAATTCCTGCTCCCAGCAATGTACCTCCAGCAGATGGAGCCACTGAGCGGTCAAAGGACAAGTCCACATCACCGTCTACCAGAAACAGTGAGATGGTGGATGAATACTTACTGAAAATTCTGCTCCCAGCAATGACCATCCTGCAGATGGAGCCGCTGACGGTCAAAGGACAGACCATCCACGTCTACCAGAAAACAGTGGAGATGGTGGATGATATTACTGAAATTCCTGCTCCCAGCATGACCATCAGCAGATGAGCCACTGAGCAGGTCAAAGGACAAGTCCATCACCGTCTACCTACCAGAACAGGGAGATGTGGATGATATTACTATGAATTCCTCTGCCCCAGCAATGACCATCCTGCAGATGGAGCCGCTGAGCAGGTCAAAGGACAAGACCATCCACGTCTACCAGAAACAGTGGAGATGGTGGATGATTACTGAAATTCCTGCTCCCAGCAATGACCATCCAGCAGATGGGCCACTGAGCAGTCAAGACAAGACCATCCACCTCTACCAGAAACAGTAGGAGATGGTGGATGATATTACTGAAATTCCTGCTCCCAGCAATGACCATCCTGCAGATGAGCCCTGAGCAGGTCAAAGGACAAGGACCATCCACGTTCCAGAAACAGTGGAGATGTGGATGATATTACTGAATTCCTCTCCCAGCAATGACATCCGCAGATGGAGCCACTGAGCAGGTCAAAGGACAAGACCATCCACTCTACAGAAACAGAGGAGATGGTGGATGATATCACTGAAATTCCTGCTCCCAGCAATGACCATCCGCAGATGGGGCCACTGAGCAGTCAAAGGACAAGACCATCCACGTCTACCAGAAACAGGAGGATATGGTTATGATATTACTGAAATTCCTGCTCCCAGCAATGACCATCCAGCAGATGGAGCCACTGAGCAGCTCAAAGGACAAGTCCTCATCATCTACCAAAGAAACAGTGAAAATGGTGGATGATATTTACTGAAATTCCTGCTCCCAGCAATGACTATCCAGCAGATGGAGCCACTGAGCAGGTCAAAGGACAAGTCCATCACGTCTACCAGAAACAGTGGAGATGGTGGATGAATCACTGAAATTCCTGCTCCCAGCAATGACCATCCAGCAGATGGGCCGCTGAGCAGGTCACAAGGACAAGACCATCCACGTCTACCAGAAACAGTGAGATGGTGGATGATATTACTGAAATTCTGCTCCCAGCATGAACATCCAGCAGATGGCCAACTGAGTCAGGTCAAAGGACAAGACCATCACTTCTACCAGAAACAGGAGTGGTGGATGATATCACTGAAATTCCTGCTCCCAGCAATGACTATCCGCAGATGGAGCCACTGAGCAGTCAAAGGACAAGACCTCACGTCTACAGAAAACAGAGGAGATGGTGGATGATATTACTGAAATTCCTGCTCCCAGCAATGACCATCCAGCAGATGGAGCCACTGAGCGGCAGCCCAAGGATAAGACCATTTAAGTCTACAAAAACAAGGAGATGTTGTATGAAATACTAAAATTCCTTCCCCCAGTAAAGACAATTCCTCTGAGGGAGCCGCAGAGCAGGTGCAAGGCAAGAGCATCCACACTAGAGGAGAAAGCTGATGCTGATCAGAGCAGGGCTCTCAGTGGAGAACATCCAGCAGAGGGAGGCACTGAGCAGGTCCTGGAAAATCCTGCAGATAATAACAGCAGCTGCAAAGTTACTGTGGCACAGGAGCCTTCTATAGATAATTCAACAAAGATGTATATAAAAAAAAAAAGAAAAGAGAAGAAGAAAGAAGAATCAGAAGGACAGAGTGAAATAAAAATCAAAGCAAATAAGGAACATTGACAAAAAATAGAGAAGAGAAGACCTGTTTTATACTGTATATATGGTATATGTGTTACACTGCTGTCCTATTAAAATATATATATGTATGTAGTGAGTATAATTTATAATTGTTATAAAGTCTATTATTTAAGATTTTTTCTGACTGATTTATCTTATTTCTAAAATCTCCAGTTGGTTCCAGATGTTGCATATAAGTAACATTGTCGGTGGGCGGGTTAAACTGATGTGGTGTGGGCGCTGGTCCTGCGGTTATTTTAAGAATTAAACATGTCGGGGGGGTTAAGATGAATGTGGTGGGTGGCGCTGGGTCCCTGCTGATATTTTAGAATTAGACATTTCGGTGGGTGGGGTTAAACTGATGGTGGTGGCGCTGGGTCCTGCTGATTATTTTTAGAATTAGGTGGGGGGGGGGTTAAACATGAATGTGTGGGTGGGTGAGAGCTTGCGTCTAGGTCCGCTGCTGATTATTTTTAGAATTAGACATGTTGGGCGGGTAAACTGAAGTGTGGGGGCGGCTGGGTCCTGGCGTGAATTGTGGATGTGGTGGTGTGTGAAACATTTAGGTGGGCGGGGGTTAAAACATGAATGTGGTGGGGTGCGCTGGTCCCTGCTGATTATTTAGAATTAGAACATGTCGGTGGGGCGGGGTTAAACATGAATGTGGTGGGTGGCGCTGGGTCCCTGCTGATTATTTTTAGAATTAGAACATGTCGGTGGGCGGGGTTAAACATGAATGTGGTGGGTGGCGCTGGGTCCCTGCCGATTATTTATAGAATTAGGTGGGCGGGGTTAAACATGAATGTGGTGGGTGGCGCTGGGTCCCTGCTGATTGGCAGCCAGTTTTATTGGACAATTTCAATTAACTGGAAGTTCTTAGCAAAGAAGGTACCAGATTTAGCAGGTAATGCTAGATAACAAATCCCAGCAAGCAAATTAGTTGTTCAATATTGCTGGAATGTAGTTCTGGTTTTGGACATTTGTATAGTATAGTAGAATGTGTGTGTTTGTGTGATGTCGTTTTAAAACTCCATAATATTGCTATTGCAAATGGAAGTGTTAGGGGGGGTTGGTTGTGTTTGTAAACTATAAAAAAAATATATTTTGTGATGATTTAGGTGTGGTTGTCATTAGAGATGGGTGAAACTTGTACGTTTCGTTACGTTTTCGGATTTATGGATCTCAGGATAATACGAAGATTCGAAAATCCAAAAAACGTGACGTGCATTTTAAATTTCAGATCCCATTTTCGATGATATTGAACGTTCAAGGGTATTTTTCAAGTATTATCGAAAATAACTCGAACGTTCGATAATCATCGAAAATGGGATCCAAGTCCCCAAAACCGAACGATCCACCCAGTTTTGATAGGAACATTCAGATTTCGGAACTGAGTGGTTCCAGACGGACCGGATCCCTCTCTAGTTCATAGAAACAGAAAGGTGGGTGGGTTAGGGGGTGTATCTGTAGGTGTGTACCTATACAGCGTTAGAGTAGCCTAGGACAGGGTTTCCCAAAGGGTGTGCCGGGGCAGACTTGAAAGAGCCAGAAGTGTGCTTCAGAATTTTGGTAGAGAAAACATTTCACCAGAATAACTATTACTTTTTGTTTTTTTGTACTCTAAAATAAATATTACAATACAATGTCAACAGTCAATTTAGTGTAAATATGTGTAATTATAACTTTAAGTCTACATAAGACACAGATATGCCTCGAGATAAATTTGTATTGTCAAGTGCGCCATTGTTTTGAAAATGTTTGGAATCGATGGCCTAGGACTCAGTACAGTTCATTAAGAAGTGACAGCTTGATTACAACCGTGAGAATGTTCATGTTTGAAAGTTCTACACATAAATGCCCAGAATTCACCGATAATGCTTTCACAGGTTCACAGATGAAGATAGGACCACTCTTGTAATATGTCCTGCATATTCGTACAAATTTGGTATCTCTAGGTCGAAAACTGTGGGAAGAAGAAAAATAATAGTAGAGAAGTTAAAAAACAGGAAGAAAGAAAAAGAAAAGGAAAGAACAGTAATTCGGCTTATAATACCGTAAAACCAAGAAATAAATAAACCAAGAATAACCTTTACCAATCGGGCAAAGAATGTAACCAGCACTGAATGTAACCAGAGTGCCCCAATGCGTGCGTTGGGGTTGCAAGGGGCTGCTGGGAGTGGGAGATGAGGTGTGGTCATATGGGGCCGCAAGGTGGGAGCGAGGGCTGTTGAAAAGGAGGTGGCGTGTCCCACTACAACTGTCCCCATGCGGGGTGCGCACTAGCAGGGGGGCCTCTCCACCTCACAGGCAGGGACTCCACACCCCACCAAGTGGCACTGAGAAGTGCTTTTGGGGCCTACGTTTTCCTGCAGCTTAATACAATCAATATTTCCTCCTTTTTATAAAGCTGATCGTTTTCACGGCAAAAAGCTTGCTGCGGCAATGTGTAGTCGATGGTGTTTCTGTTTTTTGCTGCAATACTGTCAACGGTATTAAGTATAGATATATTTGGCAAAGAGAGAAAATTCCCACAGTGCAAAAAGTGTGATGCACTGTGCATGGTGGGGTGCGAGGGGCAGCTGGGAATGTGGGGGTCTGCGGGAAGGGGGATTATGGCCAGGGGCAGGTGTTTATTATCGTATAGGATCGGTTGACCTGCAGATGTGAAGCCAAAGGCAAAACGCGGTTCAATAAAATTAAAGAGCAAGTCCACCTCTTGTATTCAGGTAAATCACTGCCCCCGATCGCCAATTAATAGCAATCCAGTGTAGTGGCAGATTGCATAAGTACCGTTATTCATCTCTATTATAACTAATTGTAAGCTCTCACGGGCAGGAACCCTCATTACCTCTTGTGGCAATTCTCTAGCACATCACGTGTCAAACTCAAGGCCCGTAGGCCAAATCTGACCCTTCTGGCTCTTGTTTGTGGGCCCCGGGGACTAAACAGCATCCAAGATTATCACTGTTACCCATTTGTGCAGTCCCAAGTAGTGGCGTAATTATAGATCTGCCTGCTAGATACCGTTCCCTGCTCTTTTTAAACAACTGCTCCCATGCACCTTTACTAAGATAGCTGATCGTGATAACTAGCAGCAGATCTATAGTTACGATGCTGCGTGATACTGCAAAAATGAGCTGCAAAGTAAGGCTTGGATGCAGTTACTGCTGTAACAACTGGTCACTATCTAGCCCGGCACTAGGGAGTGGAGGGAGTGTGACAAAGAGCCTTCCATTGGAGTTGACTATTCTACAGAAGAGTAGGTGGGCATTCCACATTAGCACATGATCGCGCATAGGCAGATGGTGCCAGTCCAAAACGGTGTGCTTTACACAGCCTTTCCCTGCCAAGACCTAGCGCTTGGCACAAGCGTGACAGAGACCCAATACTGCACCCGCTAAGTATCTAAAGAAAAAAAAATTCGGCCCACCACTTAGCAGTCGTTTTGATTTTGGCCCTTATGTGTGATTGAGTTTGACACCCCTCTAGCAACTTCTATTTATATCATTTATAATTATGTACTGAACTATCTATGTATATATCCCCCTGGTATACGTACAGCCCTGCTCCCCAAGTGGCACTATATAAATAATCAAACATACAAACAACCACACATACACACACACACATAGATACAACAACATACATACACACAGAAATACACCACACAAACATACAACATACATACATACACATCACACCACATAGATACATACATCATACACACACACACACAGTACATACATACATACATACATACATACACACACCACCATAGATACATACATACATACACATAACACCAGCATAAGAAACAATGTCAATTAACTAGAAAAATATTATAACAAGAAAAACTATTAAATAACTCTCCAAATACAAATCAACATATCCACGATCCCTCTACACTCGAACCAGAACAAAAACTACCGTACTCTACTGTGATTGAGTCAGGGCCATATATTTAAAATGCATATCGGCGTCAGTACAACATTGGTCGTTAATGTAAGGTGAGCGGTCGTTAGAGAATATATATAATGATCTATATTTATATACAAATGACAGCTCTGAGTGACGTCATCATTTAGGAACCCACCCTTGAACATCCTGCACTTGCCCTGGAGAGGAATTACATTCACGAGCAGTAGCCCACAGTAATATTACTTTCATACATGTGTAACATTTATTGTTCAGATGTAAATGCACATTGGTCGATATAAGGTTACTCTCTGGTTTCTTAAAAGGCCAAGCTGAATAGAACTTTTTTTTTTTGCTTTTCATCTAGGTTGGGCCAAACCATTGAGATCAGTTTATAGAGAACAAGAAGAAAGAAAAATAAACAAAGGTTTCAATAACTTGGAGCTCAACCATTTGATCCTTGGCCACAGTCATAGCATAGTCATCTGTCTCCACTTCTTAGTATAAAGTGTGATCTGTGCCAGGCCCCTTCCACTTGCCACATGCAGTTGCTGGGTTTCCTGCATACGTCTGTGCTTGCACTTGGGTTTCATCGCGTAAGGCGATCAAAAAGGTAAGCTCATACATGCCTATTACTATTTACTGTCATAATACTGTTGGCTGGTGCTAGTACCCCTTCAACACTGGTATGAAAACTCTACTAAAGTCACAGCTTGAATCAGCGAGCTACGGACACTCTTCATATCCTAGAAATAAATGGACAATGCAATTTGTTTATGACAGAGCTACTTCACTTTCTGGAAGATATTTCTTTATTCATAGCTATAGTGAAATCTTTGGTGACAGGTGGCCAAATCAAAAGAAAAAAACGGTCATATGGCCTGTCGGGCTGCAGGGAAAATGTTATTGGTAGATAGTATGATAGATTGCTGCTTGTAACCTCTTATGCCACCACCTTGAAGCAAGTTTATGTGGAACTTGATTGAAAAATGTCTGAATACTTGGTTTATTTTGCAATACAAATTAGGAGGGCACATTGGTGGTAAACCATTTAACTAGACATGGATTTCCTGGTGCCAGACATTGTAGAGACTTGATTTACGGATGTTAATTAAAGCTGCTGCTGCCTCTCAAACCTTGCATCATGGCTTGTAAGACTTCCCTAATAGCCTAAAACGCAGACCGAGTGAAAAGTCGTTAACATAACAGGAGGCATTATAAGAATCATTTTCACTTTTGAAAGGTTGAGCAGAATAATGATATTTACATTACTAGAAACTGAAATCAAATGATGTTAATATAAAGTCTCTTTCACCCATACATGTGTCTTTTCTAAACTGCAATAAACTAATGGCTAATATGTCTTAAAGGAATGTATTCACTGATAAAGTGAACTATTCCTTTACTGCATTAATAGAAAACGGGAGGTATGGTATAGCTCCCTTTAATGCCCATTCTTCAGTAGTAAAGCAGTCAAGGTTTAGTTCACAATCAGGGGTGTCAAACTCAATCACATCTAAAGGGCTTAAAATCAAAAAGACATGCTAAGTGGTGGCCAAACTTCTTTTAAAGATACTTAAGGGTATCTCCACTCGTTTTTAGTTTTGTGAATCCAGTTCTTTGAAGAACGGGAGGTAAAGGAACTGTGCCTTACCTTCCGTTCTTCAATAGAACACACAGGAGCCAGGTGGAGAGTAAGGAATTACGCCGCGTCTCTCGCTCAGCCCCCGGCGCGTATGTCTAACAGGTCCCGACGGACCTGTCTTCTATCACATGCGCGATCTATGCGCATAGAAGACAAGGTCTATATCGGGACTGTCAGACCAAGCGTGACTAAAGAAATTGGTTGAAAGGTGACCCCTAGTGGTAATAATATGGATTAACAAATTTAAGATTTTCAGCTCATTTACCTATTGCTCTGGGTAAATGCCCTGATCGTGCTTAGTGATGGCCCAGTTCGGGATCCGAATCCGCAGGGATTTACCTCGTTCACGAATGGCGGATATGTCGGGATTTTCCGGTTTTCCGCCTCCCGAACTTTTCCGAACCGCATTTTCTAAAAATTTTCGAAATACGAGGATTTCTTGTATTTTCGAAGATTTTTATTGTAATGGGTCCCGCTCGCGGATTTTCGAATTTTTTCGAAAATTCGCAAATCTCGAGCGGACCGGATTTTGTGATGTTCGGACATCTCTTATCGCGATTTCAATATCGCATATATCCGCAAAATCGATATTGAATCGCGAACGTTGGATGCCCTGGACTTTGGCGTAACCCGCAACATCTGTATCAGTATGGGTTAAAGTTGTGCTAACTGGTAGCGAACCATTAGCGTGTCTAAACTCCTTATATTTACCTAGCGAGTCTGGGTAAATCACCCCCTTTATGTTTCAAATAAACATTCACTTTTAATGACATAGGGAGGGGCCCATTAGTTTTGCTGGGGGGGGGCATGATTTTCTACTGGATTTTTATAGGGGATAATGTTCAGGGTAATTTCTGTTTTTTTTCTGTTCCATCATTTTAAAGGACAAATGTTTTTATAATTAAATGGTGACCTCATTTCTAAATGTGCGTGTGGGAGGGTAGTGAAATGAATCTGTAGGGGTGTGAGGGGGTTATTCTCTGGGAGGACAGGGTAACAAATAACCCCCCCACACACACAACCTGGGGGTTGCTATTCCCACTATTGTCATCTGTTCATCTGATTCAAACTCCGTCTCCCACTTGACCATCATCTGATCCTAGAGCAGTCGCCGTTTTGTTTTTTTAAAGAGGGGATAACCCTATGTTATATAAACTTAGTCAATAGGTTACGATTTAAAGTGTCAGTTCAGTGGAAATTATCAATATTGTTAAAATTGTAGTTGTGTAATGCTCTTCTTAGTTATTCTACATATTCTCTCCCATTTTGAAAAATCAGTTGATTTCATACCCCTTGCTGTTCCCTGTTGTTGACATTAGTGAGTTGCCATTTTCAGGTTGAAACGGTCCTTCTTCCCAGAATGCACCACATCCTGTGGAATGTTCCTAACAGTTAATTTCTACTGATTGGCTGTTGGATGGGTCAAAGATGCTCAATCTCTACTGAGCCAACTGAATCAACCCACGGCAGGGTCAGGGCAAAACCCATAACGGTCTCTATTAGGGGGTCCTGCAAAACAGGAAGTCAGTATTTCGGTTGCATTATTTTATACCAGACAAAATGTGAATGGGCAGGTTAAGGTCATTAGGATGGAACATATACTGCTCTTTTTTTCTAGAAAAGTATAAGTATTGCACTGAACTTCCCCTTTAATTTTAACTTTACATAGGTTTGAACCGTGGATGACCTTTTGTTTCTTACTGTTCCTTTAGGAGGGCATATCGGTCAGCAGGCTAAATTAAAAAAGGAAGAAGCCACACCTGCATTAAGTTCTATAGCCTTGGGCGCTTAGCTCCCTGCGATACAACTGTGGTAATGTACTTACCATGCTATACGTCCTGCAGGATTGTAGGGGACTAATGTTTTAATACTTGACTTTAGTTCTACTTATTTCCAAATAAATTAACAACTTTTAATTAACAGAAATTACAAATATTATACTTGGCAAGAAGAAACCTTAGTTTAAACTCAAACCTGGCTTCGGGTCAAAATATACATCAGATGAAATTCGTAAAACTGATAAATGTTGACCATTTCACAAAAGTTTGTATCAGAGTTGGACACTGTCAAACAGTTCAAATGTTAATTGTATGAACACACTGTCCGAACGCCAGTTCACTGGGCACGGATCAGACCAATCAATTGGTACAAGCTGCCACCACTTTAAGTTATGGCCTTAAAGACGCCCCAAAAACACTCTGACTCTCACTGACTATTCACACCCCTGTCCTGGCAGCTAAATGTTAACACTACACCATTCACTTCCAGCAACTAACTGGTTTAATAAGCATTTCCGTCCTTCAACAAGCAGTCACAGAGTTAATTATTTGCATTAGCACGCACACCCTTACAAAACTAGATACAAACATCATTCAGAAAATGGGCTAACTGGAGTTATTATAGAGCATCCAAGACAAAACTTATTACATTTTAGATTCATATTCCAAAAGGTGGACAGTGCATATAATACAAAAATAAAGAAAATGGCGTTATAATAAAACGACATATAATAGGTACAACAGTTATATAGAAAATAAAAAGGATAAAAATATTCACAGACCTACTCACTAGAAGAAGTCGTGTATCCCGGGGCGGGAAGAAAACATCGGGTTCAAAAACCCAAACGGTTTGTTCTAGTATGTCGCCTCAGTGGGAACACAGTTTATAGGGGCTAGAAGGATTTGTAAACCTTGATGTAACCACCCCCCTCCTGTCTATGCATGAGGTAGAAGTGTCTGGAATGTCAGATTTACAACTAGCCAAAGCATTCATTCGCCCTCAGTTAGGTAGATTCTCCATATAAATGTAGATTATACATTGTATTGGGATATTGACCACATATTCCTCTCCGTATTAATTAAAATTCCTCCAATAACAACATGACTGTGTGTAATCCATATTTCCCAAGATATTAATAACTCACCTTGGCAAGGGAATAAGGCTCCATGTTGGGTATCATTTTAATGTCCTAACTTCCTACTTCTTAAGGTACCCACCAACCCCTAGCTGAAGAGAATTCCAGATTCAAGGTTTTCGCCCCACATTGAAAAGAAGATCTGGTTCCATGCTTCACTAATCGTAATATAAACAATAGGACTGTTCCAGGGTGTAATGGTATTTTATTGGTTCCTTTGCAAGACGAATACAATAGTTTAACGCATTCTTGCCAAGTCACACACACTTTCCTGACACACATCATACAATATTTTGGGTATTATAGCTTCTTTGAGTGGAAAGGGGAAAGCTAGAATAGAAGAAAATTGAGAGGACATTACCATGTAGTAGAAGAACAATTAAGAGACCACCCATGGAGTAGAATAACAATTGAGAGACTCCCATGGATAGAAGGAGCATGCACATGTGTCATTGTTGGAACCTGGAATAAATTATATGTTATCAGAACACCTACAATCCCACATTACATAAAGTGCACAGCCGTTCCAATAGCATACCATATTAAAATGTATGCCACCACCAAAAATGTTTTATTTATATGTGGCAGGGAAATGGGCACAATCTAAACCAAGATGTATTTACCAGCACTTTGTTCCCTCGCTGCTTGCTGCCTGTTTTTGGGCAGGAAAAAGCAAATGGGCTCAATCAGCAACTGCTCCTGTGATAAAATGCTAATGTCAAGCCCCCTTCCTGCATTGCTTCCGGACACTGAAAAAGCACAAAGACAGCGAACTATAGGCAGCGGACTGGGAAACAAAGGTGTAAGTAAATTGGTGACAGATTTCAGACATAAACCTTCAAGGCGAGGTCTTGCCCATTTTCTTGCACACATTTAGCAAAAAAATACAGCACTTTCTAGATTCTTCCTTCCCTTTGTCTATCTGGGACCCACCCACCAGACTTTAAACTACCGGCACAGGGACCTATTTATTGTTTTTTGGATTGATTTACTAATGTATTTAATTCTCAAACGAGACCCCCATTACAAAAGAGCCTGAAGTTGCCAGTTTTTATGTTACAAGAGATCAAACACCAGACACATCTATGTCTTTACAGACAAGAGGAGATGGATGGTGAAAATACAAATTCCGCTCCCGCAATGACCATCAGCAGATTGAGAGCCAAGGAGCAGGTCAAGGACAAGATCATCACCATCTACCAAAGGAGGAGATGGTGGATGAATTTACTGAAATTCTGCTCTCCAGCACCATGATCATCAGCAGATGGAGCCAATGAGCAGGTCAAAGGACAAGACCATCCCACTCTACCAGAAAAGGAGATGGTGGATGATCATTACTGAAAATCCTGCTCCCAGCAATGACCATCCAGCAGATGGCCACTGAGCAGGTCAAAGGACAAGACCATCCACTTCTACCAGAAACAGGGAGATGTGGATGATATTACTGAAATTCTGCTCCCAGCAATGACCATCCAGCAGATGGGCCACTGAGCGGTCAAAGGACAAATCATCACCGTCTACCAGAAACCGTGGGGGAGATGGGTGGATGATTATACTGAAATTCCTGCTCCCAGCAATGACCATTTCAGCAGATGGAGCCACTGAGCAGCTCAAAGGACAAGACCATCCACGTCTACAAAACAGTGGAGATGGTGGACGATAATATGAAATTCCTGCTCCAGCAATGACCATCCAGCAGGGTGAGCAACTGAGCAGGTCAAACAGACAAAAGACCATACCAGTCTACCAGAAAAACGTGGAGATGTGGATGATATTACTGAAATTCCTGCTCCCAGCATGACCATCCGCAGATGGGCCACTGAGCAGCTCAAAGGACACAAGACCATCCACGCTACCAGAAACAAGGAGATGGTGGATTATATACTGAAATTCCTGCTCCCAGCATGGACCATCCAGCAGATGGACCACTGAGCAGGTCAACAAGTACCATCCACGTCTACCAGAAACAGTGGAGATGGTGGATTATAATACTGAAATTCCTGCTCCCAGCAATGACCATCCAGCAGATGGACAATGAGCAGGTCAAAGGACAAGACCATCCACGTCTACCGAAAACAGTGGGATGGTGGATTATAATACTGAAATTCCTGCTCCCAGCAATGACATCCAGCAGTGGAGCCACTGAGCAGTCAAAGGACAAGACCATCCACGTTCTACCAGAAACAGGGAGGAGATGGTGATATATATTGAAATTCCTGTCTCCAGCAATGACCATCCAGCAGTGGAGCACTGAGCAGGTCAAGGACAATCAGACCATCCAGTCTACCAGAAACGCTGGAGATGGTGGATATAATTACTGAAATTCCTGCTCCCAGCAATGACCATCCAGCAGATGGAGCCACTGAGCAGCGTAAAGGACAAGCCTACACTCTACCAGAAACGAGGAGATGGTGGGATGATATTACTGAAATTCCTGCTCCCAGCAATGACATCCAGCAGATGGAGCCACTGAGCAGTCAAAGGACAAGTCATCCACAGTCTACCAGAAACAGTGGAGATGGTGGATGATATTACTGAAATTCCTGCTCCAGCAATAACATCCAGAAGATGGAGCCACGAGCAGGTCAAAGGACAGAGTCCATCACCGTCTACCAGAAAACGTGGAGATGGTGGAGATATTACTGAAATTCCTGCTCCCGCAATGACCTATCAGCAGATGGAGCCACTGAGCAGGTCAAAGGACAGTCATCACCGTCTACCAGAAACAGTGGGAGATGGGGGAGTGATATTACTAAATTCCTGCTCCCAGCAATGACATCCAGCAGATGGAGCCACTGAGCAGGTCAAAGGACAAGCCATCACGTCTACCAGAAACACAGTGGAGATGGTGGATGATATTACTGAAATTCCTGCTCCCAGCAAGACTCATCCAGCAATGGAGCCACTGAGCAGGTCAAGGACAAGTCCATCACCTCTACCAGAAACAGTGGAGATGGTGGATGATATTACTGAAAATTCTGCTCCCAGCAATGACCATCCAGCAGATGGAGACACCTGAAGCAGGTCAAAGGACAAGACCATCCACGTCTACCAGAACAGAGGAGATGGTGGATGATATTACTGAAATTCCGCTCCCAGCCATATACATTCCAGCAGATGGAGCCAACTGAGCAGGTCAAAGGACAAGCCATCACATCTACCAAAACAGTGGAGATGGTGGATGATATTACTGAAATTCCTGCTCCAGCAAGACTATCCAGCAGATGGAGCCACTGAGCAGGTCAAAGGACAAGCCATCACCGTTCACCAGAAACAGGGAGATGGTGGATGATATTCACGAAATTCTGCTCCCAGCAATGACTATCCAGCAGCTGGAAGCCACTGAGCAGGTTCAAAGGACAAGACCATCACACTTCTACCAGAAACAGTGGAGATGGTGGATATATTACTGAAATTCCTGCTCCCAGCAATGACCATCCAGCAGATGGAGCCACTGAGCAGGTCAAAGGACAAGACCATCCACCTCTACCAGAAAACAGGGAGATGGTGGATGATATTACTGAAATTCTGCTCCCAGCAATGACATCCAGCAGATGGAGCCACTGAGCAGGTCAAAGGAAAAGCCATCCACGTCTACCAGAAACAGGGGAGATGGTGGATGATATTACTGAAATTCTGCTCCCAGCAATGACCATCCAGCAGATGGAGCCACTGAGCAGGTCAAAGGACAAGTCCTACCATCTACCAGAAACAGTGGAAATGGTGGATGATATTTACTGAAATTCCTGCTCCCAGCAATGACATCCAGCAGATGAGCCAATAGAAGGTCAAAGGACAAGTCCATACCGTCTACAGAAACAAGTGGAGATGGTGGATGATATTACTGAAAATTCCTGCTTCCAGCAATGACCATCCAGCAGATGGAGCCCTGAGCAGGTCAAAGGACAAGTCCATCACGTCTACCAGAAACAGGGAGATGGTGGTGAATTACTGAAATTCCTGCTCCCAGCAATGACCATCCAGCAGGGAGCACTGAGCAGGTCAAAGGACAAGACCATCACGTCTACCAGAAACAGTGGAGATGGTGGATGATATTACTGAAATTCCTGCTCCAGCAATGACCATCAGCAGATGGAGCAACTGAGCAGGTCAAAGGACAAGACCATCCACGTACCAGAAACAGAGGAGATGGTGGATGATATACTGAAATTCCGCTCCCAGCAAGACCATCCAGCAGTGGAGCCACTGAGCAGTCAAAGGACAAGAACCATCAACGCTACCAGAAACAGAGGAGATGGTGGATGATATTACTGAAATTCCTGCTCCAGCAAGACCATTCAGCAGATGGAGCCACTGAGCAGGTCAAAGGACAAAGTCCATCACGTCTACCAGAAACCGTGGGATGGTGGATGATATTACTGAAATTCCTGCTCCCAGCAATGACCATCGCAGATGGAGCCGCGACAGGTCAAAGGACAAGACCATCCACGTCTACCAGAAACAGTGGAGATGGTGGGATGATATTACTGAAATTCCTGCTCCCAGCAATGACCATCCAGCAGATGGAGCAGAGCAGGTCAAAGGACAAGTCCATCACGTCTACCAGAAACAGTGGAGATGGTGGATGATATTACTGAAATTCCGCTCCCAGCAATGACATCCAGCAGATGAGCCAGAGCAGGTCAAAGGACAAGACCATCCACAGTCTACCAGAAAACGTGGAGATGGTGGTGAGTATTACTGAAATTCCTGCTCCAGCAATGACCATCTGCAGATGGAGCCCGCTGAGCAGGTCAAAGGACAAGACCATCCAGTCTACCAGAAACAGGGAGATGGGGGGATGATATTACTGAAATTCCTGCTCCCAGCAATGACCATCCGCAGATGGAGCCACTGAGCAGTCAAAGGACAAGGACCATCCACGTCTACCGAAAACAGGGAGATGGTGGATGATATTACTGAAATTCCTGCTCCCAGCAATGACATCCGCAGATGGAGCCACTGAGCAGGTCAAAGGACAAGACCATCACGTCTACCGAAAAAAGTGGAGATGGTGGATGATATTACTGAAATCCTGCTCCCAGCAATGACCATCCAGCAGATGGAGCCAGAGCAGCTCAAAGGACAGACCATCACCATTACCAGAAACAGTGGAGATGGTGGATGATATTACTGAAATTCCTGCTCCCAGCAATGACCATCAGCAGATGGAGCCACTGAGCAGTCCAAAGGACAAGACCATCACCGTCTACCAGAAAACAGGGAGGGGGGTGGATGATATTACTGAAATTCCTGCTCCCAGCAATGACCATCCTGCAGATGGAGCCCTGAGCAGGTCAAAGGACAAGACCATCCACGTCTACCAGAAACAGTGGAGATGGTGGATGAGTATTACTGAAATTCCTGCTCCCAGCAATGACCATCCTGCAGATGGGCCAAGAGCAGGTCAAAGGACAAGACCATCCAATCTACCAGAAACAGTGGAGATGGTGGATGATATTACTGAAATTCCTGCTCCCAGCAATGACCATCCAGCAGATGGAGCCACTGAGCAGTCAAAGGACAAGACCATCACATCTACCAGAAAACAGTGGAGATGGTGGATGATATTACTGAAATTCCTGCTCCCAGCAATGACCATCCGCAGATGGAGCCACTGAGCAGTCAAAGGACAAGACCATCACCTCTACCAGAAACAGTGGAGATGGTGGATGATATTACTGAAATTCCTGCTCCCAGCAATGAACCATCCGCAGATGGAGCCCTGAGCAGGTCAAAGGACAAGACCATCCACGTCTACCAGAAACAGTGGAGATGGTGGATGATATTACTGAAATTCCTGCTCCCAGCAATGACCATCCAGCAGATGGAGCCCTGAGCAGCTCAAAGGACAAGACCATCCACTCTACCAGAAAAAGAGGAGATGGTGGATGATATTACTGAAAATTCCTGCTCCCAGCAATGACCATCCTGCAGATGGAGCCACTGAGCAGGTCAAAGGACAAGACCATCCACGTCTACCAGAAAACAGTGGAGATGGTGGATGATATTACTGAAATTCTGCTCCCAGCAATGACCATCCAGCAGATGGAGCCACTGAGCAGTCAAAGGACAAGACCATCCACGCTACCAGAAACAGAGGAGATGGTGGATGATATTACTGAAATTCCTGCTCCAGCAAATGACCATCCAGCAGATGAGCCACTGAGCAGCTCAAAGGACAAGTCACATCATTCTACCAGAAACGGAGTGAAATGGTGGATGATATTACTGAAATCCTGTCCAGCAATGACTATCCAGCAGATGGAGCCAATGAGCAGGTCAAAGGACAAGTCCACAACGTTCTACAGAAGAAACATGGAGATGGTGGATGATATTACTGAAATTCCTGCTCCCGCAATGACCATCCAGCAGATGGAGCCACTGAGCAGGCCCAAGGATAAGACCATTTAAGTCTAACAAAAACAGAGGAGATGGTTGATGAAATACTAAAATTCCTTCCCCCAGTAAAGACAATTCCTCTGAGGGAAGGCCGCAGAGCAGGTGAAGGACAAGAGCATCACAACTAAGGAGAAAGCTGATGCTGATCAGAGCAGGGCTCTCAGTGGAGAACATCCAGCAGAGGGAGGCACTGAGCAGAGTCCTGGAAAATCCTGCAGATAATAACAGCAGCTGCAAAGTTACTGTGGCACAGGAGCCTTCTATAGATAATTCAACAAAGAATGATATAAAAAAAAAAAAGAAAGAGAAGAAGAAAGAGAATCAGAAGGACAGAGTGAAATAAAAATCAAAGCAAAAATAAGGAACATTGACAAAAATAGAGAAGAGAAACCTGTATTTATACTGTATATATGGTATATTGTTACACTGCTGTCCTATTAAAATATATAGGATGTATGTGAGTATATATTTTAAATTGTTATAAGTCTATTATTTAAGATTTTTTCTGACTGATTAATCTTATTTCTAAAATTCCAGTTGGTTCCAGAGATTCAGTTGCATAAAGTAACATGTCGGTGGGCGGGGTTTAAACATGAATGTGGTGTGTGCGCTGGGTCCTGCTGATTATTTTAAGAATTAGAACATGTCGGTGGGGGGGGTGTGGTTATAAGATGAATGTGGTGGGTGGGCTGGGTCCCTGCTGATTATTTTTAATTAGAACATTTCGGTGGGGGGGTTAAACATGAATGTGGTGGGTGGCGGCTGGGTCCCTGCTGATTATTTTTAGAATTAGGTGGGCGGGTAGTGTAAACATGAATGTGGGGGTGGCGCTGGGTCCCTGCTGATTATTTTTAGAATTAGAACATGTTGGTGGGGGTTGGTTAAACATGAATGGGTGGTGGGTGGCGCGGGGTCCCTGCTGATTATTTTAGAATTAGGTGGGCGGGTTATTTTAAACATGAATGTGGTGGGTGGCGCTGGGTCCCTGCTGATTATTTTTAGAATTAGAACATGTCGGTGGGGGGGGGGTAAACATGAATTTGGTGGGTGGCGTGGGTCCCTGCTGATTATTTTAGAATTAGAACATGTCGGTGGGCGGGGTTTTTAAACATGAAGTGGTGGGTGGCGCTGGGTCCCTGCCGATTATTTATAGAATTAGGTGGGCGGGGTTTTAAACATGAATGTGGTGGGTGGCGCTGGGTCCTGCTGATTGGCAGCCAGTTTTAGAGACAATTTCAATTAAATGGAAGTTCTTAGCAAAGAAGGTACCAGATTTAGCAGGTAATGCTAGATAAAAATCCAGCAAGCAAATTAGTTGTTCATATTTGCTGAATTGTAGTTCTGGTTTTGGACATTTGTATAGTATAGTAAGAATGTGTGTGTTTGTGTGATGTCGTTTTAAACTCCATAATATTGCTATTGCAATGGAAGTGTTAGGGGGGGTTGGTTTTGTGTTTGTAAACTATAAAAAAAATATATTTTGTGATGATTTAGGTGTGGTTGTCATTAGAGATGGGTGTGAAACTGTTACGTTTCGTTACGTTTTCGGATTTATGGATCTAGGATAATACGAAGATTCGAAAATCCAAAAAACGTGACGTGCATTTTAAATTTCAGATCCCATTTTCGATGATATTGAACGTTCAAGGGTATTTTCAAGTATTATCGAAAATAACTCGAACGTTCGATAATCCTCGAAAAGGGATCCAAAGTCCCAAAATCCGAACGATCCACCCAGTTTTGGAAGGAAAATTCAGATTTCGGAACTGAGTGGTTCCAGACGGACCCGGATCCCATCTCTAGTTGTCATAGAAACAGAAAGGTGGGTGGGTTAGGGGGTGTATCTGTAGGGTGTGTACCTATACAGCTTAGAGTAGCTAGGACAGGGTTTCCCAAAGGGGTTGTGCCGGGGCAGACTTGAAAGAGCCAGAAGTGTGCTTCAGAATTTTGTAGAGAGAAAACATTTTCACCAGAAGAACTTACATTTTTGTTTTTTTGTACTCTAAAATAAATATTACAATACAATGTCAAACAGTCAATTTAGTGTAAATATGTGTAATTATACTTTAAGTCAACATTAAGAACACAGATATGCCTCGAGATAAATTTGTATTGTCAAGTGCGCCATGTTTTGAAAATGTTTGGAATCGATGGCCTAGGACTCAGGTACAGTTCATTAAGAAAGTGACAGCTTTGATTACAACCGTGAGAATGTCATGTTTGAAAGTTCTACACATAATGCCCAGAATCACCGATAATGCTTTCACAGGTTCACGATAGAAGATAGGACACTCTTGTAATATGTCCTGCATATTCGTACAAATTTCGTATCTCTAGGGCGAAAACTGTGGGAGAAGAAAAATAATAGTAGAGAAGTTAAAAAACAGAAGAATAAAAGAAAAAAGAAAAGGAAAGAACAGTAATTCGGCTTAATAATACCGGTAAAACCAAGAAATAAATAAACCAAGAATAACCTTTACCAATCTGGGCAAAGAATGTAACCAGCACTGAATGTAACCAGAGTGCCCCAATGCTGTGCGTTTTGGGGTGCAAGGGGCTGCTGGGAGTGGGAGATGAGGTGTGGTCATATGGGGGCCGCAAGGTGGAGAGCGAGGGGCTGTTGAAAGGAGGTTGGCGCTGTCCACTACAACTGTCCCCATGGGGGGTGCGCACTAGCAGGGGGGGGCCCTCCACCTCACAGGCAGGGACTCCACACCCCACCAAGTGGCACTGAGAAGTGCTTTTGGGGCCTACGTTTTCCTGCAGTCTTAATACAATCAATATTCCTCCTATTTATAAAGCTGACGTTTTCACGGCAAAAACTATTGCTGCGGCAATGTGAGTCGATGGTGTTTGTTTTTTGTTTTTGCTGCAATAACTGTACACGGTTATTAAGTATAGGTATTGGGCGAAAAGAGAAAATTCCCACCAGTGCAAAAAGTGTGATGCACTGTGCATGGTGGGGTGCGAGGGGCAGCTGGGAATGTGGGGGTCTGCGGAAGGGGGGGATTATGTGCCAGGGGCAGGTGTTATTTATCGTATAGGATCGGTTGACCTGCAGAATGTGAAGCCAAAGGCAAACGCGGTTCAATAAAAATTAAAGAGCAAGTCCACCTCTTGTATTCAGGTAAATCACTGCCCCGATCCGCAATTAATAGCAAACTCAGTGTAGTGGCAGATTGCATAAAGTACCGTTATTTCATCTCTATAACTAGATTGTAAGCTCTAGGGGCAGGAACCTCATTACCTCTTGTGGCAATTCTCTAGCACACACGTGTCAAACTCAAGGCCCGTAGGCCAAACTGGACCCCTTGGCTCTTGTTGTGGGCCCCGGGGACCTAAAACAGCACCAAGATTTATCACATGTTACCCATTGTGCAGTCCAAGTAGTGGGTAATTATAGAGCCGCTAGATACCGTGCCCTGCTACTCACTCTTTTAACATTCCCATGCATTTACTAAGATAGCGTGATCGTGATAACTAGCAGGCAGATCTATAGTTACGATGCTGCTTGATACTGCAAAAATGAGCTGCAAAGTAAGGCTTGGATGCAGAGTACTGCTGTAACAACTGGTCACAATCTAGCCCGGCACTAGGGAGTGGAGGGAGGTGTGACAAGAGCCTTCCATGGAGTTGACTATTCTACAGAAGAGTAAGGTGGGCATTCCACATTAGCACATGATCGCGCCATAGGCAGAGGTGCCAGTCCAAAACAGGTGTGCTTTACAGCCTTTCCCTGCAAGACCTAGCGCTTGGCACAAGCGTGACAGAGACCCAATACTGCACCCGCTAAGTATCAAAGAAAAAAAATTCGGCCCACCCATTAGCAGTCTGTTGATGTTTGGCCCCTTATGGTGATTGAGTTTGACACCCCTCTAGCACTTCTATTTATATTATATTTATTAATTTATGTACTGAACTATCTATGTATAATCCCCCTGTATAGTACAGCCCTGCATCCCCAAGTGGCACTATATAAATAATCAATACATACAAACATACATACATACATACATACACACACACAAGATCAACAACATACATACACACAACACACACACAAAACATTACATACATACACATACACACACACACTAGATACATACATACATCATACACACACAATCACGATACATACATACATAATACATACATACACAACACCACACATAGATACATACATACATACACATAACACCAGCATAAGAAACAAGTCAATTAAATAGAAAAATATTTATTAACAAGAAAAACTATTAAATAACTCTCCAAATACAAATCAACATATCCCAGATCCTCTACACTCGAACAGAACAAAAACTACCGTACTTACTGTGATTGAGTCTAGGGCCATATATTTTAAAATGCATATGTGCTATCGTAGTACAACATTGGTCGTTAATGTAAGGTCAGGGTCGTAGAGAATATATTAATATGATCTAATTTTATATACTAAATGACAGCTCTGAGTGACGTCATCAATTAGGAACCCACCCTTGAAACATCCTGCACTTGCCCCTGGAGAGGAATACATTCCAGAGCAGTAGCTAGCCCACGTAATATTTCTTTCATTACATGTGTAACAGTTTATGTTCAGATGGAAATGCCGATTGGTCGATATAAGGTACTTCTCTGGTTTCTTAAAAGGCAAGCTGAATAAGAACATTTTTTTTGCTTTTCATCTAGGTTGGGCCAAACCATTGAGATCAGTTATAGAGAACAAGAAGAAAAGAAAAATAAACAAAGGTTTCAATAACTGAGCTCACACATTTGATCCTTGGCCACAGTCATTAGACATAGTCATCTGCTCCACTTCTTAGTAATAACCGTGTGATGATGTGCCAGGCCCCTTCCACTTGCCACATGCAGTGCTGGGTTTCCTGCATACGTCTGTGCATTGACTTGGGTTTCTCGCTGTAAGGCGATCAAAAAGGTTAAGCATCATACATGCCTATTACTATTTACTGTCATAATACTGTTGGCTGGTGCTGATTACCCCTTAAACACCTGGTATGAAAACTCTACTAAAGTCACAGCTTGAATCAGCGAGCTACGGACACTCTTCATATCCTAGAAATAAATGGACAATGCAATTGTTTTATGACAGAGCCTACATTCACTTTCTGGAAGATATTTCTTTATTCATAGTCTATAGTGAAATCTTTGGTTGACAGGTGGCCAAATCAAAAAGAAAAAAAACGGTCCATAGGCCTGTCGGCATGCAGGAAAAGTATGGTGAGATAGTATGATAGATTGCTGCTTGTACCAATCTATGCCACCACCTTGAAGCAAGTTTGGTGGAACTTGATTGAAAAATGTCTGAATACTTGGTTTTATTTTGCAATACAAATTAGGAGGGCATCATTGGTGGGGTAAACCATTGAACTAGACATGGATTTCGGGTGGGCCAGACATTGTAGAGACTTGATTTACGGATGTTAATAAAGCTGCTGCTGCCTCTCAAACCTTGCATCATGGCTGTAAGACTTCCCTATAGCCTAAACCGCAGACGAGTGAAAAGTCGTTAACATAACAGGAGGCATTATAAGAATCATTTTCACTTTTGAAAGGTTGAGCAGAAATAATGATATTTACATTACTAGAAAATGAAATCAAATGATGTTAAATAAAGTCTCTTTCACCCATACAATGTGTCTTTCAAACTGCAATAAACTAATGGCTAATATGTCTTAAAGGAATAGTTCACTGATAGTGAACTATCCTTTACTGCATTAATGAAGAACGGGAGGTATGGTATAGCTCCCTTTAATGCCATTCTCAGTTAAAGCAGTCAAGGTTAGTTCACAACTACAGGGGTGTCAAACTCAATCACCTAAAGGGCTAAAATCAAAAAGACATGCTAAGTGGTGGGCCAAACTTCTTTTAAAGATACTTAAGGGTATCTCCACTGTTTAGTTTGTGAATCCAGTTCTATTGAAGAACGGGAGTAAAGGAGCTGTGCCTTACTTCCGTTCTTCAATAGAACACACAGGAGCCAGGAGAGAAGGTAAGAAATTACCCGCTCGCTCGCTCCCCGGCGCGTGTCTAACAGGTCCCGACGGACCTTGCTCTATGCGCCTAGCGCGATCTATGCGATAGAAGACAAGGTCTATCGGGACCTGTCGACACAAGCGTGACTAAAGAAAATGTTGGAAGAGTGACCCCTAGTGGTAATGAATATGGATTAAACAAATTTAAGATTTTCAGGCTCATTTACCTATTGCTCTGGGTAAATGCCCTGTATCGGATTAGTGATGGCCCAGTTCGGGATCCGAATCCGCAGCGGATTTTACCTCGTTCACGAATGGCGGATATCGGGATTTTCCGGTTTTTCGCGCCTTCCCGAATTTCGAACCGCATTTTCTAAAATTTTCGAAATTACGAGGATTTCTTGTATTTTCGAAGATTTTTATTGTAATGGGTCCGCTCGCGGATTTTCGAATTTTTCGAAAATTCGCAAATCTCGAGCGGACGGATTTTGTGATGTTCGGACATCTCTTATCGCGATTCAATATCGCATATATCGCGCAAAACGATATTGAATCGCGAACGTTGGATGCCCTGGTGACTTTGCGTAACCCGCAATCTGATCAGTATGGAGTTAAAGTTGTGCTAACTGGTAGCGAACCAGTTGCGTGTCTATAACTCCTTATATTTACCTAGCGGCAGTCTGGGTAAATCACCCCCTTTATGTTTCAAAATAACATTCACTTTTAAGACATAGGGAGGGGCCCATTTAGTTTGCTGTGGGGGGGGCATGATTTCTACTGGGATTTTTATAGGGGATAATGTTCAGGGTAATTCTGTTTTTTTTTCTGTTCCCCATTTTAAAGGACAAATTGTTTTTATAATTAAATGGTGACCTCATTTCTAAATGTGCGTGTGGGAGGGTAGTGAAATGAATCTGTAGGGGGTGTGAGGGGGTATCTCTGGGAGGACAGGGTAACAAATACCCCCCCACACACACAACCTGGGGGTTGCTATTCCCAACTAGTTCATCTGTTCATCTGATTTCAAACTCCGTCTCCCACTTTGACCATCATCTGATCCTAGAGCAGTCGCCGTTTTGTTTTTAAAGAGGGGATAACACCTATGTTATATAAACTTAGTCAATGGTTACGATTAAAGTGGTAGTTCAGTGGAAATTATCAATATTTGTTAAATTTTAGTTTGTGAAATGCCTTCTTAGTTATTCACATATTCTTCTCCCATTTTGAAAAATCAGTTGATTTCATACCCCTTGTGTTCCCTGTTGTTGACATTAGTGAGTTGCCATTTCAGGTTGAACGGTCCTTCTTCCCAGAATGCACCACATCCTTGGAATGTTCCTAACAGTAATTTCTATGATTGGCGTTGGATGGGTCAAAGATGCTCAATCTCTTAGAGCAAAATGAATCAACCCAGGCGGAGGGTCAGGGGCAAAACCATACGGTCTCTTATTAGGGGTCCTGCACAAACAGGAAGTCAGTATTTCCGTTGCATTTATTTAACACAGACAAAATGTTGAATGGGCAGGTAAGGTATTAGGATGGAAATATACTGCTCTTTTTTTCTGAAAAGTATAAGTATTTGCACTGAACTTCCCCTTTAATTTTAAACTTTACATAGGGTTTGACCGTGGATGACCAGCTTTGGTTTATGTTTCTTGATTGGAGGTGCTATCAGATCCAGACGGCTAAATTAAAAAAGGAAAGAGCCACTACCTGCATTAAGTTCATAGCTTGGGCTGCTTAGCTCCCTGCGATACACTGTGGGTAATGTACTTACCATGCTATACGTCCTGCAGGATTGTAGGGACTAATGTTTTAATACTTTAGTTCTACTTTATTTCCAAATAAATTAACACTTTTAATTAAAGGAAATTACAATATTATACTTGGCAAGAGAGAACCTTAGTTTAAACTCCAAACCTGGCTTCGGGTTCAAAAATATCATCAGATGAAATTCGTAAAACTGATAAATGTTGACCATTTCACAAAAGTTGTATCAGAGTTGGACACGTGTCAAACAGTTCAAATGTTAATTGTAATGAACCACACTGTCATGAACGCCAGTTCACTGGGCACGGGATCAGACCAATCAATTGGTACAAGCTGCCACCACTTTAAGTTATGGCCTTAAAGACGCCCCAAAAACACTCTTGAATCTCTCACTGACTATGCAACCCCCTGTCCTGGCAGCTAAATGGTTAACAATACACCATTCACTTCCAGCAACTAACTGGTTAATAAGCATCCGTCCTTCAACAGCAGTCACAGAGTTAATTAAATTTATACTGCACACTCCCATTCAAAACACAGATAAACATATCAGAGGCTAACTGGAGTTATTATAGAGCATCAAAGACAAAACTTATTACCATTTTAGATTCAATATTCCAAAAGTGGGACAGTGCATATAATACAAAAATATAAAAGAAAATGGCGTTATAATAAAACGAAATATAATAGGTACAACAGTTATAGAAAATAAAAAGGATAAAAATATTCACAGAGACCTATCTACTAGAAGAAGTCGTGTATCCGGGGCGGGAAGAAACATCGGGTTCAAAACACCACGGTTTGTTTAGTTTCGCCAGTGGGAACACAGTTATAGGGGCTAGAAGGATTTGTAAACCCTTTGATGAACCACCCCCCTCCTGTCTATGCATGAGGTAGAAGGTCTAGGAATGTCCAGATTTACAACTAGCCAAAAGCATTCATTCGCCCTCAGTTAGGGAGATTTCTCATATAAATGTAGATATGTATCATTGTATTGGGATATTGACCACATATTCCTGTATTATCTCTTTTTAAATTCCTCCAATAACAAAACGACCTTGTGTGTAATCCATATTTCCCAAGATATTAATAACTCACCTTGGCAAGGGAATAAGGCTCCATGTTGGTATCATTTTAATGTACCTAACTTTCCTACTTTAAGGTACCCACCAGACCCCTAGCTGAAGGGAATTCCAGATTCACGGTTTCGCCACATTGAAAGAAGATCTGGTTCCATGCTTACTAAATTAATATAAACAATAGGATCTGTTCCAGTGGTGTTGTAATGGTATTTTATTGGTCCTTTGCAAGAACGAATACCAAATAGTTAAACGCATTCTTGCCAAGTCACTACACACTTTCCGACACACATCATACAATATTTTTTGGGTATTATAGCTTCTTTGAGTGTGAAAGGGGAAAGCTAGAATAGAAGAACAATTGAGGACATACCATGTAGTAAGAAGAACAATTAAGAGACCACCCATGGAGTAGAATAACAAGAGAGACCCAGGAGTAGAAGAACAACGATTTGGAACCTCCCATGTGAGAAATAACAATTGATGAGACCATCCATGGAGTAGACAGAACAAAACTGAGGAGATCCCCATGGAGTAGAATAACAATGAGGAGACCCCTTGGAGTAGTAGTATGTAAGAAACAACTGAGAGGACCTCCGTGGATTGTGATAGAACAATTAAGAGACCTCCATGGTAGAGAAGAACAATTGAAAGACTCCCATATGAGTAGAAGAACAATGAGAGACTTTCATGTAGTAGAAGAACAATGAGAGACCTCCCATGTAGTAGAAGAACAATTGAGAGTCCTTTCATGGAGTAGTCAGAAACATTTTAGATAGACTCCCATGGTGAGTAGAAGAACAAACTGAGAGACCTCCCATGGAGTACAATAACAATTGGAAGACCTCCCATGGAGTAGGAGAACAATTAAGAGACCTCCCATGGAGTAGAAGAATAATTAAAAGACCTCCCATGGAGTAGAAGAATAATTGAGAGACCTCCCGTGGAGTAGAAGAGCAATTGAGAGACCTCCCATGTAGTAGAAGAACAATTGAGAGACCTCTCATGGAGTAGAAGAACAATTGAGATACCCCCCTTTGAGTAGAAGAACAACTGAGAGACCTCCCATGGAGTAGAAGAAACAATTGAGAGACCTCCAAAGGGCCCGTAGAAGAACAGTTGAGAGACGACCTCCCATGGAGTAGAAGAACAATTGAGGAGGACCCCATAGAGTTAGAAGAACAGTTGAGGAGACTTCCCATTGGGGTTGAAGAACAATTGGAGACCCCATGGAGTAGAAGAACAGTTGAGAGACCTCCCATGAAGTAGAAGAGCAATGAGGAGGACCCCCCATTGAGTAGAAAACAAAAACTGAGGACCTCCATGGGGTAGAGTTAGAAGAACAATTGAGAGACCTCCGATGGAGAGCGTAGCAGAACATTTAAGAGGCCTCCCTAGAATAGAAGAAGAATTGTGAGACCCCCATAGAGTAGAAGAAGAATTGAGAGACCTCCCATGGAGAAGAACAACTGAGAGACTTACCAGGAGTAGAAGAACAATGAGAGACCTCCCATGGAGTAGAAGAACAAAAGACAGACTCCCATGGAGTAGAAGAGTAGAAGAACAAAAGAGAGGCCTCCCAAGTGAGTTAGACACATTGAGAGACCTCCCATGGGGAGGGATATTGAACCACATATTCCTTCCTGTTTAATTATAAACTCCTCCAATAAAAACATGACCTGTGTGTAATCCATATTTCCCAAGATATTAATAACTCCCTGGCAAGGGAATAAGGGGCTCCATATGGTTATCATTTTAATGGGCCTAACGTCCCATTCACAAATATAATATTGGTTTCTGTCTAAACATATCCAAAACCGAAATACAGTTTATTTCATGTATGGTTGTCCTTAAAAAGGCCTCTTAACGGTACCCACCAGACCCACTAGCTGAAGAGAATTCCAGATTCACGGTTTCGCCCCACATTGTCTGGAAAAGACAAGATCTGGTTCCATGCTTCACTAATCGTATAATATAAACAATAGGACTGTTCCAGGGGATGGAATGGTATTTTTATTGGTCCTTTGCAAGAACTAATACCCATATAGTTAACGCATTTCTTGCCAAGTCACCTACACACTTCCTGACACACAATTGAGAGGACATACCATGTAGTAGAAGAACACAATTAAGAGGACCACCATGGAGTAGAAGAAGTGGAGGACCCCCTGGCGCGATAGAAGAAGGAGTTGAGAGACCCCATGAACTAGAAGACAGTTGAGAGACCCTCCCATGGAGTAAGAAGAACAGTGAGAGAAGTCCATGGATTAGAACAATTGAGACCTCCCATGAAGTAAGGAAACAATTTGAGAGACTTCATGGAGTAGAAGAACAGTTGAAGGACCCTCCCATGAGAAGAAGAACAACTGATTGAACCCATAATAGAAAAGTAGCCTTGAGACATCCATGGTAGTTAGTAGAACAATTGAGAGACCTTTCCATGAAGTAACATTTTTATGGCAATAATTCTCCCATCAACTCTATGATTATCATCGCAGCGACAGGATTTGGCACAATGTGATTTTGTCAGTGCCTTAACCAACACTAGATTGTTGATTTTTAAAGCGTTGTTTGTGTTTCAGTTCAATCTGCCATGAGGATGGTGAGAATTACACTTTTCCCTTGATGGTGTGTATCAGGAAGTGAAATGCTGTCTTGGCGATATGTTTTTAAATAAATAGAATTCTTCCTGCTGGGAATAAAAAATTATTAACCAGTCACCAGTGAGGATACATCATCTCTGAAATCCAGGTCTGCAGGCCAAGGGATCATTTCAGCTCTAACCTTGTTCAGAGAGAGAAACAACACAGAGACTATGGGGACTCCAAGGTTATCCTTTTAGGTAGAATTCTTAACCAGTTCGTAGGATTAGGGCCCCATGCCAGGATTGTGTGTGGGAGTCAAGATAACGCGTTTTACATAAAGAAATAAGAGCCCATGCAGGGCTGGCTAGTCTCAGTGAATGGGTCTGATGTGAAGAGAGGACTAAATGCAACACACAGTAAAGCCTCGTACACAGTTGGATAATTGTCATATGATGTGTGTAGCCGAGGGAAATGAGCAATCGCACGATATTCATACGAAAATATAGCATCAAGACGTCCAAAGACCAACGACCGTCGATATTATCGGCTTTTTCTGACGATCAGCCCTGGCAGATTTGTTCTGCCGATTGTCGTATATTTGTACTTATGGACAGCAGATTATCGTAACGTTACACAAAAAAAATATATAAAAGGCGCACTATGCTCTTGCATTTATTAATTGTGCGGATACCGAACGTTACTTACGTTTTTCTACGAACGTGTCAATTATGAGGATTATTGAATGTTGTTAAACGTTGTCGTCGGCTTGCATCGTTACGAACATTATCAACGTGTGTACAAGATTAAGGTTACATTATATCCAGCCATGCAAAAGGAAGACATCACATGTGTCCCGAATGCAACGGTGCACCAGAAAAATCCTCAATAGAGATTTCGATCTCTGAAAACGATTTATGGCCTTTTCCACACAGTTGGCTGTTAAGGGGGAACTGTGATTCTTTATAAATGGCACTTTATTAAAAAGAGCACACTCCTAACCTTTTATTTAAAATAAACAGGTCCAGGATTCATGATTCTAGTTGACAGTTTATACAAAAGTTACAGCAGTATTAAGGGTTTGTTTTTATGTAGCACTGGAGTGTGACATCACCAGCATTGGGGACTGCCTCCAAGTCAAAGGTTGGAGCATGCCCACTGCTATGACATCATCATCTGGATCATAAACATGATTCAAATGTTTAAATTCATTTAAAGTAGCTACAAGCCTGAAAAAAAAATATTTTTTCTCTACCCAAGATTGCAATAGGGAAGAGGAAAGGGAAATGGTTAGGTAAACGGCATCAGAAAAGATGATTTGGGGGGGTGGAACTTGTGAACACACAGCTTATAACACGTGCCTGTCACATAGAAACCCAAAGAGACTAGGGGCAGTATGAAGGAAAGAGTAACTTACCCTTTAGTCCCATTTTGGGACGGAGGCACATCTCATAAAATTGTTAATATGAAACTTGAGTCCTCTTTAAATGTTTATTTAATAGTTTGAGCTTATTCAGCGTTTTTTGTTAGTTCCTAAAAACAAGGAATATATTGAAAGCAGTATTACTAGTTAAAGGGTGATATATGTTTCCCACCACCCTTTTAATACAATAATCAGGGTGAGGACACTAAAATGCAGGTCAACCCCTGGGTTTACCATTCATATTTTTGCTTTGGCATCATTCAGTGCTGTCGCCTTAATTGCACCCTGGCCTATGATTTTTGCAACTTTGGACAAGAAGCAAACGTTTTCCTATTGGCCAAGGTGGGGCGATAGGGACCAACAATTCCACGGTATTTACGACAATAGTTTGTACAAATTTGGCATAGGAGCCTGTGGAATGGAAACCATGTTACAATGCCCAATTAACATGTTTACAAACTAGTTACTAAGTCACTGCCTATAAGGGAATACTAGTTATAGCATTGCTCCCACCCATATGTTTCATGCAAATTACAGATTAATTCATCGCACTGTCATAGCCTGCAGTGGGCCACTTCGCTCACGCATTTGCCACCCACCCTGTTGCTTCCTATGTAGATACGTCTCAGTTGTTGTTATCAAAAGTGTTTACCCCCCTTGCAACCATATAATTTTTCCCATTTTTGTTAACAACCATAAAAAGTAGTTGGGCTACAGGGATATAGGCTTTTTTTCCGCCCGCCTGTCGTATAGTCAACACACCCAATTTTCCAACCAACCAATATTGGTACTGTGTGCGACTGTAGTCACCATTCGCCCATATACGACCATCGCACCACATTTTGACCTTTTTGTGCTTACATTGCTCACGACACCCTCCCCGGGCTTTCCTTTTATGCCCCTCCACTTTACTCCCCCCTCCTTCCATCTACAGCGACTTATTACTGCCTCCAGCGATATCACTTCTTTCTTGGCATAATGACAATTTACCTGGACTTTGCCGCCTTCCCCCTGCGCTTAGGCACTTCTTCTTTACCCAAACAAGACTATTGCGGCATTCTCGGTTTTTCACGGCACTCTATCACAATCCCCCTACCAACTCCCTGCCCCTCCCAGGTACCTCTTCATTTTTTAAAAATGCGATTGTTATTTTCACCTATCCTCCATTTTACGACTATATTTATACTCGACTGATTCCACCCTTTATATAGATCCGCACTAGATAGATACGATAGATATGATTATGCAGTAGGAATCATTTTGATAGATCATTTGACGAGTTATAGATTAGATATAGATTTTTTACCTCAGGTATTCTCCAGACTATCTCTTAATCTGGTTGTTACCACTGAATTTCCCACCAATCAAACTTTCTTGTCTGTTTCTACGCACCACTTTTTTTCTTAACCAATGCACCACCAAATGCTCCTCTTCCTGTCCCCACCCTGACCCCATCCTTATGCCTATTTCCCCCCCATTTCAACTTATTCACCACCCCCCTACTTTCTTTTCTAACTATGCTGTAACATGTTATTTTGTTTTCTTTTCCTCCACTTTTTCTACTTCAACTGCCATTTTTCCGTCTATTTTCACTCGTCCACTGCACCCATCTTGTGCTTAGACCTTCGGGGTTTCAGACCCAACTGTCCTGATCCACGCAATTACAATAGACCTTCAAGTTTAGTCACCTTTGCGGACCATAACTGCCCCAACTCCTAGTTAGTGACGCTGTCAACCGCCACTGTCTCCCCCTCCCTCCTACTACCATATGCCCGGGTAGAGACCAACTGCTCACGTGGACCCAGCACAGTCCACCATCACTCTTTCGTCTACCCCCACCCAGCCACAACAACCTTTCCCAGCGCCAAGTTTAAAATTCAATCATGCATCTCAAAGAATTTTTGACCCTGAGCGCTTTTTCTCGTCCATTGTCGCCTCACTATACTCAGAATTCCCGCAGCATTAAACAGGCTACATCCCCGTTTTCAATCTCACTTGCTCACGTGTTCCCTGCAGCTGACCTCCTGTAGCACCCGGGCATCCCCCCGGGATTCTTGGGTTTCCCCTCATCTTATGAGCCCCACACCTGCTCATTAGCCATATGTGAACTCCTCACCCCCCCGCCTGCTCATGCTCCGCCTAGCGCCTGTGTCCTTCTGTCGTCGTGTGAACTTCTTCATTGTTATAGCAACAATACAGCGCACATTGAGCTCGGTTTCACACCCACCTCCTCGTGTCGATTCCATGACATCGCGCCTATTACGTGCTCCCGCTTAGTGGCTTCATTTTACCTGAATGGCACACACTTCCTGCCGACGGCAGCTAACAAGCACGGCAACATCCAATTATTTTCGTTGCCTTGCAACCTTCCGCCCCAGTTAGACATATCCTCACTTTGTGGCTTTAGGTCCTCTTTTACTTCTTCCCAATTGGAACCCATTATGATCTAAGGTTTTAGAACTAGAAAAGGCCTTTGGCCTGCTTGATCGCTCCCTTTGCCATCTAATACAACTTCAGCCCGTCTCTTCCACTCCGCGTCGGTTTACATTACTTGGCATCCTTATACAAACACTAACTACTTTCGCACAATAACATGTCTCACATTGATTCCATTTCTATCAATCGCTCGGTAGTCACACCTTCACCACGACAAATTCACTGCTCCCCCCCCCCCAAATTTCTATTTGTCATGTTGTTTAGTTTATTCATGTCAACAGCACCAACAATCTGTATGGTGGATGATATTACTGAAATTCCTGCTCCCAGCAATGACCATCCAGCAGATGGAGCCACTGAGCAGGTCAAAGGACAAGTCCATCACCGTCTACCAGAAACAGTGGAGATGGTGGATGATATTACTGAAATTCCTGCTCCCAGCAATAACCATCCAGCAGATGGAGCCACTGAGCAGGTCAAAGGATAAGTCCATCACCATCTACCAGAAACAGTGGAGATGGTGGATAATATTACTGAAATTCCTGCTCCCAGCAATGACCATCCAGCAGATGGAGCCACGAAGCAGGCCCAAGGATAAGACCATTTAAGTCTAACAAAAACAGAGGAGATGGGTGTGATAAATACTAAAATTCCTTCCCCCAGTAAAGACAATTCCTCTGAGGGAGAGCCGCAGAGCAGGTGCAAGGACAAGAGCATTCACAACTCGAGGAGAAAGCTGATGCTGATCAGAGCAGGGCTCTCAGTGGAGAACATCCAGCAGAGGAGGCACTGAGCAGATCCTGGAAAATCCTGCAGATAATAACAGCAGCTGCAAAGTTACTGTGGCACAGGAGCCTTCTATAGATAATTCAACAAAGAATGTATAAAAAAAAAAAAAAAGAAGAAGAAAGAAGAAGAAAGAAGAATCAAAAGACAGGTGAAATAAAAATCAAAGCAAAATAAGGAACATTGACAAAAAATAGAGAAGAGAAGACCTGTATTTATACTGTATATATGGTATATTGTTACACTGCTGTCCTATTAAAATATATATATGTATGTATGTGAGTATATATTTATAAATTGTTATAAAGTCTATTATTTAAGATTTTTTTCTGACTGATTTATCTTATTTCTAAAATCTCCAGTTGGTTCCAGATGTTGCATATAAGTAACATGTCGGTGGGCGGGGTTAAACATGAATGTGGTGTGTGGCGCTGGGTCCCTGCTGATTATTTTAAGAATTAGAACATGTCGGTGGGGGGGTTAAAGATGAATGTGGTGGGTGGCGCTGGGTCCCTGCTGATTATTTTTAGAATTAGAACATTTCGGTGGGCGGGGTTAAACATGAATGTGGTGGGTGGCGCTGGGTCCCTGCTGATTATTTTTAGAATTAGGTGGGCGGGGTTAAACATGAATGTGGTGGGTGGCGCTGGGTCCCTGCTGATTATTTTTAGAATTAGAACATGTTGGTGGGCGGGGTTAAACATGAATGTGGTGGGTGGTGGCGCGGGTCCCGCTGATTATTTTTAGAAAGAAAGTGGCGGGGGGTTTTAAACAGAATGTGGTGGGTGGCGCTGGGTGACTGCTGATTATTTTAGAATAGAACATGTCGGTGGGCGGGGTAAAACATGAATTTGGTGGGTGGCTGGGTCCCTGCTGATTATTTTTAGAATTAGAAACATGTCGGGGGCGGGGGGTAGGTAAATGATGTGTGGGTTGGCGCTGGGTCCCGCCGATTATTTATAGAATTAGGTGGGCGGGGTTTAAACATGAATGTGGTGGGTGGCGCTGGGTCCTGCTGGATTGGCAGCCAGTTTATGGACAATTTCAATTAAACTGGAAGTTCTTGCAAAGAAGGTACCAGATTTAGCAGGTAATGCTAGATAACAAATCCAGCAGCAAATTAGTTGTTCATATTTGCTGAATTGTAGTTCTGGTTTGGACATTTGTATAGTATAGTAGAATGGGTGTTTGTGTGATGCGTTTTAAAACTCCATAATATTGCTATTGCAATGGAAGTGTTAGGGGGGTGGTTTTGTGTTTAGAACTATAAAAAAAATATATTTTGTGATGATTTAGGTGTTGGTTGTCATTAGAGATGGTGTTGAAACGTTACGTTTCGTTACGTTTTCGGATTTATGGATCTCAGGATAATAACGAAGATTCGAAAATCCAAAAAACGTGACGTGCATTTTAAATTTCAGATCCCATTTTCGATGATTATTGAAGTTCAAGGGTATTTTCAAGTATTATCGAAAATAACTCGAACGTTCGATAATCATCGAAAATGGGATCCCAAAGTCCCAAAATCCGAACGATCCACCCAGTTTGGAAGGAACATTCAGATTTCGGAACATGAGTGGTTCCAGACGGACCCGGATCCCATCTCTAGTTGTCATAGATAGAAACAGAAAAGGTGGGGTGGGTTAGGGGTGTATCTGTAGGTGTGTGTACCTTATACAGCATTTAGAGTAGCCTAGGACAGGGTTTCCCAAAGGGCTGGTGTGCCGGGGCAGAATTGAAAGAGCAGAAGTGTGCTTCAGAATTTTGGTAGAGAAAAACATTTTCACCAGATAACTTACATTTTTGTTTTTTTGTACTCTAAAATAATATTACAATACAATGTCAACAGTCAATTAGTGTAAAATGTTAATTATAACTTTAAGTCTAACATTAAGAACACAGATAGCCCCCGAGATAAATTTGATGTCAAGTGCGCCATGTTTTGAAATGTTTGAGAATCGATGGCCTAGGACTCAGGTACAGTTCATAAGAAGAAGTTGACAGCTTGTTACAACCGTGAGAATGTCATGTTTGAAAGTTCTACACATAAATGCCCAGAATTCACCGATAATGCTTTCACAGTCTACCGATAGAAGATAGGACACTTTTGTAATATGTCCTGCATATTCGTACCAAATTTCGTATCTCTAGGTCGAAAACTGTGGGAGAAGAAAATAATAGTAGAGAAGTTAAAAAACAGGAAGAATAAAAGAAAAAGAAAGGAAAAAAGAACAGTAATTCGGCTTAATAATACCGGTAAAACCAAGAAATAAATAAAACCAAGAATAACCTTTACCAATCTGGGCAAAGAATGTAACCAGCACTGAATGTAACCAGAGTGCCCAAATGCTGTGCGTTTTTGGGGTGCAAGGGGCTGCTGGGAGTGGGAGATGAGGGTTGTGGTCATATGGGGGCCGCAAGGTGGAGAGCGAGGGGCTGTTGAAAAGAGAGGGGTGGCGTTGTCCACTACAACTGTCCCCATGCGGGGTGCGCACTAGCAGGGGGGGCCCCTCCACCTCCACAGGCAGGGACTCCACACCCCACCAAGTGGCACTGAGAAGTGCTTTTTGGGGCCTACGTTTTCCTGCAGATTAATACAATCATATTCCTCCTATTATAAAGCTGATCGTTTTCACGGCAAAAACTATTGCTGCGGCAATGTGAGTCGATGGTGTTTTCTGTTTTTGCTGCAATACGTACACGGTATTAAGTATAGTATTGGGCGGAAAGAGAAAATTCCCACCAGTGCAAAAAGTGTGATGCACTGTGCATGGTGGGGTGCGAGGGGCAGCTGGGAATGTGGGGGTCTGCGGGAAGGGGGGATTATGTGCCAGGGGGCAGGTGTTATTTATCGATAGGATCGGTTGACCTGCAGAATGTGAAGCCAAAGGCAAACGCGGTTCAATAAAAATTAAAGAGCAAGTCCACCTCTTGTATTCAGGTAAATCACTGCCCCCGATCCGCAATTAATAGCAATCCAGTGTAGTGGAGATTGCATAAAGTACCGTTATTTCATCTCTATAACTAGATTGTAAGCTCTACGGGGCAGGAACCTCATTACCTTTGTGGCAATTCTCTAGCACAACACGTGTCAAACTCAAGGCCCGTAGGCCAATCTGACCCTCTGGCTTTGTTGTGGCCCCCGGGGACTAAACAGCATCCAAGTATTTATCACTCTGTTACCCCATTTGTGTCAAGTCCCAAGTAGTGGCGTAATTAGATTGCCTGCTAGATACAGTGCCCGCTCTTTTTAAACAACTGATCCCATGCACCTTTACTAAGTAGTGATCGTGATAACTAGCAGGCAGATCTATAGTACGATGCTGCTGATACTGCAAAAATGAGCTGCAAAGTAAGCTTGGATGCAGCTACTGCTGTAACAACTGGTCACATATCTAGCCCGGCACTAGGGAGTGGGAGGGAGGTGTGACAAAGAGCCTTCCATTGGAGTTGACATTCTACAGAAGAGTAAGGTGGGCCATTCCACATTAGCACATGATCGCGCCATAGGCAGAGGTGCCAGTCCAAAACAGTGTGCTTTACAGCCTTTCCCTGCCAAGACCTAGCGCTTGGCACAAGCGTGACAGAGACCCAATACTGCACCCGCTAAGTATCTAAGAAAAAAAATTCGGCCCACCACTTAGCAGTGCTGTTTGATTTTGGCCCCTTATGGTGATTGAGTTGACACCCCTCTAGCACTTCTATTTATATCATTTATATATTTATGTACTGAACTATCTATGTATATATCCCCTTGTATACTGTACAGCCCTGCATCCCCAAGTGGCACATATAAATAATCAAACATACAAACATACATACATACAACATACACACACACACATAGAACAACATACATACATACACACATACACACACACAAACATACACACATACATAACATACCACACACACATAGATACATACATACATACACACACACACATAGATACATACATACATACATACATACATACACACACACACATAGATACATACATATACACTAACACAGCATAAGAAACAAGTCAATTAAATAGAAAAATATTTATTAAAGAAAAACTATTAAATAACTCTCCAAATACAAATCAACATATCCCACGATCCTCTACACTCGAACCAGAACAAAAAACTACCGTACTCTACTGTGATTGAGTCTAGGGCCATATATTTAAAATGCATATGTGCTTTATCGTAAAGTACAACATTGGTCGTTAATGTAAGGTCAGCGGTCGTAGAGAATATATAAATATGATCTATATTTTATATACTAAATGACAGCTCTGAGTGACGTCATCTATTTAGGAACCCACCCTTGAACATCCTGCACTTGCCCCTGGAGAGGAATGACATTCCAGAGCAGTAGCCACAAGTAATATTTCTTTCATTACATGTGTAACAGTTTATGTTCAGATGTAAATGCCGATTGGTCGATATAAGTTACTTCTCGGTTTCTTAAAAGGCCAAGCTGAATAAGAACTTTTTTTTTGCTTTTCCATCTAGGTTGGGCCAAAACCATTGAGATCAGTTAGAGAGAACAAGAAAGAAAGAAAAATAAACAAAGGTTTCAATAATGAGCTCACCATTGAGTCCTTGGCCACAGTCATAGACATAGTCATCTGCTCCACTTTCTTAGTAATAACCGTGTGATTGTGCCAGGCCCCTTCCACTTGCCACATGCAGTGCTGGGTTTCCTGCAACGCTGTGCATTGACTTGGGTTCCTCGCTGTAAGGCGATCAAAAAGGTTAAGCATCATACATGCCTATTACTATTTACTGTCATAATACTGTGGCTGGTGCTAGTTACCCCTTAAACACCTGGTATGAAAACTCTACTAAATGTCACAGCTTGAATCAGCGAGCTACGGACACTCTTCATATCCTAGAAATAAAAGGACAATGCAATTGTTTATGACAGAGCCTACATTCACTTTCTGGAAAGATATTTCTTTATTCATAGTCTATAGTGAAATCTTGGTTGACAGGTGGCCAAATCAAAAAAGAAAAAAAACCGTCCATAGGCCTGTCGGGCATGCAGGAAAATGGAATTGGTAGATAGTATGATAGATTGCTGCTTGTACCAATCTTATGCCACCACCTTGAAGCAAGTTTATGGTGGAACTTGATTGAAAAATGTCTGAATACTTTGGTTTTATTTTGCAATACAAATTAGGAGGGCATCATTGGTGGGGTAAACCATTTGAACAGACATGGATTTCCTGGGTGCCAGACATTGTAGAGACTTGATTTACGGATGTTAATAAAGCTGCTGCTGCTCTCAAACCTTGCATCATGGCTTGTAAAGATTCCCAATAGCCTAAACCGCAGACGAGTGAAAAGTCGTTAACATAACAGGAGGCCATTATAAGAATCATTTTCACTTTTGAAAGGTTGAGCAGAAATAATGATATTTACATTACTAGAAACTGAAATCAAATGATGTTAATTAAAGTCTCTTTCACCCATACAATGTGTCTTTCTAAACTGCAATAAAAACTAATGGCTAATATGTCTTAAAGGAATAGTTCACTGATAAAGTGAACTATTCCTTTACTGCATTAAAGAAGAACGGGAGGTATGGATATAGCTCCCTTTAATGCCCATTCTTCAGTTAAAGCAGTCAAGGTTAGTTACACAAGTCAGGGGTGTCAAACTCAATCACATAAAGGGCTCAAAATCAAAAAGACATGCTAGTGGTGGGCCAAATTCTTTTAAAGATACTTAAAGGGTATCTCCACTCGTTTTTAGTTTGTGATCAGTTCTATTGAAGAACGGGAGGTAAAGGAGCTGTGCCTTACTCCGTTCTTCAATAGAACACACAGGAGCCAGGAGAGAGGTAAGAACTTACCCGCTCGCTCGCTCCCCGGCGCGTAGTCTAACAGGTCCGACGGACCTGTCTTCTATGCGCATGCGCGATCTATGCGCATAGGAAGACAAGGTCTATCGGGACCTGTCAGACACAGCGTGACTAAGAAATATGTTGAGAAGAGTGACCCCTAGTGGTAATGAATATGGATTAACAAATTTAAGATTTCAGGCTCATTTACCTATTGCTCTGGGTAAATGCCCTGATCGTGATTAGTGATGGCCCAGTTCGCGGATCCGAATCGCAGCGGATTTTACCTCGTTCACGAATGGCGGATATCGTGGATTTCGGTGGTTTTCCGCCCTTACACGTTCCGAACCGCATTTTCTAAAATTTTCGAAATTACGAGGATTTCTTGTATTTTCGAAGATTTTTTTATTGTAATGGGTCCGCTCGCGGATTTTCGAATTTTTCGAAAATTCGCAAATCCTCGAGCGGACCGGATTTTTGTGATGTTCGGACATCTTTATCGCGATTCAATATCGCATATATCGCGCAAAATCGATATTGAACGCGAACGTTGGATGCCCGGTGACTTTTGCGTAACCCGCACATTGATCAGTATGGAGTTAAAGTTGTGCTAACTGGTAGCGAACAGTAGCGTGTCTATAACTCCTTATATTACCTAGCGAGTCTGGGTAAATCACCCCCTTATGTTTCAAAATAAACATTCACTTTTAATGACATAGGGAGGGGCCATTATAGTTTTGCTGGGGGGGGCATGATTTCTACTGGATTTTTATAGGGGTAATGTTAGGGTAATTTTTGTTTTTTTTCTGTTCCACCATTTTTAAAGGACAAATTGTTTTTAATTAAATGTGACCCTCATTTCTAAATGTGCGTGTGAGTGGAGGTAGTGAATGAATCTTGTAGGGGTGTGAGGGGGGTATCTCTGGGAGGACATGGGTAACAAAAACCCCCCCACACACACACACCTGGGGGTTGCTATTCCCAACTAGTCATCTGTTCATCTGATTTCAAACTCCGTCTCCCACTTGACATCATCTGATTCCTAGAGCAGTCGCCGTTTTGTTTTAAAGAGGGGATAACCCTATGTTATATAAACTTAGTCAATAGGTTACGATTAAAGTGGCAGTTCAGTGGAAATTATCAATATTTGTTAAATTGTTAGTTTGTGTATGCCTTCTTAGTTATTCTACATATCTTCCCATTTTGAAAAATCAGTTGATTTATACCCCGCTGTTCCCTGTTGTTGACATTAGTGAGTTGCCATTTCAGGTTGAACGGTCCTTCTTCCCAGAATGCACCACATCCTTGGAATGTTCCTAACAGTAATTTCTATGATTGGTGTTGGATGGGTCAAAGATGCTCAATCTCTACTGAGCAAATGATCAACCCAGGCGCAGGGTCAAGGGCAAAACCATAACGGTCTTATTAGGGGTCCTGCAAACAGGAAGTAGTATTTCGGTTGCATTTATTTAACACAGACAAAATGTTGAATGGGCAGGTTAAGGTCATTAGGATGGACATATACTGCTCTTTTTTTCTGAAAAGTATAAGTATTTGCACGAACTTCCCCCTTAATTTTAACTTTTACATAGGTTTGACCGTGGATGACCAGCTTGGTTTACTGTTCTTAGGGAGGGTACAGATCCAGCAGGCTAAAATTAAAAAAGGAAGAGCCACTACCTGCATTAAGTTCTATAGACTTGGGCTGCCTTAGCTCCCTGCGATACATGTGGGTAATGTACTACCATGCTATACGTCCTGCAGGATTTTTAGGGCTAATTTTACACTTAGTTCTACTTTATTTCCAAATAAATTAACACTTTTTAATTAAAGGAAATTACAATATTATACTTGGCAAGAGAGAGAACCTTAGTTTAAACTCAAACCTGGCTTCGGGTCAAAATATCATCAGAGTGAATTCGTAAAACTGATTAAATGTTGACCATTTCACAAAAGTTGTATCAGAGTTGGACATGGTCAAACAGTTCAAATGTTAATTGTAGAACCACACTGTCATGAACGCCAGGCACTGGGCACGTGATCAGACCATCAATTGGTAAAGCTGCCACCACTTTAAGTTATGGCCTTAAAGACGGCCCCAAAAACACTCTTGACTCTCCCACGGACTTGCACAACCCCTGTCCTGGCAGCTAAATGGTTAAAATACACCATTCACTCCAGCAACTAACTGGTTAATAAGCATCCGTCCTTCACAAGCAGTCACAGAGTTAATTAGCAATTATACTGCAACCACTCATTCAAACACCAGATAAACATATCAGAGGCTAACTGAGTGTATTATTAGAGCATCAAAGACAAAACTTATTACCATTTTAGATTCAATATTCCAAAAGGTGGACAGTGATATAATACAAAAATTAAAAGAAAATGGCGTTATAATAAAACGACATATAATAGGTACAACAGTTATAGAAAATAAAAAGGTAAAAATATTCACAGACCTACTCACTAGAAGAAGTCGTGTATCCCGGGGGGGAAGAAACATCGGGTTCAAACACACGGTTTTAGTATGTCGCCTCAGTGGGAACACAGTTATAGGGGCTAGAAGGATTTGTAAACCCTTTGATGTAACCACCCCCCCCTGTCTATGCATGAGGTAGAAGTGTCTAGGAATGTCCAGATTTACAACTAGCCAAAAAGCATTCATTCGCCCTCAGTTAGGTAGATTCTCATATAAATGTAGTAGTACATTGTATTGGGATATTGACCCATATTCCTCGTCCTGTATTAATATAAATTCCTCCAATAACAACATGACCTGTGTGTAATCCATATTTCCCAAGATAATTAATAACTCACCTTGGCAGGGAATAAGGGCTCCATGTGGGTATCATTTTAATGTACTAACTTCCTACCTCTTTAAGGTACCCACCAGACCCTAGCTGAAGAGAATCAGATTCACGGTTTCGCCCCCATTGAAAAGAAGATCTGGTTCCATGCTTCACTAATCGTAATATAAACAATAGGACTGTTCCAGTTGTGTGTGTAATGGTATTTTATTGGTCCTTTGCAAGAACGAATACCAATAGTTAAACGCATTCTTGCCAAGTCACTACAACACTTTCCTGACACACATCATACAATATTTTGGGTATTATAGCTTCTTGAGTGTGAAAGGGGAAAGCTCAATAGAAGAACAATTGAGAGAATTACCATAGTAGAAAGAACAATTAAGAGGACCACCCATGGAGTAGAATAACAATTGAGAGACTCCCAGAGTAGAGACAACTGAGACTCCCAGAGGTAGAAGAACAATTGAGAGACCTCCATGGAGTAGAAGAAAACGAGGAGACCTCCCATGGGTAGAATAACAAGTGAGAGACCTCCTATGGAGTAGAAGAACAACTGAGAGACTCCGTGGAGTAAGAACAATTAAGAGACCTCCCATGGGTAGAAGAACATTGAAAGACCTCCCATTGAGTAGAAGAACATGAGAGACTTCTCATGTAGTAGAAGAACAATTGAGGACCTCCATGTGTAGTAGAAGAACAATTGAGATGCCTTGTCATGGAAGAGTAGCAGAACATCAAAATTTTAGAGCCTCCCATGGAGTAGAGAGAAAACAAACTGAGAGACCTCCCATGGAGTACAATAACAAATTGAGAGACCTCCATGGAGTAGGGGAGAACAATTAAGAGACTCCCATGGAGTAGAAGAAAACTTAAAAGACCCTCCCATGGAGTAGAAGACATATTGAGAGACCTCCAAGTAGAACAATTGGAGGACTCAGTAGAGAAAAATTGAGAGACCTTTCATGGAGTAGAAAGAACAATTGAGATACCCCCCTGGTAGAAGACAACTGGAGATCCCATGATAGAGAACAATTGAGAGACCTCCAATGATAGAAGCAAAGGGACCTCCCATGGGAGTAGAAGAACAGTTTGAGCCCAGACCTCCCATGGAGTAGAAGAACAATTGAGGAGGACCCCATAGAGTTAAGAAGAACAGTTGAGGAGACGTCCATGGGTTGGTTGAAGAAACAATTGGGGAGACCCCATGGAGTAGAAGAACAGTTGAGAGACCTCCCATGAAAGTAGAAGAGCAATGGGAGAGGACCCCCCATGAGTAGAAAAAACAAACTGAGAGACCTCCCATGGGTAGAGGTAAGAAGAACAATGAGAGACCTCCCGTTGGCGTAGCAGAACATTAGAGGCCTCCATAGATAGAAGAAGAATTGTGAGACCCCATAGAGTAGAAGAAGAATTGAGAGACCTCCCTGGAGAAGAACAACTAGAGAGACTTACCAGAGTAGAAGAACAATTGAGAGACCTCCATGAGTAGTAGAAGAACAAAAGACAGACTCCCATGGAGTAGATAGGTGAAGAACAAAAGAGAGGCCTCCCATGAGTTAGAACAATGAGAGACCTCCCATGGGGAGGGATATGACCACCATATTCCTCCTCCTGTATAATTATAAACTCCTCCCATAAAACACATGACCTGTGTGTAATCCATATTTCCCAAGATATTAATTAACTCCCCTTGGCAAGGGAATAAGGGGCTCCATTAGTGGTTATCATTTTAATGGGCCTAACGTCCCATTCACAAATATAATATGGTTTCTGTCTAAACATATTCCAAAACCGAAATACATTTTTTCATGTATGGTTGTCCTAAAATTGCCTCTTAGGTACCCACCCAGACCCTAGCTGAAGAGATTCCAGCTTCACGGTTTCGCCCCACATTGTCTGGAAAGAAGATCTGGTTCCATGCTTCATAATCGATATATAAACAATAGGATGTTCCAGGGTGGAAATGGTATTTATTGGTCCTTTGCAAGAACTAATACCCATAGTTAACGCATTCTTGCCAACGTCACTACCACTTCCTGACTACACAATTGGAGAGACATACATGTAGTAGAAGAAACAATTAAGAGAACCACCATGGAGGTAGAAGCGAGTTGAGAGACCCCATGGGGTAGAAGAAAACAGTTGAGGAGACCCCCATGAGTAGAAAGAACAGTTGAGGACCTCCCATGGAGATAGAAGAACAGTTGAGAGACACCCATGTGATTAGAACAATTGAGAGACCTCCATGGTATAGTAGAACAATTGAGAGACCTCATGATGTAGAGTAGAAGAACAGTTGAGAGACTCCATGAGGAAGAAGAACAACCTGAGACCCCATGAGTAGAAGAAGAGTTGAGAGACTCCCCATGGAGTAGAGAGAACAATGAGAGACCTCCCATGTAAGAACAATGGCCCATCATCCCAACTTTTATAATCAGCAGGACAGAATGCCAATGATTTTGTCAGTGCCTTAACCAACACTAGATTGTTGATTGTTAAAGCGTTGTTTGTGTTTCAGTTCAATCTGCCATGAGGATGGTGAGAATTACACATTTTCCCTTGATGGGTTGTATCAGGAAGTGAAATGCTGTTAGGCAGATATGTTTTTAAATAAATAGAATTCTTCCTGCTGGGGAGGAATAAAAATTATTAACCAGTCACCGGATGGACATCATCCTGAAATCCAGGTCTGCAGGCCAAGGGATCATTTCAGCTCTAACCTTGTTCAGAGAGAAACAACACAGAGACTATGGGGACTCCAAGGTTATCCTATTTAGTGTAGAAATTCTTAAACAGTTCGTAGGATTGGGGGCCATGCCAGGATTGTGTGGGGAGTCAAGATAACGCGTTTTACATAAAGAAATAAGAGCCCATGCAGGGCTGGCTAGTCTCAGTGAATGGGTCTGATGTGAAGAGAGGACTTAAATGCAACACACAGTAAAGCCTCGTACACACGTTGGATAATTGTCATATGTTGTAGCCGAGGAAAGGAGGAATGAGCAATCGCACGATATTCATACGAAAATATAGCATCAAGAGACTTGTCAAAGACCAAGACCGTCGATATTATCGCTTTTTCTGACGATCAGCCTGGCAGATTTGTTCTGCCGATTGTCGTATATTTGTACATGGACAGCAGATTATCGTAACGTTAACAAAAAAAAATATATAAAAGGCGCATGGCTTGCTTTCATTAATTGTGCGGATAGAACGTTAATTTCTGGTTTTTACGAACGTGTCAATTATGAGGATTACGTTAAGTGTGTTAAACGTTCGTCCGGCTTGCATCGTACGAACATTATCCAAGTGTGTACAAGACTTAAGGTTACATTATATCCAGCCACTGCCAAAAGGAAGACATCACATTGTCTCCTGAATGCAACTGGTGCACCAGAAAAATCCTCAATAGAGATTTCGATCATACTGAAAACGATTATGGCCTTTTCCAACACAGTTGGCTGTTAAGGGGGAACTGTGACTCTTTATAAATGGCTCTTATTAAAAAGAGCACACTCCTACTTTTTAAAAAAAACAGGTCCAGGATTCATGATTCTAGTTGCAGTTTATACAAGTTACAGCAGTTATATAAGGGTTTGTTTTATGATAGCACTGTGAGCTGTGACATCACCAGCATTGGGGACTGCCTCCAAGTCAAAGGTTGGAGCATGCCCACTGCTATGACATCATATCGGGATCATAAACATGATTCAAATGTTTAAATTCATTTTTTTTAAAGTAGTACAAGCTGAAAAAAAAAATATTTTCTTACCCAAAGATGCAATTAGGAAGAGGGAAAGGGCATGGTTTCAGTAATAACACAACATCGGCCATTAAGCAACAAGATCCTGATATTGTTGGGGAGAGGGTGGACCTTGTAACCAAAACACGCCTTATAAACGTGGCCTGGTCACTAGACAAAGAGGACACTGAGCAGGTCAAAGGACAAGTCCATCATCATCTACCAGAAACAGTGAAAATGGTGGATGATATTACTGAAATTCCTGCTCCCAGCAATGACTATCCAGCAGATGGAGCCACTGAGCAGGTCAAAGGACAAGTCCATCACCGTCTACCAGAAACAGTGGAGATGGTGGATGATATTACTGAAATTCCTGCTCCCAGCAATGACCATCCAGCAGATGGAGCCACTGAGCAGGTCAAAGGACAAGTCCATCACCGTCTACCAGAAACAGTGGAGATGGTGGATGATATTACTTAAATTCCTGCTCCCAGTTGACTATCCAGCAGATGAGCCATGAGCAGGTAAAGGACAAGACCATCACCATCTACCAGAAAAAGTGGAGATGGTGGATGATATTACTGAAATTCCTGCTCCCAGCAATGACCATCCAGCAGATGGAGCCCTGAGCAGGTCAAAGGACAAGACCATCCACGTCTACCAGAAAAGAGAGATGGTGATGATATACTGAAATTCCTGCTCCCAGCATAAACCATCCAGCAGATGGAGCCACTGACAGGTCAAAGGACAAGTCCATCACTCTACCAGAAAAGTGGAGATGGTGGATGATATTACTGAAAATCTGCTCCAGCAATGACCATCCAGCAGATGGAGACTGAGCAGGGTCAAAGGACAAGTCCATCACCGTCTACCCAGAAACAGGGAGATGGTGGATGATATTACTGAAATTCCTGTCCAGCAATGACTATAGCAGATGGAGCCACTGAGCAGGTCAAAGGACAAGACCATCCACGTCTACCAGAAACAGTGGAGATGGTGGATGATATTATGAAATTCCTGCTCAGCATCTACCAGAAACAGAGGAGATGGTGGATGATATCACTGAAATTCCTGCTCCCAGCAATAACCATCCAGCAGATGGAGCCACTGAGCAGGTCAAAGGACAAGTCCATCACCTTCTACCAGAAACAGTGGAGATGGTGGATGATATTACTGAAATTCCTGCTCTCAGCAATGACTATCCAGCAGATGGAGCCACTGAGCAGGTCAAAGGACAAGTCCATCACCGTCTACCAGAAACAGTGGAGATGGTGGATGATATTACTGAAATTCCTGCTCCCAGCAATGACTATCCAGCAGCTGGAGCCACTGAGCAGGTCAAAGGACAAGACCATCCACGTCTACCAGAAACAGTGGAGATGGTGGATGATATTACTGAAATTCCTGCTCCCAGCAATGACCATCCTGGGTGGCGCTGGGTCCCTGCTGATTATTTTTAGAATTAGAACATGTTGGTGGGCGGGGTTAAACATGAATGTGGTGGGTGGCGCTGGGTCCCTGGGTGGGCGGGGTTAAACATGAATGTGGTGGGTGGCGCTGGGTCCCTGCTGATTATTTTTAGAATTAGGTGGGCGGGGTTAAACATGAATGTGGTGGGTGGCGCTGTTATTTTTAGAATTAGAACATGTCGGTGGGCGGGGTTAAACATGAATGTGGTGGGTGGCGCTGGGTCCCTGGGTGGGCGGGGTTAAACATGAATGTGGTGGGTGGCGCTGGGTCCCTGCCGATTATTTATAGAATTAGGTGGGCGGGGTTAAACATGAATGTGGTGGGTGGCGCTGCCCCCCTAATTCCTATAAATAATCGGCAGGGACCAGCGCCACCCACCACATTCATTGTTAACACCCCGCCCACCGACATGTTCTAATTCTAAAAATAATCAGCAGGGACCAGCCGCCACCCACCACATTCATGTTTAACCCCGCCCACCGACAGTTTAATTCTAAAAATAATCAGCAGGGACCCAGCGCCACCCACCACCATTCTGTTTAACCCCGCCCACCTAATTCTAAAAATAATCAGCAGGACCAGCGCCACCCACCACATTCATGTTTAAACCCCGCCCACCAACATGTTCTATTCTAAAAATAATCAGCAGGGACCCAGCGCCACCCACCACATTCATGTTTAACCCCCCACCTAATTCTAAAAATAATCAGCAGGGACCCAGCGCCACCCACCACATTCATGTTTAACCCCACCACCGAAATTTTCTAATTCTAAAAATAATCAGCAGGGACCCAGCGCCACCCACCACATTCTCTTAACCACCCCCCACCGACATGTTTAATTCTTAAAATAATCACAGGGACCCAGTCCACACACCACATTCAGTTTAACCCCGCCCACCGACATGTTACTTATATGCAACATCTGGAACCACTGGAGATTTTAGAAATAAGATAAATCAGTCAGAAAAAAATCTTAATAATAGACTTTATACAATTTATAATATATATCACATACATACATATATATATTTTAATAGGACAGCAGTGTAACAATATACCATATATACAGTATAAATACAGGTCTTCTCTTCTCTATTTTTGTCAATGTTCTTATTTTGCTTTGATTTTTATTTCACTCTGTCCTTCTGATTCTTCTTTCTTCTTCTCTTTCTTTTTTTTATTTTTTATATCATTCTTTGTTGAATTATCTATAGAAGGCTCCTGTGCCACAGTAACTTTGCAGCTGCTGTTATTATCTTGCAGGATTTTCCAGGACCTGCTCAGTGCCTCCCTCTGCTGGATGTTCTCCACTGAGAGCCCTGCTCTGATCAGCATCAGCTTTCTCCTCTAGTTGTGGATGCTCTTGTCCTTCACCTGCTCTGCGGCTCCCTCAGAGGAATTGTCTTACTGGGGGAAGGAATTTGTATTTTCATCAAACCATCTCCTCTGTTTTTGTTAACTTAAATGGTCTTATCCTTGGGCCTGCTCAGTGGCTCCATCTGCGGATGGTCATTGCTGGGAGCAGGAATTTCAGTAATATCACCACCATCTCTCGTTTCTGCTAGAACGTGTGGCTTGTCCTTTGACCTGCTCAGTGGCTCCATCTGCTGGATAGTCATTGCTGGGAGCAGGAATTTCAGTGATATCATCCACCTCTCCTCTTGTTTCTGGTAGACTGATGTCTTGTCCTTTGACTGCTCAGTTGCTGCCATCTGCTGGATGTTCATTGCTGGGAGCAGGAATTTCAGTAATATCATCCACCATCTCCCTGTTTCTGGTAGACGTGGATGGTCTTGTCCTTTGACTCTGCTCAGCGGCTCCATCTGCTGGATGGTCATTGCTGGGAGCAGGAATTTCAGTGATATCATCCACCATCTCCACTGTTTTCGTAACGGTGATGGACTTGTCCTTTGACCTGCTCAGTGGCTCCATCTGCTGGATAGTCATTGCTGGGAGCAGGAATTTCAGTAATATCATCCACCATTTTCACTGTTTCTGGTAGATATGATGACTTGTCCTTTGAGCTGCTCAGTGGCTCCATCTGCTGGATGGTCATTGCTGGGAGCAGGAATTTCAGTAATATTCATCCACCATCTCCTCTGTTTCTGGTAGACGTGGATGGTCTTGTCCTTTGACCTGCTCAGTGGCTCCATCTGCGGATGGTCATTGCTGGGAGCAGGAATTTCACGTAATACACCACCATCTCCTCGTTTCTGGTAGACGGATGGTCTTGTCCTTTTGACCTGCTCAGTGGCTCCATCTGCTGGATGTTCATTGCTGGGAAGGAATTTCAGTAATATCATCCCCATCTCCACTGTTTTCTGGTAGATGGATGGTCTTGTCCTTTGACCTGCTCAGTGGCTCCATCTGCGGATGGTCATTGCTGGAGCAGGAATTTCAGTAATATCATCCACCATCTCCCTGTTTCTGGTAGAGGTGGATGGTCTTGTCCTTTGACCGCTCAGTGGCTCCATCTGCATGGATGGTCCATTGCTGGGAGCAGGAATTTCAGTAATATCATCCACATCTCCACTGTTTTCGGTAGACGTGGATGGTCTTGTCCTTTGACCTGCTCAGCGGCTCCATCTGCAGGATGGTCATTGCGGGAGCAGAATTTCAGTAATATCATCCACCATCCTCCACTGTTTTCTGGTAGAGGTGATGGCTTCCTTTGACCTGCTCAGTGGCTCCATCTGCTGGATGGTCATGCTGGGAGCAGGAATTTCAGTAATATCATCCACCATCTCCACTGTTTCTGGTAGACGTGGATGGTCTTGTCCTTTGACCTGCTCAGCGGCTCCATCTGCAGGATGGTCATTGCTGGGAGCAGGAATTTCAGTAATATCATCCACCATCTCCACTGTTTCTGGTAGACGGTGATGGACTTGTCCTTTGACCTGCTCATGGCTCCATCTGCTGGATGGTCATGCTGGGAGCAGGAATTTCAGTAATATCATCACCATCTCCTCTGTTTTCTGGTAGACGTGTGGGTCTTGTCCTTTGACTGCTCCAGTGGCTCCATCTGCGGATGGTCATTGCGGGGAGCAGGAATTTCAGTGATCATCCCCATCTCCTCTGTTTCTGGTGACGTGGATGGTCTTGGTCCTTTGACCTGCTCAGTTGCTTCATCTGCTAGATAGTCATTGCTGGGAGCAGAATTTCAGTAATATCATCCACCATCTCACTGTTTCTGGTAGACTGGATGGTCTTGTCCTTTGACCTGCTCAGTTGCTGGCTCATCTGCTGGATGGTCATTGCTGGGAGCAGGAATTTCAGTATATCACCCACCATCTCCCTGTTTCTGGTAGACGTGATGGTCTTGTCCCTTTGACCTGCTCAGCGGCTCCATCTGCTGGATGGTCTTGCTGAGCAGGAATTTCAGTATATAATCCCCATCTCCACTGTTTCTAGTAGACGGTGATGACTTGTCCTTTGACCTGCTCAGTGGCTCATCTGCTGGATTTCATTGCGGACGACAGGAGGATATTCATGATTATCTATCATCCACACAATTCTTCCACTGTTTCTGTAGATGGGGATGGACTTGTCCTTTGACACTGCTCATGGCTCCATCGTGTAGATGGTCTTGCTCGGATGATGGTAATGAGTCGTATCAGTAATATCATCCACCATCTCCTCTGTTTTTTTGGTAGAACGGGTGATGGTCTTGCCCTTTGACGCTGTCAGTGGCTCACTGCTGGATGGCATGGCGGGAGCAGAAATTTCAGTGATTCATCCACCTTCTCCTCTGTTTTCGGGTAGACGGGGATGGTCTGTCCTTTGACCTGCTCAGTGCGCTCCATCTGCTGGATGGGTCATGCTGGGAGCAGGAATTTCAGTAATATCATCCACCATCTCCACTGTTTTGGTAGACGTGGATGGTCTTGTCCTTTGACCTGCTCAGTGGCTCCAGCTGCTGGATAGTCATTGCTGGAGCAGAATTTCAGTAATATCATCCACCATTCCACTGTTTCTGGTAGACGGTGATGGACTTGTCCGTGTGACCTGCTCAGTGGTCTCCATCTGCTGTAGTCATTGCTGAGAGCAGGAATTTCAGTAATATCATCCACATCTCCACTGTTTCTGGTAGAAGGTATGGACTTTCCTTTGACCTGCTCAGTGGCTCCATCTGCTGGATGGTTATTGCTGGGAGCAGGAATTTCAGTGATTCATCCACCATCTCCTCTGTTTCTTTGGTAGACGTGGATGGTCTGTCCTTTGACCTGCTCAGCGGCTCCATCTGCTGGATGGTCATTGCTGGGAGCAGAATTTCAGTAATATCATCCACCATCTCCACTGTTTCTGGTAGATGGTGATGGCTTGTCCTATGACCTGCTCAGTGGCTCCAGCTGCTGGATAGTCATTGCTGGGAGCAGGAATTTCAGTAATATCATCCACCATCTCCACTGTTTTCTGGTAGACGGTGAGGACTTGTCCTTTGACCTGCTCAGTGGCTCCATCTGCTGGATAGTCATTGCTGGGAGCAGAATTTCAGTAATATCATCCACCATCCCCACTGTTCTGGTAGACGGTGATAGACTTTGTCCTTTGAACTTGCTCAGTGGCTCCATCTGCTGGATGGTCATTGCTGGGAGCAGAATTTCAGTAATATATCCACCATCTCCACTGTTTCTGGTAGATGGTGATGGACTTATCCTTTGACCTGCTCAGTGGCTCCATCTCTGGATGGTATTAGTGCTAGGGACAGGAATTTCAGTAATATCATCCACCATCTCCACTGTTTCTGGTAGATGTGATGGACTTGTCCTTTGACTGCTCAGTGGCTCCATCTGCTGGATGGTCATTGCTGGGAGCAGGATTTTCAGTAATATCATCCACCATCTCCTCTGTTTCTGGTAGACGTGGATGGTCTTGTCTTTGAGCTCTCAGTGCTCCATCTGCTGGATGGTCATTGCTGGGAGCAGGAATTTCAGTATTAATCCATCCACCATCTCCACGGTTTCTGGTAGACGTGGATGTTGTGGTCCTTTGACCTGCTCAGTTGCTCCACTGCTGGATGGTCATTGCTGGAAAGCAGGAATTTCAGTATAATATTCACCATCCCACTGTTTCTGGTAGACGTGGATGGTCTTGTCCTTTGACTTGCTCAGTGGCTCCATGCTGGATGGTCATTGCTGGGAGCAGAATTTCAGTATATAAATCCCCATCTACCATCTCGTTCTCTGGTAGACGTGGATGGTCTTGTCCTTTGACCTGCTCAGTGGTTCCATCTGCTGGATGGTCATTGCTGGGAGCAGGAATTTCAGTATTATAATTCCACCATCTCCATTGTTTCTGGTAGACTTGATGGTCTTGTTCCTTTGACTCTCAGTTGCTCACTGCTGGATGGTCATTGCTGGCGGAGGAATTTCAGTATTATAGTCCACCCATCTCCTCTGTTTCTGGTAGACGTGGATGGTCTTGTCTTTTAGCTGCTCAGTGTCCATCTGCTGAATGGTCACTTGCTGGAGCAGGAATTTCAGTAATTCATCCCTCCACCATCTCCACTGTTTTCTGGTAGACGGTGATGGATCTTGTCCTTTGACCTGCTCAGTGGCTCCACTGCTGGAGGTCATTCTTGCGGGAGCAGGAATTTAAGTATATCATCCACCATCTCCACTGTTTCTGGTAGACGGTGTGGACTTGTCCTTTGGACCTGCTCAGTGGCACCATCTGCGGGATGGTCATTGCTGGGAGCAGGAATTTCAGTAATATCTCCACATCTCCTACTGTTTCTGGTAGAAGTGGATGGTCTTGTCCTTTGACCTGCTCAGTTGCTCCATCTGCTGGATAGTCATTGCTGTGACAGGAATTTCAGTATATCATCCACCATCTCCTCTGTTTCTGGTAGTGGTGATGGACTTGTCCTTTGACCTGCTCAGTGGCTCCATCTGCTGGATGGTCATTCTGTGGACAGGATGTTGGTATTTTCACTCAGCCATCTCCTCTTTGTCTGTAGACATAGATGGTCTTGTGTTTTGATCTCTTGAACATAAAAACTGGCAACTTCAGGCTCTTTGCTAATGGGGAATCTGTTGAGAATTAAATTACTAGTATCTCAAAAAACATATAAATAGGTCCCTGTGCCAGGTAGTTTAAAGTCTAGGTGGGTGGGTAACCCAGTAATACAACAAGGGAAGGATAGAAAGTGCTGTATTTTTCTCTAAATGTGTGGCAAGAAATGGGCACAGACCTCGACTTGCAAGGTTTATGTCTGAAATCTGTCCCAAATTCTATTACCAGCCTTTGTTCCCTCGCTCGCCTTATTCCTTTCTTCTGTGCCTTTTCCAGTTGTACGGAAGCAAGCAGAAGGGGCTTGACATTTAGTCCATTTTATCGCAGAGAGACAGTTGCTGATTGAGCCCCATTGCTTTTTCCTTGCCAGAAACAGGCAGAAGGCAGCGAGGGAACAAAGGCTGATACTACATCTTGGTTTAGATTTGTGCCCATTTCCTGCCACATATAAAAAACATTTTTGGGTGGCCATAACATTTATATGGTAGCTATTGGAACCATTGTCACTTTATTTTAATTTGGGATATGTGGTAACTATATATAATTTATTCCATGTTCCAACAATAGACGCATGACCTCCTCTGATGGCATCTCCCAATGATATACGACAACAGGCCACCTGCCACCATGTGGGGGCCCGACACAGTAGTAGGGCCCCCACAAGCCCAAGATCTTTTCTGCGATCAGACGTTTTAAACCGAAGAGATCAGCCACACGCAGTATGAAACATAACACACAATCAGCTTTTTAAAAGACTGGACCCGAACTTCCGTAACTGAACCGGAAGTTCGGGTCCGGTGTTTTAAACAGCTGATCGCTCATATGTTTCATTCATATGTGCGGAGTCAGCTGACGTTTAAAAAGCTGAACGATTGTGAAGGAGATCTTGAAGGAGAAGGGAGTCAGGGCCCGGCCTCCAATCTTGCGGAGGAGCACCTGGGGCCCCTGCGGTACATCCCTCCTGCCACCAGTCTACAGACCCTTAACATCTCTGTAACATCCCTTACCTGCTGAGCCTGTGTGGTGAGTGCTCTGTATGGGCCAGTATTTCTCCTTCACCTTCTTAGTAAGGGTCATCTTAGTATAATTTATGTCTTAATAGTTTCTTGGCAGTCCACGCCAGTTGTATATTCTTTTGCAGGCAGCAGTTTAGAATGAATGGAATTTTCTGTCCTGGAAATAGAAAGTGGACACGGATGGAATACAGGTTGAATTTAATAAAAGTTGGCTAATTAAAAAATGTGATTTTACTTGTTTATCACAACAATAAATATCAATATTCTCCCAGAAATTGTCTCCTTATTATTTTAGATTATATTAAAATCTAATTTATCATTTAAACTCCTAAACCCCAGTTAATCTTCCTTAACATATAACAGAATTATCTACGTCTAAATCCAACCTCACCAGTGATGTCACACAGGAAATGATAAGGACTCACCCCTCACTGGTTTCCAGCTCGGGGCTGGGTCCTCCGTATTCTCTCACGACACGTTCAAACTCCTACCAGCTAATTCTAGAAATAGATAAATACAATGAAACCCTGCACATTACACATATTATTATACGGTATAGATTATATAATAATTTATATATAATTTTATACTGTATAGATTATATTTATATTAATATACTTTATATATTATATACAAATATTATTATACTGTAAGATATACATTTATATATATTATATTATAATGTATGATTATATTATATTATTATATATATATTTACTGTATGGATTATATTTATATTTTTATATATATTATTATACTTTTATAATTACATTTATATTATTTATATATATTATTATACTGTATGGATTATATTTATATTATTATATATATTATTAACTGTATGATTATTTATATATTATTATATTTTATACTGTATGGAGTTATATTTAAATTATTTATATATATATTATACTGTATAGATTATATTGGATATTATTTATTATATTATTATACTGTATAGATTATATAAAGTTCTTATCGTTTAAAATGGTGCTAATTTTGCCTCAACCAATCAGATGTTACTTATAATGTTTAAATAACTTGATTGGTTGGGGCAAAATTAGCACCATTTAAACGATAAGAACTTTATTGATCTCCCTGTTAATATATTACCGTATATAAATATTATTATACTGTATATATTACATATATATATAGATATTTTATACTGTATATATTATCAGGGTTATTCATAAAAGTTCTTATCGTTTAAAATGTGCTAATTTTGCTCCAACCAATCAGATGTTAGCTTTCAATGTTAAATAATATCTGATTGTTGGGGCAATTAGCACCATTTTAAACGATAAGACTTTTATTGAATCTCCCTTTATATATTATTATACTGTATATTATATTATTGTAACTGTATATATTGATATATATGTTTATTATACTGTTATATTACATATATATATTATATACTGTATATTATATACTGTATAATACATATATGTATTATACTGTATATATTACTAATATATTATACTGTGTATATTATATATTATACTGTATCTAATTACACACAATCACACCAAGTCACCCTCAGTCCCGCACTCGGCTCTCATGGCCCAGTCCCCGGTTATTTTATCGATCAGATGTATTTTACAGTTTAGTGACCCTTTAGGAGTTTGTTTCTGCCTGGAATATTTGTTGAGTGCTAGTGGATCATTTGTAGCTTCATGAGTTGTATATGTGGCAGTCAGTGTTCTGAGTAATGATTGGATTCAATAGACAGTGGGTGTAATAAAACCAATAGGGAAAGATTTAAAGATGTTTTGCCATTTGATAATTCTCATCACAGGCCATCTACATCACAAGCTATTTGTAATTCCTAATGGCTTCAACCACACCTACAGGAACAGGGCAGGGAGCTCCCTACTCAGTAGCTAACCCAAGTGGCCTGTCACCTGGGAAAGTGGACATGACTCAAACTAGGCAATGTTAGCTCTAGGCAGTATTGTTATAGGCTGATGATCGCCATCATATGACCTAATCCCGCATCTGGCAAAGATCAGTTAATGGTTTATTATGACTCACTATCAGTAAATAGGGAGCCATTAGCAACTGTGGGATGTGTGGTCAGACAAATAATGTGTAGGGCCAGATTTACACCTCACGTGGATCAAACTCTCAGAAGTAAAGACAGGGATCCCGTTAGCGGCCTGTCTTGTCTCCACAATCTAAAAACACAGGTTTAATTCTTCTTTAAAGTCATTACTTTCTCTTTAACATGTGGCTGACATGTGTTCCACAACCATGGAGACAATCTAAACTAGCATACACATGTGACTGCTTTTCCCTACTGCAGATGGATCCCATTGGCTGAGGGCACACACTATCACCTGACCTCCCCCCTCTTGGTTGGCCGGTAGGCATACCCTTACCGACCACATCAGCTCCCACTGAGTGGACTTAAAGGAATTTTCCTGGTCTAAAAGCGAATGTTCCTTCCAGACCATTCTCCACGATACTGACGGTGATAGTTTGATAGCATCATGGAGGATGGAGTTTGTCCCCTACACCTTAACGATATATTTTCCTATATGGTTAATGTGTTATGGAAGCAATTAGTCTAAGCTGTATGTTGATGTAATAAAGTTATAAAGTAAACCCCTGCGTGCTCTACAATCCGTGTCCAATATTCTCCAACCAATCATTTTGGTTGGAGTGGTTTCCAATAACTTGACTAAAGTGTCGCTCACGCCTTTAACTGTCCTTGTCTGTGTCAGGTCGGCCTGTAAAAGATATTACTTGTCTATATTAAGTCGGACTGTCTAAGATCAAAGGGAGCATTTAATTAAATAAACACCAGAGAACACTCAACCTCGCCAGAACATCAGACGGTCACGTCTTGTTAGAGGAGAAAACCTTTCTTAGGTTATTTATTTCATTTGGCAGGCAAGTGACTTTTCTGCCTGTAATATCCAATTTGTTTGTTTGGGGCCGAATCATTAAGGCCTGCAGGTACAGCCAAGTACTTATCACATTCTATTTACAGGCTTTTTAATGTGTGCAGCACAGCGTAAAATAGCCAAACAGTTTCAGTTTTTATATTGTTTTAACCGAGGGTAGAACTCTTAAAGGGGAAGTTCACCCTACATCTTTTCCCCCGTACAATTAAAAATGATTTATTTCCTTCTCATATACCTCAAATTTCTCCCGCTCCCTCTCCTGTGCTGTTCATAGTGATTACTGACAGAGCTTGACTTCATAGAAAGTCATGTCGATAAAGAGGAGGTTTTATTTAGAGTGGGAGGGGAACACTAAAGCTGGCATATACTTGGCAGACATTAGATAGATTAGAGATATAAAGTCCACAGTTCACAAGCAGCATTTTTTATCTTGACATAATCTGACCCTTTCATTTTTGTGATCTCAAATTGAGTGCATGAAAAAACAGGCTAGGCGTTCTTAGATAGATTTGACATTTGCTATAGACTAATATCTAATCTGTCTAATGCTAATAGTGTAAAGGCACCTTGAGCTTCAGCAAAACAGTACTAGATTAAAGGCCTGCAGCTGCACACACTTACAGCTAGCTATACAAGGCAGGCGTTTTTCCGATCAGTTTTTGTTGAGCAACGGTTGGAAGAAAAGCTTGAAGATTTCAGCTTAAACCACTAAACATTGTTGAGTGGCCAATTGGAAAAATGGAGAAAAGTTTCAAAATTTCAATCGAAATCGCTCAAATTGTCGATCCTGTGTATAGGCTGCTTAAAAGTGCTTCTTACATATTTAATTATAGATTAAGATTAGGCAAGTTATTTTTTCATTATAGGTTGCCCTTTAATTGTCCATACTTGACCACAGTCAAATCAAGGTATAGCTAAACTGGACTAATACACATGAAATCCATCCAATGGAAAGTGTAATTTTTACTTCCTAACATCCATATTCTGAGCCAGGTATCCTGCTCTACTTTGGTGTGGCCAAGCCCTTTAGCTCAGAAACATACTATAAATTGTCTTTCTATGTAATACATAATGAAAGAAATACCTGTTTGAATTCAATATAATTTTTCACACAGAAACCCAGTTACTTTCACCTTCAGTTTGACTCCCCTCTTCCTTAACACTGAGATACAAAGTATCTGATTGGTGAATCTTTTTTCTCTCCCTGGGTGATTCCCTCTGACATGTGTGGGATCAACTGAGCTAGGCAGGGGGCAGTACTGCAGGATTTTTGTAGAGTATTATTTTACAAGATTTTGCTGTATTTAAAAAACCTATTTTAAACAGAAGTATCAGGTCTATGTCAGGGGAAAATGCACTTTTATTTTATCACGGTGAGGAAAAAAGTGGGGAAAATTATAAAGTTCTTTAAATATCTGACCGGCTCAAAATATTGACAATAAACTTTCATTTGCTGCTGCTACTTTGGACTCCCGGCCTGTCATCCTCTCCTCTCCAGTCTATACTATACTCGGCAGCTTGAATCTCTCACTCTCCTCCTATAGAGAACCCGCAACCCCGTACTTCAGTCCATAGGGTGGCTTCCATCAAACAAAGAATCATATTCAATACCCTCCTTTAACCTTTAATCCCTTCACTCTACTGCACCTCCCAACTTATCTTCTCTCTTGGACCCCTTAGTGCCCTCCATTCCTCAGCAGGAAATCCTCTCTAAAGCTGGTAAACACTCCAGTAACGATAAGCGCCCGATACCGTTCGGATCTGACGTATTGGGCTTTATCGTTACTGTTTGTACTTCGTTCCCGAACGAGCGCGGCGGCCGCGAACGATACGGGTCGGCCGGACGCTCGTTCGGGAAAGGCCGAAAATTTCCATCGCCGCGCCTAGACGCCTATAAGGGAGGGACTGTGTGTATGCAGATCTTTGAAGATGGCAGGACAGGAGTCTTGCAGATCCTGTCTGTCTCTTTCAGAAATCGTATACTGTGTGTACCTGCGTAAAACCCAACCAAACACTGCTGCCTCCTGCCTAAACATCTCGCATCGACCCATACCGTTTGGAATGCTCTCCCTACTCTCGCTTCTCCTGGTGGACTCCCAGTTAGCTCTTATAATACTGAACTGTTATCCTACATTTCTGAAATAATCAGATCTATTAATGACTGTTATCTGTCTGAGCACTTAATTCCTCCCACCACTATCTGTATGGGTCCCTACCACCCTGAGATTGTAAGCTCTGGGGCAGGGATCTCTTCCTAATATGTACCAGGCACACTCACTTCATTATAAATTGATATAATGTATCTTAAGCTTGAACTTTAAAATTAAATTTGATTTCTGTTATGGCAACTTATCCCCCTGTTGTATACTCTGTTTTTATAATGTACTGCCTACCCAAGTGGCGCTTTTAAAATAAAATTATACATTACATACATAAACATACATACATTTGCTTGCTTGCACATTTTTAACTTTCCAGTGAGATGGGCATGTCACAGCAGTTCACAATCTGAATGTTCTTTGAAACCAAAAACCTATCATTACCTTCCTTCAATCACTGCTCTGACAGGTTGAAGCCTCATTACAGATTATGGGATATAAAGACTGCAGATTGCTATGGAAATTGTAAACACGTCGAGGGTTAAAATTAACTTTTGGATGTGTTAGGTTAAGTCAATTAAATAATGTACAAAACGTTATGGGTGAAAATGGATATTTTGGGAATTGTATGTAGTTTCTACAGTGTAATCCATAATTACTGCAAAAGTGGTAAACAGACAAATCCTTTTGTGTTAGGAATATCAAGCAAACATTTGTCCCCTTTTCACAATACCTCCTGTTATTGCCATGTATTATAGTTCCTGATGTATATACAGAGGTCTCCACCCCTCCACTGCAGTCACAGGAGCTCACGGATTTTGGGGTGTCTCCTCGCACTCATGCAAGCTACCCAACTCCCAATGACCACACAGGACCAGCACCTCCCCCCGAAACTCCACCTTACAGCTGCTGCCTGACTTACATGGGCAGAAGATGTTAAAACATTTCCTATTAATATGTTTTTGTTTTAAGAACATAAAGGGCTGATGTAAAAAGTGCAACCAAACTTTACCTGTGTTTGTAGCAACACAATCAGATGGTATCTAACGGCAGTACCCAGTAACAATCTAACATTTGATTTTGCGCAAATTTAATAACCCAGGGTGAATTTTTGATTATCAGGTCCATGTTAAAGGGGAACTGGGGTCTTCAAACGTTGATTTTAAAGAAAGACCAGGTTCCTACCTTTAAACAGGCCATTAACCATCTCTCTACGTGCATAGCCCATGATTGTAGAAGAAATCAACAGTTAGTGGGGTGGGAAGGTTCTTAATTGTATGGTCATAAATGCTAGTTCTCCTTCTAATCTGCCGTGGCACCTGCTCCAGTGCACGAGAGAAACAGAAAAATCAAGGAAGAGATCTAGTTTACAGTGACTGAAGGAGTGGATCAAGAGCACATCCCTCACATGGAGTTTAGTAAGGTGAGTACTTTTTTTCTTTTTTTAAGGAGAAGGATGGATACACAGGGGAAGTGGGGGAAGTGGTCACATGTTTCAGAGGCAGGAAGTGCAGAAGGATCTTGCGATGTGCTACTGTTATCAAGACATAAAAATGTTAATTTCTTCGAAAAACTAATGTGTAAACTATTAAAATACATGACAGTAAATTGTCAAATACCGGAAACATTCACTTGTCAACTTACTAATGGCATTTTTGGACACCACATTACGCTTTTAAGAATTTTTCTACTACAATGGTTTAACCGTCCACTTGGAGCAGCACTGAACTTATTCTGGGGGCCCAACTTTCCTATCTAGAGTTAACCATAACCCCGTGTCCCATAAGATAACTAAGCATTCTGCTATCACATCAGATGAATGTAATCAATGGGCTGAGCTTTGTAATGCTTAGAACAATCCACACTCTCTGAGCAGTACAGAAGACAGGAGCTATAAAAGCCTCACAATGTGTTACCAACAGTATTGGGGTGGTATCTGACACTTCATCCAGACCCAATGGTTTCAAATGATCAGAGACTGGTCAGAAAGCTAAAAAGCATTGCAAGGCCTTTACGATTAATTGACTGTGATGATTCACATGAGGTGCTTATCACTCTATAATTTTTTCCATTACTTGATCCAACAACATAAGTGCCGCGTGTCAGGCTGTGAAGAGATCTGATAATCATGGGACCTTGGTTGACGCTTCTGTCATGTACTTGGGTTTTATGTTGTCTGTATTTTAATATTATTTTTTGCTATGCTCGTGTTTTAAAAGTACTGGACGAGGTTTCTTGATAAAGTATATCACTGTGAGTTGTGCAGGGGGTGAGGAGGGTGAGAACAGGCTCAATATGACATTACAAATGGGCTACTTCATGGGTCCATAGTCAAGGGCGGTAACTACTGGGGTGCAAACTGCGGTGGGGCCGGAGCCAATGGAAAAAAAAAATCGGTAGTAAAAAGCATGGTAGCTTACAGGCAAACACGGGGAAATGGAAGGAAGAAACACACACAAAACTGGAGGAAAAAATCTAACTTCCAGTCCACAGTACAGAGTCTATTAGCGAGGTTCCGAAATGCACTTTTCAGTGTAACCGATATATAATTGTATAATTTGAAAACCCTCAAAGTACAAATCGGAAACTTGAAAGTAGAGGATGTATTCGCCGGTTAGTTTCGTTCCGGTTTTTGAATTTTTTGAAAATCAAACATTGGAAAATGAACTCATAGAACTCATGAGAGTTCGGTCCATTTTGAGGGACAAATCCAGTAATAGTTTACTGTAAATGACACAGAGACCTGGAGCAAATGGTCGGAGGGAACCCGTAAATGGAACCAAAAACTATTTTTAAACTATCTTTTCCTCACGATCTGGCGTTTTTGTCGAGCTTTCCATGTTTCTATTTGCTGAGAGTTACTTGAAATCGAGCGTCTGCTTTCCGAGGGTTAGCCGATATTACATTTGTAGGGTGCCGAAAGACTTATTACTTTCGTTTTGCGTTTTGATTTTCATTTATGTATCATCTATTTTTCGATTTTCGATGATTATCGTAATTTTTCAATAAAATGAAAATTCTGAAAAATACTGGATTCAGTTGAATTACGGTGAGTTCCAAAAGTTAGAAACCGGTTCTATTCAAACCAAATTTCATCTCTACTCTTGAAAGTAGTTCCAATTGCATTTGAGATGTTGCAGGTTGCTGTAAAGTTAGTTGTATGGTTGGTAACCCTCAAAATTATGCCACAGAAACTACTTTTTGAGATGTGGTCCCGAATGTACGAGCTGCTACTATTTGAGATTGTGTCCTCAGGATCGTCGGAGGCTACTATTGAGATTTCCCGAATGTCAACGAAGGGCTACTTGGTTGGGAGGATTTGCGACCAAATGTGTACAAAAGGATAGCTACTTTTGATATTGAATACTGAAGTGGTATTGAGACTTCTGTTGTGAGAGTTACCAGAGAAGAGATAGCGGAATAGCTAGTTTGTGAGAGGTTACCGGGTAATTGTAGAGGGAGGTCTACGTTTTGAGAGTTACCGAACATGTGAATACGAGGCTACGTGGTTAGAGAGTGACTGTAATGGTTGTGATACTTCTTTTGGAAGGGTGTGAACCAGGCATGTATGAGGTCTACACTTTAAGTACGTGTCAACTGTGCAATGTGCGAAAAAACGGTGCATACTTTTTGAGAGAGTTATAACCAAGAACATGTCCGAGAGCTACGTTGTGAGTCTGTTAATAGGACCGAGATGTACGAGTAGTCTCAGCGTGTTGTGAGAGCGGGTTACCGAAAATAGATACAGAGGCTAGCTTGTATGGGGGAGAGTTCACTGGGAGCTAATGTCGCAGGCTGCCTTTGTAGAGTTAACCGAATGTCGACGATATATAACTTTGGAATGCATTGTCCCACCGCATCGTACACAGCTACTTGTGAGAGTTAGCGAATGTATGAAGGGCGGACTTCTTTAAGAGAGATTTACCGGGCGAAGAGTGACGAGTCTGACTTGAGAGTTACCAAGAACCGGAAAAGAATGTACGGGGGGGAGGTAGCTACTTTTGAGAGTTACCGAATGTACGAAGACTACTTGTTGAGAGAATTACCGATTTACACTGGGCTACGTTGACAGTTACCGGTGTCAATCATACGAGTACTACACATAATTTGGACTGAGTTATTGGAATGTGTACAAGGAAAGTGGGCTAACTTTTGAAGAGTTATTGAATGTACAAGGCAACTTTGAGAGTTACTGATGTTTCGAGGCTACTTTTGAGATTACCGAATGGTAAGACTACTTTTTGGAGAGTTAGCAATGTACAAGCTACTTTGAAGTTACCGAATGTACGAGGCTTCTTTTTCAGAAAACTACTTTCGGGGTTGCCAATTCCCGTGTCTACTTTTTAGAGTTTACGCGTGTGAATGTTCAAACTAACTGTTGTATAGGATACTGAGCATGTCCGGAGGGCGCTTTTCTAAGAGTTCACGGGAGGGGAGTGTGAGAGGCTACTGAGTTGGTTGAGAGTGGGTCGTGGAATATTCTCGAGGCGACCTTTTGATAGTTGTCGTAAGATGGGAAAAGTCTACTTTTGAGAGTACACCGGAATTTTCCTGAAGAGCTGACGTTTGTGAGAGTGTGTAGCGCGGTATACGAAGCTAGCTTATTTGAGATGGTATCACCGAATGTACTGTGTGACTACTTTTGATATTTCCACAAGGGACGAGGCTGAGCATATATTTGTGAGAGTTTTCTTGTGAATGTATGAACTTCTGTGAGAGTTTCCGAATGACGGAGGCTAACTATTTTATCTAGACGCTAAGACCATAAACAAGGTGTACAGACGGGCCGTAGCCTTTGAGATATTCCGATGAGCGGTGAGGGCTACTTTTTGAGGGATGTCACCGACATGGGAACTGACGTGGGAAACTTTTGAGAGTGTATTGAATGACCAAAGAAGGACTCGTTCTTTTGAGAGTTATTGATGTAGGGCAGAGTGCACATTTACTGAGGCAGGTTCTACTGATGTACGTGGCTGAAACATGTTTGTGAGTATTAGCGCGTGAACTGGTTGTACGAGACATGAGAGTAGTTAAAATGGGAGAGTTGCAAATGGTGCGCCACGCTACTGTTTGTATGGTTACCGAATGTGGCTCGGGGGGGAAAAAAGAAGAAGAGGCTGTCTTTTTCAAAACTACTGGTATCGATGTTTCCAAAATGTCATAGCACTTTATGAGATTACACGCGGACGTAATGTGGCAAGGATGCTACGTATAATCGACAGAATTATCGTAAATGATAAAGACGGGCATAGGTTTTGACGATGTGCGAAACCAGTCATGTAGAAAGTGAGGCGGCAACAATAATTGCAAAGGTATAACCGCGCGTGTGAACAAAGCTAGCGATGTGTGTGCGTAGTTAGTTCGAGCAGTTGACGGACGACGTACTAGTTGGTCGGAGCGTATACGGCACAAATTATAACGAAATGGCTGAGGCTTGTTTGAGAGTTGGACGAGGAATACTGTGGAAAATAAACGAGGCTACTTTTGAGAGTTACCAAATGTCCGACAGCTCGTTTGTGAGAGTTAATCATGATTAGAACGACGTTCATACCTTAGTAAGTTCCAGAATTACAACGAAGGCTACTTTAAGAGTTAAGGCCGAACTGTACACGGCTACTTTGAGTAAGTGAACCAGAAGTGTAACGAGGAGCCGTGGACGTTATTGCGCAGAGTGACACGGGGTTCACGACGGATGCTAGACTTATTGTCAACAGAGTTCCGGGAACATATGTGGGACCAAAGAACACACTTTGTAGTAAGACGTTAGTAGAGAATACTACATGCGTACTTTTGAGATGATTGCACTAAAAGGATTGTTGAGGCTACATATATAGCAGACAGTAGACCACTCGAAATCAGCGTCAACAAAAGTCCAACTACCTTTGAAGAGTTAGCGAATGTACGGGCTCTTTGAGAGTTACCGATGTACGAAAAAGAGCGACAGTTATGACACACACTACAAACTATATACAGAAGGTTATATCACACCAAGTACCACAAAAGGTCTCACTAGTGGGGAGTTTATAAAAGGCCGAAGGGTACAGAGAGGCAACGTTAAGAGATTAGCGAGAAAATGTACGGGAGATGCTACTTATTGTGATAGTTCAAAGAGAGCCGAGAATTAACACGACTACTGCCTATTTGACAACTGCGTTAGACCGAAATCATGACGTAAGTCCTACATATGAATATGGTCCAGACCAGTTTTAATTAAATCGAAAGTGAGAACGAAAATAAGCTACTTTGGAGCAGTTGACGCAGGAATGACTAACGGAAAAAAACCTATGTATGAAGAGTTAAGGCTGAGAGCTGTATAACGGATAGGCTACGTGGTAAAATGAGAGTGTCAAGCTCTGTCGGAAGACCTACTTTCAACTAACTAACCACACATGTACAGGATACTTTTGAGAGTTCCCTGACTGTATTAGTTCCTTGTTGAGGTACCGAATGTACGCGACCTACTTTTTTAAGGCATTATCGAATGTACACGAGGCTACTTTTGAGAGTTACTGAAGTACGAGGGCCTACTTTTATTAGGATTATTGAATGTACAGCTACTGTTTGAGAGTTTTACAAAAAGCCGGAATTTTCAAGACTACTTTTGAGAGTTAGCGAATGAAACAGACTACTTTTATCAAGGATTAGCGAATGTACGAAACAAGCATAACTGGGTTTGAGAGTTACCGAATTAACGAGACTATTTTACATGCGAGTATAACGGCGAATGGTACACAAGCTTCTAACCATTATTGAAACATTACCGGGTAAGGTGGTTACGGAGGGCGCACATATATTTTCATAACTCGCTACAACTTTCAGTAACTGGAATTCCAAAGTATACACGTAAGGCCACGAATATTGGATTTTAATCGAAGAGATATTAACAAACTGACTAGAGGGTGGACGTAGACTACTGTTTAGAGGTAATACATAGCAGAATGTGTCCACGAGGCTAAACGATTTTTAGAGGCTGTTAACCGAATGTACCAAACACACTTAAATTGAGAGGTCCAAGTGAATCGTACGCACATACATTATTCATGAGACAGGATTGTCGAACACAACTATAACCAGGGAAAGGAAAAAAAAAGGCGTACTTATTTGAGATATTGAACCAGAAATGGTACGCGACTACTTTTGAGAGTTATACGAATATAACGAGGCTACTTTTGAGCAAAAGTTCAGAATTCGAAAGTACAAGAACTATCAAAAGGAGACATCTACTAAGACACCAAAATGTAAAGGGAGACTTGTGAAGGATGGCGCTAACCCTAGTCTGATTAAGGTTACTTTAGGTTACCGAATGTTAACGATACGAACTTTTAACATGAGTATATCGAATAGACACGGTCTCTCCTACTGGTTTAACTAGTTACTGAAATGTCTTACAGTGATTAGCGGACTGTATTAAAATTTACAAGGACAAATTATTGAATAGTGCCACGGAGGCTGGACTTGTCGAAGAGTATACGACAGGACAGAGTGGTATGCCAGCGGGGTGACTACTGATTAGAGCGTTAGCGACACACAGACACATACTTGTAAGAGTCAGAGTTGGTGCGCCAGATCGGTGCGGGGGGTAAGAAAAAGTGACAAACCCACAACACTAGATCCGCCGGCGGATATATAGATTCCCGTGCCGCTCGACCGGCGTATGATATGGTCCGATAATTTCACGATTTTCCGCCTTCCGAGACGGTTACAGAAACACATGCGGGGTTCTGATTTGTGTGTTTCACGAAAAATATTTCAGACAACGAAAAACGATGGATAATACATACCGATGAATTAACATACTAATCATAGCAGAAGGATCGTATCACGTGACGCGGCAAAAAGACGTAAACAAAGAAACGCGTGGGAGAATCCTCAATTAAGCAATCACGCGGATGATACTCGTAAGTACGAGATTTTCCTTAAAAAGCGAGAAATTCTTGGATACCATAGCGCAATGTTTGTGTGTAGGGGCGGATTTGTCAAGACTGAGCAACATCCAACAGTACACCCCAGATAACCGGAGTGTGGCAATACGACCAATGATAGAGTTGACACAAGCGACCACCTGCTTATAAAAACGCTGCTTCACAGACGCACACTATTTGTCGTCGAGTTGAGATTGGAGTGTAGTATAGGGAACAGCCCCTACAAAGTGATTAAGGATGTGAAAGGACAATATACATATTTATTTAAGGCAGCTTTTATTGTATCGGCCTTTTGAACATATGCAATATAGGTGTATGGACTAATACGGGGTAAGGGGTTTAGCACTTGTTCCCACCCGTATTTCACACATCTTGAGACCAACAGTCCTTTTAGGCTAACCCCCGCTACAATACAACGTTCCTTACTAAGAGAGCACACATTGTGAAATAGACCTGATTGAGGTCATGTGTCCCGTTATTGTTTGTGGCATTGTGCTTTGCAGATAAATCCATGCGATCTCGTCACGTAGACATGGTAGTCAGTATGGGGTAGCAACACATAGAGCTACCATACATTACATATGTATTCCTCAGGCGTCTAGAATACAGAATAACGCGGTGCTTGGACGCTAGACACATGTACTAAAGGACCATGATTGACACAACAAATATGGGGGAGAGAGTAGGCCTGCTGTAACCTCAGCAGGAGTGGTGTAAGGGAGGAGATAATCTCCTGTTCCTACCCGTTCACGTCGCGTCCCTTGCACGACATACTCTGAGGGGAGAACGCCAATGGGGATGAGAGAAGTTATGTCCAGTGGGGCTAAGCCTCCTGGCCCCACAACATGGTGGCAAACCGCGTGACAATATGTAACCCATACCCCCATCGCCTTCTTTCCCTTGTGTGTGCAACTATATATAGGGGAATTTTGCCGAATTGGGTTGTTATGTAATGGCATTCTGGTATTCTATACAATTATAAGTAAACACTACAAATAAATAGCAGCTAAATAGAATAGGTGTTTGTATTTTTCAATAAAAATTTATTTGGAATCTTCTGAATAAATTTGATAATCGAAAAATAACGCCCCCAAAACATTTTTTTGTTTTACAAACATATTTTATAATATATATATATATGTAAATTTTTTTTTTTTTTAAACTAGTTACCAAAATAAAAAAACAAAAAAAAAACACTGGGTTACTGGTTGCCCTCCTCTCCAGTCTGTCATGCGGCGGTCCAGCTCGGTTCCAGGCGCCGCCCCATGTGGGCGCATCTCCCGCGCATGCTCTTAGTTCCTGTGAGGAAGATATTGATGAATGTGGTGAGATGTTCGAGCACTTTCCTAAACATCCATGCCGTGATGCAAATTTGCACCGATAACTACTTCACATACTGGTACTACTGCAATGCTATAAATGTTGCGGTATGTCAAAAAAAGGGAACGCCATTATAAGAAATCATTAGTTCTAAAATTCTTAGTTTATATTATGCATCCTATTGGGTAAGAGTGAATTTCTACTGATTGGCTTGTTGGATGGGTCACACATGCTCGATCTCTACTGACCAACTGAATCACCCAGGACTGGGTCAAGGGCAAGACCAGTAAACGGTCTCTATTAGGCGTCCGCAAACGGAAGTCCAGAATTTTCCGTTGGCTTTATTTAGACACATACACAATGCTTATTGCGGAATGGGCGATATTAAGGTCATTGGGAATGGATAAATACTTGCTCTTCCACTTAAAGTGAGATATTGCATCATGGGATCACTGATAACAGCTAGGTAATGCTGGCATAAAACATTACGTTTATTGCTACATTGGTATCAAACATTCTTGGTTTTTGGTACACTAGGACTGTGCTAACATACAACATTTTTTGGAATGTGGTGCACCCATAAACATTGTCAAACCCCACAGTACCCAATGTGGCATCATAGTAGCGTGGATTAATACACTGGAAATCCAGATATTAATAGTCTTGTATATAACATTTCATTAAACGTTGCATATGATTTACTTACGATTCGCAAGCCTGGCCGCCAAGTGACTGGGAGGCAGGAGGTGCTGGAGGGGGCTGGAGAGGTGGAGAGCCTGGAGGGGCTGGAGAGGGTGGAGGGGCTGGAGAGGGTGGAGGGCCTGGAGAGGCGGGTCCTGCTTCTAGAAAAAAAAATGTTTTTATTTCAACATCACCGTCCAACATCCATTAGTATATATTACATGTATAAGAACATTTCCTAAAAGGCTTGTAGTGAACATTCTTGGATATTTTTGGACGTTTGGACCGAATTTCCTTGACTTAAGCTCAAAAACTGAGGGCAAGATCAGCCCAAGTCGGGACAATAAATGGGGAATGAGAAATGAGAGCCCTTCCTCTCAAGCCAAATTTAGATTTGTTGCATTTTTTTTTATACGAAAATTTTTATCAGTGAAAGAATAAAATTCACTTAATTCTCACTGATATTTCACTAATTTTTTGCTGACCTCAAGTCAATAAAAAGATAAAAAATTGCTTAGGATCACTTACGTGTCTGGCTGTGCCAGGTGCCTCTCTTGGGGCGGTGGACTGCCCGTGGGGCGTTGGAGAGCCCGGATGGGGCAAGGCACTGCCGGGAGGGGGCATGGGCTGCCCGTAGCTGAGGGCTAGTTGGTGGAGAGCTAAAAAAAGGAACTTTATTTTAACTCACTGTCATTAAATGTCGCATACATTTCCTAAAACATTCTCGGAGAAGTGTCAAACTTCTGCAAACTTTGATAAAGGGCTTGGACACTCAACGTGTTAAAAAGCACACAATAGTGTGGTCACAATTAATGGTGACTCATTTTTGCACAATTATGCTATCGTACTGCACTCGCATGGCATCCAACATGAGCGCACCGCAAACACTGTGCTTGTATTCTTGTTTCTGGAGGTCTCCGTGTGCGTGTACTTTGCCTTGGACAAATGAAGATTTGAAAAAAAATTTTTTTCAATAGGCTGCACTTACATCTTCTCTGGCGGGGACTGTGGTGTGGGTTGGGGTATCTGAGGAAGATTCCCCTGCAATTAAAATAAAAAAATACATAATGAATGTCTATCTAAATGATATATTTAATTATTACGTTGAATTCTGCTTGCAAATACAGATAAATAAGCGGGGTTAAACATGAATGTGGTGGGTGGCGCTGGGTCCCTGCTGATTGGCAGCCAGTTTTATTGGACAATTTCAATTAACTGGAAGTTCTTAGCAAAGAAGGTACCAGATTTAGCAGGTAATGCTAGATAACAAATCCCAGCAAGCAAATTAGTTGTTCATATTTGCTGGAATTGTAGTTCTGGTTTTGGACATTTGTATAGTATAGTAGAATGTGTGTGTTTGTGTGATGTCGTTTTTAAAACTCCATAATATTGCTATTGCAATGGAAGTGTTAGGGGGGGTTGGTTTTGTGTTTAGAACTATAAAAAAAATATATTTTGTGATGATTTAGGTGTGGTTGTCATTAGAGATGGGTGAAACTGTTACGTTTCGTTACGTTTTCGGATTTATGGATCTCAGGATAATACCGAAGATTCGAAAATCCAAAAAACGTGACGTGCATTTTAAATTTCAGATCCCATTTTCGATGATTATTGAACGTTCAAGGGTATTTTCAAGTATTATCGAAAATAACTCGAACGTTCGATAATCATCGAAAATGGGATCCAAAGTCCCAAAATCCGAACGATCCACCCAGTTTTGGAAGGAACATTCAGATTTCGGAACTGAGTGGTTCCAGACGGACCCGGATCCCATCTCTAGTTGTCATAGAAACAGAAAGGTGGGTGGGTTAGGGGGTGTATCTGTAGGTGTGTGTACCTATACAGCATTAGAGTAGCCTAGGACAGGGTTTCCCAAAGGGTGTGCCGGGGCAGACTTGAAAGAGCCAGAAGTGTGCTTCAGAATTTTGGTAGAGAAAACATTTTCACCAGAATAACTTACATTTTTGTTTTTTTGTACTCTAAAATAAATATTACAATACAATGTCAACAGTCAATTTAGTGTAAATATGTGTAATTATAACTTTAAGTCTAACATTAAGAACACAGATATGCCTCGAGATAAATTTGTATTGTCAAGTGCGCCATGTTTTGAAAATGTTTGAGAATCGATGGCCTAGGACTCAGGTACAGTTCATTAAGAAAGTGACAGCTTTGATTACAACCGTGAGAATGTTCATGTTTGAAAGTTCTACACATAAATGCCCAGAATTCACCGATAATGCTTTCACAGGTTCACAGATAGAAGATAGGACACTCTTGTAATATGTCCTGCATATTCGTACCAAATTTCGTATCTCTAGGTCGAAAACTGTGGGAGAAGAAAAATAATAGTAGAGAAGTTAAAAAACAGGAAGAATAAAAGAAAAAAGAAAAGGAAAGAACAGTAATTCGGCTTAATAATACCGGTAAAACCAAGAAATAAATAAACCAAGAATAACCTTTACCAATCTGGGCAAAGAATGTAACCAGCACTGAATGTAACCAGAGTGCCCCAATGCTGTGCGTTTTGGGGTGCAAGGGGCTGCTGGGAGTGGGAGATGAGGTGTGGTCATATGGGGGCCGCAAGGTGGAGAGCGAGGGGCTGTTGAAAAGGAGGTGGCGTGTCCCACTACAACTGTCCCCATGCGGGGTGCGCACTAGCAGGGGGGGCCTCTCCCACCTCCACAGGCAGGGACTCCACACCCCACCAAGTGGCACTGAGAAGTGCTTTTTGGGGCCTACGTTTTCCTGCAGCTTAATACAATCAATATTTCCTCCTTATTTATAAAGCTGATCGTTTTCACGGCAAAAACTATTGCTGCGGCAATGTGAGTCGATGGTGTTTTCTGTTTTTGCTGCAATACTGTACACGGTATTAAGTATAGTATTGGGCGAAAAGAGAAAATTCCCACCAGTGCAAAAAGTGTGATGCACTGTGCATGGTGGGGTGCGAGGGGCAGCTGGGAATGTGGGGGTCTGCGGGAAGGGGGGATTATGTGCCAGGGGGCAGGTGTTATTTATCGTATAGGATCGGTTGACCTGCAGAATGTGAAGCCAAAGGCAAACGCGGTTCAATAAAAATTAAAGAGCAAGTCCACCTCTTGTATTCAGGTAAATCACTGCCCCCGATCCGCAATTAATAGCAATCCAGTGTAGTGGCAGATTGCATAAAGTACCGTTATTTCATCTCTATAACTAGATTGTAAGCTCTACGGGGCAGGAACCTCATTACCTCTTGTGGCAATTCTCTAGCACACACGTGTCAAACTCAAGGCCCGTAGGCCAAATCTGACCCTTCTGGCTCTTGTTTGTGGCCCCCGGGGACTAAACAGCATCCAAGATTTATCACTCTGTTACCCATTTGTGCAGTCCCAAGTAGTGGCGTAATTATAGATCTGCCTGCTAGATACCGTGCCCTGCTCTTTTTAAACAACTGATCCCATGCACCTTTACTAAGATAGCTGATCGTGATAACTAGCAGGCAGATCTATAGTTACGATGCTGCTTGATACTGCAAAAATGAGCTGCAAAGTAAGGCTTGGATGCAGCTACTGCTGTAACAACTGGTCACATATCTAGCCCGGCACTAGGGAGTGGAGGGAGGTGTGACAAAGAGCCTTCCATTGGAGTTGACTATTCTACAGAAGAGTAAGGTGGGCATTCCACATTAGCACATGATCGCGCCATAGGCAGAGGTGCCAGTCCAAAACAGTGTGCTTCACAGCCTTTCCCTGCCAAGACCTAGCGCTTGGCACAAGCGTGACAGAGACCCAATACTGCACCCGCTAAGTATCTAAAGAAAAAAAATTCGGCCCACCACTTAGCATGTCTGTTTGATTTTGGCCCCTTATGTGATTGAGTTTGACACCCCTCTAGCACTTCTATTTATATCATTTATATATTTATGTACTGAACTATCTATGTATATATCCCCCTTGTATACTGTACAGCCCTGCATCCCCAAGTGGCACTATATAAATAATCAATACATACAAACATACATACATACATACATACACACACACACATAGATACATACATACATACATACACACATACACACACACAAACATACATACATACATACATACACACACACACATAGATACATACATACATACACACACACACATAGATACATACATACATACATACATACATACACACACACACATAGATACATACATACATACACATAACACCAGCATAAGAAACAAGTCAATTAAATAGAAAAATATTTATTAACAAGAAAAACTATTAAATAACTCTCCAAATACAAATCAACATATCCCACGATCCTCTACACTCGAACCAGAACAAAAAACTACCGTACTCTACTGTGATTGAGTCTAGGGCCATATATTTAAAATGCATTGGTCAGTACAACATTGGTCGTTAATGTAAGGTCAGCGGTCGTAGAGAATATATATAATATGATCTATATTTTATATACTAAATGACAGCTCTGAGTGACGTCATCATTTAGGAACCCACCCTTGAACATCCTGCACTTGCCCCTGGAGAGGAATGACATTCCAGAGCAGTAGCCCACAGTAATATTTCTTTCATTACATGTGTAACAGTTTATTGTTCAGATGTAAATGCCGATTGGTCGATATAAGTTACTTCTCTGGTTTCTTAAAAGGCCAAGCTGAATAAGAACTTTTTTTTTGCTTTTCCATCTAGGTTGGGCCAAACCATTGAGATCAGTTATAGAGAACAAGAAGAAAAGAAAAATAAACAAAGGTTTCAATAACTGAGCTCACCATTTGATCCTTGGCCACAGTCATAGACATAGTCATCTGCTCCACTTCTTAGTAATAACCGTGTGATCTGTGCCAGGCCCCTTCCACTTGCCACATGCAGTGCTGGGTTTCCTGCATACGTCTGTGCATTGACTTGGGTTCCTCGCTGTAAGGCGATCAAAAAGGTTAAGCATCATACATGCCTATTACTATTTACTGTCATAATACTGTTGGCTGGTGCTAGTTACCCCTTAAACACCTGGTATGAAAACTCTACTAAAGTTGTCACAGCTTGAATCAGCGAGCTACGGACACTCTTCATATCCTAGAAATAAATGGACAATGCAATTTGTTTATGACAGAGCCTACATTCACTTTCTGGAAGATATTTCTTTATTCATAGTCTATAGTGAAATCTTTGGTTGACAGGTGGCCAAATCAAAAAGAAAAAAACGGTCCATATGGCCTGTCGGGCATGCAGGAAAATGTATTGGTAGATAGTATGATAGATTGCTGCTTGTACCAATCTTATGCCACCACCTTGAAGCAAGTTATGGTGGAACTTGATTGAAAAATGTCTGAATACTTGGTTTTATTTTGCAATACAAATTAGGAGGGCATCATTGGTGGGGTAAACCATTTGAACTAGACATGGATTTCCTGGGTGCCAGACATTGTAGAGACTTGATTTACGGATGTTAATTAAAGCTGCTGCTGCCTCTCAAACCTTGCATCATGGCTTGTAAGACTTCCCTAATAGCCTAAACCGCAGACCGAGTGAAAAGTCGTTAACATAACAGGAGGCCATTATAAGAATCATTTTCACTTTTGAAAGGTTGAGCAGAAATAATGATATTTACATTACTAGAAACTGAAATCAAATGATGTTAATATAAAGTCTCTTTTCACCCATACAATGTGTCTTTCTAAACTGCAATAAACTAATGGCTAATATGTCTTAAAGGAATAGTTCACTGATAAAGTGAACTATTCCTTTACTGCATTAATAGAAGAACGGGAGGTATGGTATAGCTCCCTTTAATGCCCATTCTTCAGTTAAAGCAGTCAAGGTTTAGTTCACAATCTAAGTCAGGGGTGTCAAACTCAATCACATAAAGGGCTAAAATCAAAAAGACATGCTAAGTGGTGGGCCAAACTTCTTTTAAAGATACTTAAAGGGTATCTCCACTCGTTTTTAGTTTTGTGAATCCAGTTCTATTGAAGAACGGGAGGTAAAGGAGCTGTGCCTTACCTTCCGTTCTTCAATAGAACACACAGGAGCCAGGAGAGAAGGTAAGAACTTACCCGCTCGCTCGCTCCCCCGGCGCGTAGTCTAACAGGTCCCGACGGACCTTGTCTTCTATGCACATGCGCGATCTATGCGCATAGAAGACAAGGTCTATCGGGACCTGTCAGACCAAGCGTGACTAAAGAAATATGTTGAGAAGAGTGACCCCTAGTGGTAATAATATGGATTAACAAATTTACAGATTTTCAGGCTCATTTACCTATTGCTCTGGGTAAATGCCCTGATCGTGATTAGTGATGGCCCAGTTCGCGGATCCGAATCCGCAGCGGATTTACCTCGTTCACGAATGGCGGATATCGCGGATTTTCCGGTTTTCCGCCTTCCGAACTTTTCCGAACCGCATTTTCTAAAATTTTCGAAATTACGAGGATTTCTTGTATTTTCGAAGATTTTTTCATTGTAATGGGTCCGCTCGCGGATTTTCGAATTTTTTCGAAAATTCGCAAATCCTCGAGCGGACCGGATTTTGTGATGTTCGGACATCTCTTATCGCGATTCAATATCGCATATATCGCGCAAAATCGATATTGAATCGCGAACGTTGGATGCCCTGGTGACTTTTGCGTAACCCGCACATCTGATCAGTATGGAGTTAAAGTTGTGCTAACTGGTAGCGAACCAGTTAGCGTGTCTATAACTCCTTATATTTACCTAGCGAGTCTGGGTAAATCACCCCCTTTATGTTTCAAATAAACATTCACTTTTAATGACATAGGGAGGGGCCCATTATAGTTTTGCTGGGGGGGGGCATGATTTCTACTGGGATTTTTATAGGGGATAATGTTCAGGGTAATTTCTGTTTTTTTTCTGTTCCACCATTTTAAAGGACAAATTGTTTTTATAATTAAATGGTGACCTCATTTCTAAATGTGCTTGTGGGAGGGTAGTGAAATGAATCTGTAGGGGTGTGATGGGGGTATCTCTGGGAGGACAGGGTAACAAATAACCCCCCCACACACACACACCTGGGGGTTGCTATTCCCAACTAGTTCATCTGTTCATCTGATTTCAAACTCCGTCTCCCACTTTGACCATCATCTGATTCCTAGAGCAGTCGCCGTTTTGTTTTAAAGAGGGGATAACCCTATGTTATATAAACTTAGTCAATAGGTTACGATTTAAAGTGGCAGTTCAGTGGAAATTATCAATATTTGTTAAATTGTTAGTTTGTGTAATGCCTTCTTAGTTATTCTACATATTCTCTCCCATTTTGAAAAATCAGTTGATTTCATACCCCTTGCTGTTCCCTGTTGTTGACATTAGTGAGTTGCCATTTCAGGTTGTAACGGTCCTTCTTCCCAGAATGCACCACATCCTTGGAATGTTCCTAACAGTAATTTCTACTGATTGGCTGTTGGATGGGTCAAAGATGCTCTAATCTCTACTGAGCAACTGAATCAACCCAGGCGCAGGGTCAAGGGCAAAACCATAACGGTCTCTATTAGGGGTCCTGCAAACAGGAAGTCAGTATTTCGGTTGCATTTATTTATACACAGACAAAATGTTGAATGGGCAGGTTAAGGTCATTAGGATGGAAATATACTGCTCTTTTTTTCAGAAAAGTATAAGTATTTGCACTGAACTTCCCCTTTAATTTTAACTTTTACATAGGTTTGACCGTGGATGACCAGCTTTGGTTTACTGTTCCTTGAGGGAGGGCTATCAGATCCAGCAGGCTAAAATTAAAAAAGGAAGAGCCACTACCTGCATTAAGTTCTATAGCCTTGGGCTGCTTAGCTCCCTGCGATACACTGTGGGTAATGTACTTACCATGCTATACGTCCTGCAGGATTGTAGGGACTAATGTTTTAATACTTTAGTTCTACTTTATTTCCAAATAAATTAACACTTTTTAATTAAAGGAAATTACAAATATTATACTTGGCAAGAGAGAACCTTAGTTTAAACTCAAACCTGGCTTCGGGTCAAAATATATCATCAGATGAAATTCGTAAAACTGATTAAATGTTGACCATTTCACAAAAGTTGTATCAGAGTTGGACACTGTGTCAAACAGTTCAAATGTTAATTGTATGAACCACACTGTCATGAACGCCAGTTCACTGGGCACGTGATCAGACCAATCAATTGGTACAAGCTGCCACCACTTTAAGTTATGGCCTTAAAGACGCCCCAAAAACACTCTTGACTCTCACTGACTATGCACACCCCTGTCCTGGCAGCTAAATGGTTAACACTACACCATTCACTCCAGCAACTAACTGGTTAATAAGCATCCGTCCTTCACAAGCAGTCACAGAGTTAATTAGCATTTATACTGCACACTCCATTCAAACACATATAAACATATCAGAGGCTAACTGAGTTATTATAGAGCATCAAAGACAAAACTTATTACATTTTAGATTCAATATTCCAAAAGGTGGACAGTGCATATAATACAAAAATAAAAGAAAATGGCGTTATAATAAAACGACATATAATAGGTACAACAGTTATAGAAAATAAAAAGGATAAAAATATTCACAGACCCTACTCACTAGAAGAAGTCGTGTATCCCGGGGCGGGAAGAAACATCGGGTTCAAACACACGGTTTTAGTATGTCGCCTCAGTGGGAACACAGTTATAGGGGCTAGAAGGATTTGTAAACCCTTTGATGAACCACCCCCCTCCTGTCTATGCATGAGGTAGAAGTGTCTAGGAATGTCCAGATTTACAACTAGCCAAAAGCATTCATTCGCCCTCAGTTAGGTAGATTCTCCATATAAATGTAGATATGTACATTGTATTGGGATATTGACCACATATTCCCGTCCTGTATTAATTATAAATTCCTCCAATAACAAACATGACCTGTGTGTAATCCATATTTCCCAAGATATTAATAACTCACCTTGGCAAGGGAATAAGGGCTCCATGTTGGGTATCATTTTAATGTACCTAACTTCCTACCTCTTAAGGTACCCACCAGACCCCTAGCTGAAGAGAATTCCAGATTCACGGTTTCGCCCCACATTGAAAAGAAGATCTGGTTCCATGCTTCACTAATCGTAATATAAACAATAGGACTGTTCCAGGGTGTAATGGTATTTTTATTGGTCCTTTGCAAGAACGAATACCAATAGTTAACGCATTCTTGCCAAGTCACTACACACTTTCCTGACACACATCATACAATATTTTGGGTATTATAGCTTCTTTGAGTGTGAAAGGGGAAAGCTAGAATAGAAGAACAATTGAGAGACATACCATGTAGTAGAAGAACAATTAAGAGACCACCCATGGAGTAGAATAACAATTGAGAGACCTCCCATGGAGTAGAAGAACAACTGAGAGACCTCCCATGGAGTAGAATAACAATTGAGAGACCTCCCATTTAGTGAAGAACAATTAGAGACTTCTCATGTAGTAGAAGAACAATTGAAGACCTCCCATGTAGTAGAAGAACAATTGAGAGTCCTTTCATGAGTACAGAACATTTTAAGACCTCCCATGGAGTAGAAGAACAACTGAGAGACCTCCCATGGAGTACAATAACAATTGGAGACCTCCCCATGGAGTAGGAGAACAATTAGAGACCTCCCATGGAGTAGAAGAATAATAAAAGACCTCCCATGGAGTAGAAGAATAATTGAGAGACCTTTTTATTTCCAGGGTTTGGTTGACTCAAAATTCCTAGACAAAAAAAATCATCTGTCAAGAAATAGAGACAAATTACAGGTCAATGGCGTCTGTAAGCCATTCACTGCCAGGAATGCAGAGGTCAGTAAGTTTTCCATATGGATTTAACTCCTAACTGGGACTGATCTACATGCTTTACTTCAGGCCTAACCATGAAAAGAAACAAGAGGCTGAGCACAGGATCAAGGCTCTGGGACTCAGCTAGAAAGTGCAGACATTACAACCACATGGAGCCTGGGGACCAAATTAGTATGAGGTTGGCTTGTTTCAAATAACCCCTCGTACAAGGGTATACATGGAATCTGATTGGACTAGGGGAGTAAGCGCTGGTACACACAGGGCAAGTCAGGCCTGATCATCTCATGTGATTCCCAAAAAGCAGTCCGCATGCACCCCGAAAACTGATCGGGGATGAATTTCCCATGACTAACATATAGCAAAACGCAATCATAACTGCGTGAGAAACATGCTAGTGTGGCCTAGCCCTTACTTCCATGACCCTAAATCTCCTCATTGTCTCCCCCTACAGGGAAATGTAGATTAAAGGATCAGTTGACTGTTAAAGTGAACTCTTCACTTACCGTACTTTTAGTGAAGAACAGAAGGTAAACTAGCTATGTCTTATATCTGTTGTATTCAGTTAGATCAACTGGACACCAGTCTTATGTAAGACTACACGGCGGAGGAGCGAGCAGGTAAGTTTCGTACCTTCTCTCCTGGCTTATGCAAGTTTTATTAAAGAACGGGAGGTAAGACACAGCTCCTTTACCTTCCACCCTTCAATAAACTAAATGGCCATTTTTTCTCTTCCCCCGTGGAGATATCTGTAAATTGCATCACTTTTAATTCTATCTGTATAATTGCAATCCCCTTATTTGTATACAGCGCTGCGTACCCAAGTGGTGCTTTATAAATAAAATAAAGACATACATATATACATGTGATGCTTTTGGTTGTGTTAATTAAGGCTAACACAAGATGCTATTGCTTATGTTAATTAAGGCTAACATGGGATACTATTGGTAACATTAATTAAGGCTAACATGGAATACTATTGGTAATATTAATTAAGGCGAACATGGATACTATTGGTAATATTAATTACGGCTAACATGGGATATATTGGTAATTAAATTAAGGCTAACATGGGATACTATTGGTAATATTAATTAAGGCTAACTGGATACTATTGGTAATATTAATTAAGCAACATGGATACTATTGAATATTAATTAAGGCTAACATGGGGTACTTTGGTATATTAATTAAGGCTAACATGGGATACTATTGGTAATATTAATTAACTAACATGGGATACTTTGGTAATATTATTAAGGCTAACATGGATACTATTGGTAATATTCATTAGTTAAATGGATATAGAGCTACATGGAATACTATTGGTAACATTAATTAGGCTACATGGGATACTTTGGTAATATTAATTAGGGCTAACATGGAATATTATTGTGTAATATTAATCAAAGGCTAACATGGGATACTATTGGGTAATATTAATTAAGGCTAACATGGGATACTATTGGTAATATTAATTAAGGCTAACATGGGATACTATTGGTATATTAATTAAGGCTAACATGGATACTATTGTTAATATTAATTAAGCTAACATGGATATATTGGTAATATTAATTAAGGCTAACATGGGATACTATGGTAATATTAATTAAGGCTAACATGGATACTATTGGTAATATTAATTTAAGGCTAACATGGATACTATTGGTAATTAATTAAGGCTAACATGGATACTATTGGTAATTAATTAAGGCTAACATGGGATACTATTGCTATCTTTAATTAAGGTGAACATGGATATATTGGTATATTATTAAGGCTAACATGGGATACTATTGGTAATATTAATTAAGGCTAACATGGGATACTATTGTTATTTAATTAAGGTAAATGGGATACTATTGGTTATTAATAAGCTAATAGGCTACTATTGTATAATTAGTTAATATTATATTGGTATGAAATGGTTAGCATGGATACTAATGGTTATGTAATTAAGGCTACATGGGAACTATTACTAATATTAAATTAGAGGCTAACATGAACTATTACTATATTGTAATGGACTATACATGCGGATACTGTTGATCCGTTGTACTCAGTTAGATCAACTTAACTTGTTGATCGTGACGTTTCCTAGTCATCCGACTGGATTTCTCAATTCAGATGAATCTGTTGGGCAATTATGTACTCTGAAAAGTCCAACTAGCATATCACAGCCAGGTGTAAAAACTTTCTGAATGCAAGGCTTGATTGCATTGTGGCTAAGAGGTGTTATAGGAATGCCCAGGGTAAGGTGTCAAAACAGCATTGTACTGTTTTTTTTATCAGGCTTTTGGTTCTTTATTTTCACATAAATGGCCTCCTTGACACCTCTCTTGAACTAGTCCTGTTCCTTTGCCAATATGTTAATGTTACAATCTTCAAAGGTATGTCCTTTTTCCTTAAGATGCAGGTACAACACGGCTGAGTCCTGACCCAGGGTACATAATTGCCACACAGATTCTTGTACAAGTCATTCTAAATTTAGAAAGCCAGTCGGATTGACTAGCGAAAGTCTTCAAGAACTAAACTTCAAGTCCAGTTGATCTAACTGAATACAACGGATATACCATGACCTGGATGAATGAGAACCTTCACAAGGATACTATTGGTTATATTAATTAAGGCTAACAGGGATGCCATTGGTAATATTAATTATGGCTAACTTTGGGATACTATAGTAATTTAATTAAGGCTAACATGGCATACTATTGGTAATTAATTAAGGCTAACATGGGATATGATTGGCTATGTTAATTAAGGCTAACATGAGATACTATTGTTAATATTTAAAAGGCTAACATGGGATACTATTGGTTTATTTATTAAGGCTACATGGGATACTGTTGGTTATATAATTAAGGCTACATGGGATACTATTGGTAATATTAATTAGAGCTAGGGATACTTTAAGTTAATTTATTAAGGCTAACATGGGATACTATTAGTTATATTAATTAAGGCTAACATTTGATATTATTGGTTTATTAATTAATCTAACATGGGATACATATTAGTTACATTAATTAAGGCTAACTGGATATTTTGGTTAAATTAATTAAGGCTAACATGGGATACCATTAGTTACATTAATTAAGGCTAAAATGGGATACTTTTAGTTAAATTAATTAAGGCTAACATGGGATACTATTAGTTACATTAATTAAGGCTAACATGGGATACTATTAGTTATATTAATTAAGGCTAACATGGGATACTTTTAGTTAAATTAATTAAGGCTAACATGGGATACTATTAGTTAAATTAATTAAGGCTAACATGGGATACTATTAGTTATATTAATTAAGGCTAACATTTGATATTATTGGTTATATTAATTAAGGCTAACATGGGATACTATTAGTTATATTAATTAAGGCTAACATTTGATATTATTGGTTATATTAATTAAGGCTAACATGGGATACTATTAGTTATTTAATTAAGGCTAACATTTGATATTATTGGTTATATTAATTAAGGCTAACTGGGATACTATTGTTACATTAATTGGGCTACATTTGATATTATTAGTTATATTCATTAAGGCTAACATTTGATATAATTGGTTATATTAAAATTAGGCTAACATTTGATATTATTGGTTATATTAATTAAGGCTAACATGGATCTATTGTTATATAATTAGGCAACATTGATATTATTGTGTATATAATTAAGGCTAACATGGATACTATTAGTTCAGTAATTAAGCTAACATTTGATATTATTGTTATATTAATTAAGGCTAATGGCACTTACTACTATGTTTGATACAAAGGCAGCTGTAAAACCAGATAGGCACAAAGCAAATGGCTATCCAAATCACATTAATGTAGACATTGATGCAACCAAACAAATGAATCTCCTATTTTATATTTAAAAGGGCAATTATGTAAATACAACAGCCTCATCTGAATTCAAACATAATTTAACGAGGTTGTTTGTGTATCTTTCACAGTCCCGTTCATTAAATCAGCTGTTAAAGTTTAGCGCAATCCTCCCATCTTTATTGGCCGCTTATAGCCCCGGGTCCTGATGTCACAACCTCTTAAGGACTCATTAGAACTGTCTGTCCCCGAGAGATATTGCGATAAATGGACAGCAGATTAAAGGAAAGTAAAGCGAACATCTCAGCTAGAAAAAAAAGTATTTTTTGGTATAATTGCCCTTCATTTTTCCATAAATAATACCTGGGTTTTATCTCTTGCCTCTCTGCAGATCATTATATCAGTAAGAGAAGGATTACGGTAGGTGATATTGCTAATATTAATAACCAGCCAAGCTGTAATGTTGCTTTGGGAAATTGCTACAATTTATGTATTGTATCAGCCAATTGGATGTTATCTTACTGCAAGCTAACAGCTCACACCTGGGTGGTTGCTGCAAATTGCACATGCAATGTCATCCGAGTGGTCCCATGGTATCAGTAATTGGAGCTCATGCGTGTACGACTTTCGTGCATAGCCCATACATCCCATAAATACATATGTAAAATAAAATAACGCATGTCAGCCCATTGCAAAATGCTGTAAACACAGTGTGATCTACTGTAGTACTTACTGGGGGGGGTGTAGGTCATATTAGGGATCAGGCTTAGATCATTTTAAGGGGATTTGATAAAGTGAACATTTAATCCGCTATTTCAAGATACTGTAACTGGTTCTTATCATAACCATCTCTTAATTGTGCGTTAATACTCTGTCTTTATCCAGCAGAATCCTCTGTGTTATATAAATGCTTCTTTATTATGTGTGCAGCCACAGACATGGTCTCTGATCTGGCAGACTGTTTTCATTTTCTCTATCGCTAATCCATTGGATATAGGACACAGGATTGTCTATGTATAATGGTTTATTTATGTTAGTTATTAGTTTTTTTTATTGGAGCTGGCATATTGCTTGGGAAGGAAATGAATTATTACATATAAACCCAATGCGAAATTCCTATAAATTAAATTGGGTTTAAATAAAAGTCATAAAAAGAAATGTTTTATCCACAGATCTTTCTACTTTAAACGCAATTATGCTGTTACATTTTGTTTGAGCTTATCCTTATTTTGGAGAGGTAGGATGGATTATTCCTACCCCCTATTCTGAGCAATTCTGTTTTAAAGGGTCCTATACTCACTGAAACAACTAAACATTTTCTGAAACTACAAATTGAGAGAAGTAAAGTGATGATACTCACATATTTATCTATGCTTGCTTTGTCATTAAATTATTGATGTTTAGTGAGTGCTCCTATTCCCCCCCCACCCTCCCTTACTCACTGCCTTCTTGTAGTGTCTGCGACACTTATAAGCTCTGCACAGCCTCACCATGGACACTGCTCTGCTTACCACCCCCTTCCCCTCCCCCTTTATTTCTTTTTCTCTCTGCTGATTCTCTTAATGTTCAGAAAGTGTGCTGGCAGGCAGGCAAAGAGGTCAGGGATGGGTTACATATTATAATTTCTGCTTCTGGAGTGACAGGTCTTTCCCTGTCAATGCGGTGATTAAATTATGATTTTTCAGAATCTACAGCTCAGATTTAAAATCTGAAAAAAGTTTTAGAGCATGGGATCTTGCTGTATTTAAAAGGTACTTTAAAATTCAAGTGTCGAAAATGTCAGGCGTACACAGCCATCTTTGAGTGGGAATGCACCACTCACTCACTTAGAATGCAGAAAAGGAATAGAATATCTTTGCACCATAATATAATATCATGTGTGTGCAGGTCTCCTGGGTTGTGAGCTTGCACAAGCGCACAGGTTACGGTGAACTCCAATAGGGCTGGAGTAGTAATTTTACTGATGTCACATAGGTTAAGGGAAAAAAAACTGCCTGAATTTTTTCACCTTTAAGTGAAGACCGGACACTGTAAGTTACATAAGATATTATAATATTTTAATAGGTTTATATCTATCAACAGGACTTGCTTTCTATTGCTGTGCGTGCAAGCTTGGGGGCCTCAGAACAAAATGTACCAATTAAGGTTGTGTAATCATTCCCAGAAAAAATGTTCTTAATTAGAACTGAGCCGACTTCAAACGGAACCAAAGAATTTGTCTGGGGCACATTTGGATCGGATTTTGGTAAAACACAACAACCGTTTAACACTGTACGTGATTGGGTTTCTGTTTACCAGTCAGTACAAAGGGTTTAGATTCCAACGTATCTCAGTGAAAGAACCATCACTCGAATGACTGGATATTATGGGATCCATTAAAACATTGTGCCATTAAACACCTTGCCCTGGGTCAACTAAATTCTGAGATTCCCAGATAAAATGTCAACTGTAATTGCTGGCCAAACTCATATTAACAGGAATCTGGTGAGAGATAAGGAGCTATGAACCTATGTGGACATTGAGCAGGGTCTTTGTTTGCTTTAGCTTGAGGTGCTAAAGCTAGGTACACCACTAACATCTTTACTCCTGATGACGGTTCGAGGCTTTTGATTGGTCGGCCAGGAGGAAGGACTGTCGGTCGTGGCAAAAGCAGCCACGTCCGACAGTTATGGCCGCAACCTATTGTGTGGTCCATAGAGGACCGCACAATCGGTTGTGATTTTCCACCTGTCGATCATTCATTTGTCTGATTTGGACGAACAAACGGCCGGCGATTCAGGCCCAACCAACCGAAATGTCGGTCGGTCAGGCCGAATATTTATTGTGTGTCCCTAGCTTAACAGAGATGTCAAGGCCTACAGCTACAAACAAGGAGGAATACATTGCTGTCTGACAGAGTCGGACTGGCTTTAGGATACTAGGAAATACCCAGTGAGCCAGTGACCCATTCACCCATGAAAACAGAAAGGTAGCATTTCCGCCCTTAAGGACAACTAAACTAAAAGTATTTGGCATCCGTTTCTATTATTCAAGGGAGGTGAGAACGCTTATTCCCACCTCCCTGTGAATAATAGTTTGCTCAGGGGACCTGGAACTTACCTTCCACCTACTCTCCACTCGCAAGCTGCTCCTGCACAGAACACTGTTCTGTACCAATCACGCCCTATCTTTTGTATTGGCAAGCATGCGCCTAAGATAGGGCGCGTGGTCGGGACAGAGCGGCTGTCAGTGAAGGAGCGGCTTGCAAGTGGAGGCGGTCGGTAAGGTAAGTTCTGGGTCCCCCGAGCATAATATTATTCACAGGAGGTGTGATAAGTGTTCTCCCTTCCCTGTGAATAATAGAAACGGATGCAAAATACTTGTTTTTTAAGTTTAGTGTTCCTTTAAAAAGGCTGACTTGTCAGTTATCTTCCCACAACCCAAACAGCCCCGGGGCAGAGGATTAGGGGATGTCAATTAAGCTACTGGAAGCAGGAAGTTTGAACATTCACAACAATATAGTTCTCTCACAGTAAAGAGTCAAAAATGTGTAAATTAATGGTTAACTTGGGAACAAAGAACAAACTTTAAATTCGCCTGAAATGAAATAATATTGCTATTTCAGCTAAAGGGGGTGTTAACATTTTATAATTCATTCTGACTAAAAAAATGTATATTTTATTATGTTTAGGGTTGCTATGGAAATGGAAGGTAGTGGGTGTAGTGAGCATCAGTAGTGTGTGTGTCCTATGTTGGGGTTTTTTTTTTGCATTTTTTTTATTACCATTGGGCTTGTTTTTGTAATATTGGGACATTTATTTTGAAATTGAAGATTTGGGTGATTATGTCAAAAGACCAGAGTGACTTATGCTAGCCACAGTGTGGTCAATTTGTGTTACATCATTTTATATAGCTTTTTGTTGATCTGCCCCCTATTTCATTAGATATCCAATCTGAAACATCTTACATTTCTGCATTTCTGTAAGCAGTTTGCTGTAGCTGGAATGGTTTGACAGTTGGTGTGTTGTATACTGTATGCATTGTGACCATTGATATGTGGGAAAATAGTCAGGTCGGTGGTCAAAGCCTGAGCAAACAAGTATTGTGTTTGAAGGCATGCAGCAACACATACATGTAAGTGCTACTTACATGTATTTATTTCTAGATTAAGATGACACAAAGTAATTTTTTTCACTATACATACACTTTTAAGTGGGTTTAAGGGGGCTTTTCTTACTGAGGGTGAACTTGCCCTTTAAAAGCAATTTCTTTAACAATATATCACAAAAAATTCAAGTCAGGTATGGGAAATGGCAGTTGGGGCTTTGACTACAAACCTCGGAATGTTCGCTTTGGAAGGTTCTGCCCTTAAAGTAAAAAAAAGTCTAGAAATTCATGGATAACTCGGGAACACTTCCACATATCCCTTAGTCAGACAGAGCACATGTTTTCAAGCCAAACGATTGCACATATTACAATATATTGAGTAGTAAGGATGATAAAAACACAATTTATGTAGACGATGAATATCACATATTATATCCAAATATAATACAGTATGTCACTCATATCATTTAAATTTGACGTGTTAACAGCCGTAATAACAGTTTTGTTTGTGCAATAGCTAGTAATTAAAAGCAGATGAGACCCTGGACGATGCATTGCATATTGTCAGGATTGTCACGTCTAATTAGAATTTAATGTTTAAGGCAAATATGGCCACTTACAAGCTGAAATTTATTATAGACAATGAAACATCTGGATGTGACATTTTATTGGCAGATGGTGTGTGATCTCGATTTGTATTTATTAGGCTACTCATTCATCTTGTTTACTAAATTCATTAGAATGCAATAATATGCAGTGACTAGCACGTCACAACTGCGATGGTATTATTGTAACTACTATAACTATCCTGCACATTAATGCTGTATTACAGGATAGGTTTAAAGGCAAGTCGCCCTAAAAAAAAACTTACATACATTTAAATCACCCCCCAAACCCTAAACGGTAATAGTTTTGAAATGTGAAATATAAGTCTAACCTGAATCCTACACAATGTCCTGTTTCCTCCCCTGTTTCTGCTTCCTGGTTCTTCCAGTTAGTAACTGTCAGTTATGGATTTGACAGTTGAATCACAGCCAATGACTGAATGTTAATCTCTGTCTGCCTCTTCTGAGCATGGCCCAGGCTCAGTACAGGCTCATTACAGGTTTCTAAATTGCTCCGTTTCCATGAGGCATCCAGAAGCATAGCAGGCATACAGTAATGAATTCATAGGACAAACTATGATATATCAACATATTTTAAAGAGGCCATTCTTTCTAAAAGATGTTCTTATGAGGGTGGAGTTCTCCTTTAATGCTATTAATATATTTCAGGTGGGGTAAGAAACCACCTTAGAACTCTCAACTGTCCCGATTACAGCAGGGCTGCTGCCTCAGATTGGGTGTGGCTTGACCAGGGCTGGGTGGGGATGGTCTGATTGTAGTTGGTCTCAGGATGGACCATTCAGTATTAGACAATCATGGGGTAGGTAGTTTACCTCTACCTTGTCTGTACAGGGATGGCTTGGGAGATTGTAGTTAGAACGAGTTACAAGGAATTTTATGATGCCCATAGACTTACAGCCAAGACTGAAAATTTTGGGGGGTTCTCTGCATTAGTGACTTTGATTTGTTTTTTTTACATTTCACCGCCCAAAACCCTAGAGAGAAACCTATGGAACCTGGGTCCAATGTACACGAGATAAATGGGATTTACCCGGTATTCCATCTATTAATATGAATACAAATAAACTAAATGACAGTTTAGCAGGCACAACTCTCGGTCGCTGGGGTTTCTGTGAGAAGACGTTTATTATAATTATTAATAATTAACTTTCCTGGAAAGCAAACCAAATTATTCACTTCCCCTTATTAGAAAACATACTATTCCAAGGACTCTAATTCTTAACGGACCGGGACTCGTTTGGCAGGAGAATTTGGAAATCTCTTGTTTAAAACATTTAAACGCAACAATTAACTGAATTAAATGGAGAGTTTGGTATGCGTTGACAGTTGGAAATCCGAAGAGATCTGCAATTGTGTTCGTATTGGAATGAAAAAAATCACAGGCCCAGTTCCAGTATTTCCATATTAGGCAGAATGAGAAAGAGACATGCGTATTGACTCTATGTCCTGGTACATTAGTATTAGATACAATGGACATTGGATCGTTCACAGGGTGACATCGTATTTTTTATAGATCTGGCGGCCTTAAGGACATTTTTCACCCCCATAAACTCTCACTAATAACCGCCACAGACGCACTTAGCTTTCTCCCCCCGTGCTCCTGAAAGTAGAAATCTTACCAAGAAGTCGCCAGTCCGTTACCATCCTCTGCTGCTTTATTTACAGGCATTGTGAGCTATATATGCTTGCACAGCTGTAAAGCAGTTGATCAGTGCAGCCGTCATAAATCATTGGCTGTGAGTCACCATCACAGCCTTAGGTGTAGTAGTATAAGTATATGATTGGTCCATTAGAAGATTCCTTCTACTCAATAAACCCTTAAAAATCTTATCCTGCAGTGGATTACGCAAGTGAGGTTGTGGATATGGGTAAATAGAACAGTGTGAGACGAAAATGGCAGTGGGTTGGTATGGGCAGTGACCTTGGTATTGGTGTTCATGTTCATACTAGTACTATGAGACTCTGGAAGACTAAGGTTGGTACACACAGGGCTGTTACTGTCCCGACCGAGCGTTCTCTGCGAGCAAGCACTTGGCCAGGAGCAAATGATTTCGTTGCAGCCAATAGTGGCTGTGGCCAGCAGTGTGAGCGACCGATCATGCGGTGCCATAGGAACCGCACAATCAGCCGTGATTTTACCAACAGACTCGATCGCCCGTTCGACCGAGCTCTGTCGTGGCTGGAAATACCTGCTGGTGTGTATCTAGCCTAAGCTGTGCCCCGTTGACAGATAAAAATGTCAATATTCCTGCAAACAGACCTACCAACCGGTACACACGGATCAGCAGCCTGCATGAATATTTCAGGCAATCAATCATTGGAGACAGCAGGACCGGCTGTGATTATACCAACATAACAATCACTCAGGCCGACTACTTTACAAAAAATGTCCGATACCATTTGATATTCCACCAAATTGACCAAAATATTAGCCGTGGCGGTCACTAGGCAGAATATATTGCCCCATGTGGTACACAACCTTAGCCAGTAAGGAAGGGGCTGGTAGAGTGACAGTTACACCGTGCAAAGCTGTGTCGTTACTAGAACCGCCGTCCAATCACGTCTCTCTCTCCCAATCCAACTCACTGACCTTCTGCACATGAAACCCGGTTTGTCTAATTACAACATAGAGACAAAAGGCCAAGTCATCCGATAGATTTATTTTTAAATGTACCAGTGGTAAACAAAGAGCAGCTGCACAATATCCTGTTTCGTGGTGGATAAAGATAAAACTAAAGGCATAATAAAACAACCATGAAGGCCACCTTAAATTCCTCCGTACCAGGTGCTCTTCTCTCCAGCCCGCACATTTATATACAAATTATGCAGGATGTGGATTGTCAGGGACTGAACAGTAGAGGAAATTGAATTCCACACAGAATGTCACAATCCATTTAAACATTGAAATGAATCTCATACCATGGGCAGATTGTGGTTACATTACATATTAACCCCCCCAGGGCCAGAATGCTCCTTGGTTTATAAGTAAACCTGCAGCATTGCAACTGAACTATAACTTTCACTCTACTGGGTTTACCTGGGATAGTCCTATTTTAGGGGACTTGTCCCATCATGCTGGATTGATCGCTTGGGCTTATTCATCAGCGGTTAATCATATGTGTGTATAAGGCTTTAGATGACAACTTGCAGACCACTAACTCTATATATATTAGGCACAGATATATGGCCGTCACCATAGGGTTATTACTTATAATAGACCCTCACACTTTGAGACCCGTGGACTGATGTGAAAAGAATCCAACATTGAATATGGAACAATTCAATGACTGTCCAGCCTTATTGGGAGTCTTATTATGAGTCAATGTTTCGAGCCAACAGGGCCCCTTCCTCCTCAAGACAAAGAAGGCTCCAAAACGTTGACTCATTAAAGAGATACTTTGTTCAAATCTGGTGTGCGGTGAACTCTCTCTATATGGCTATTGGCATATTGCTTTTTCACAGCACAATTATCACTACGCACCCAGTGCCATTATTTGTAGGAGTGCACAAGTTGACTTATTCGCTTTGGAATTATTGGGGAGTCTATCATAGTAACATATTATTGAGGTTGAATAAAGACATACTCCATCAAGTCCTTTCACACTACTTTTTTAAACCCTACCTACAGTTGATACCAGAGGAAGGGGAAAAACGCTAAAAAAGGCCTTCCTGACTAAAATGGCAATTATAAGTGTTCCTGGATCAAACAGATCTACAGTATATTTACTAATACCAGTAAATCTTCAATATTTATATGAAGTACCCTGTAGCCACTCAGAACTACAGTATATGTATTAATACCAGTAATTCTCATATTATATATTCCCTGTACCAATCAGAACACATTATATGTTTAATAACCAGTAATCTCAATATTATATAGTATCCTTGTACCAATCAGAACTACAGTAATGTATTAATACCAGTATTCTCAATATTATATAGTATCCCCCGTACCAACGCAACTACGTATATGTATTAATACCAGAAAATCTCAATATTATATAGTATCCCTGTACCAACCAGAACTACGGTATAGTGTATTAATACCAGTAATTCTCAATATTATATAGTATCCCTGTACAACCAAACTAACGGTATATGTAATTAATACCATAATTCTCAATATTATATAGTATCCCTGTACCAACCAGAACTACAGTATATGTATTAATACCAGGTAATTCTCAATATTAATAGTAATCCCTGTACCAACCAGAACTAACGGTATATGTATTAATACCAGTAATCTCATATTATATAGTATCCCGTACCAACCAGAACTAAGTAAAATATTAATATCATTATTCTCAATATGATATAGTATCCCTGTACCAACCAACCAGAACTACATAATAATGTAATTAATCGCAGAATATATTTTTCCTCATATTTAATAATATATACCCGTACCAACTCAGAACTACCAGTAATGTATTATACCATTAATTCTCAATATATCGTATCCCCTGTACCAACCAGAACTACAGTATATGTATTAATACCAGTAATTCTCAATATTATATGTAATCCCTGTACCAACCAGACTATGTATATGTATTAATACCAGTAATTCCTCATATTATATAGTATCCCTGTACCAACTCAAACTACGGTATATGTATAATACCAGTATTCTCAATATATTATAGTATCCCCGTACAACCAGAACTACAGTATATGTATTAATACCATACCATATTCTCAATATTAATAGTATCTCCGTACCAACCAGAACTACAGTATATGTATTAATACCAGTAATTCTCAATATTATAGTATCCCCGTACCAACCAGAACTACGTAATATGTATTAATACCAGTAATTCTCAATATTATTTAGTGATCCCCCGTACCAACCAGAACTACAGTATCGTATTATACCAGTAATTCCTCAATATTATAAGTATCGCCCCAGTACCAACCAGAACTACAGTATTGGATTATACCAGTAATCTCATTATTATATAGTATCCCCTGTATCACCAAAACTACAGTATTGTATTATAACCAGTAATTCTCAATATTCATAGTATCACCGTACCAACCCAGAACTACAGTATATGTATTAATACCAGTTAATTCTAATAGTATATAGTATCCCTGTACCAATCAGACTACAGTATATGTATTAATACCATAATTCCAATAATATAAGTATCCCCCGTACCAACCAGAACTAACATATATGTATTAATACCAGTAATTCTCACATATTATATAGTAATCCCTGTACCAATACCGAACTACAGTATATGTATTAATCCAGTAATTCTCAATATTATATTGCATCCCCATACCACCAAACTACGTATATGGATTAATAACCAGTAATTCTCAATATTGATCATAGAATCACGTACCAACCAGAACTACAGTAATATGTATAATACCAGTATTCTCAATGTATAAGATATCCCGGTACCAATCGAAATACAGTATAGGTATTAATTACCAGTAATTCCGTCATAGTCATATATATCCGCCGTACCAACCAAGAACTACAGTTAGTGTATTAAATACCAGTTGAGTTTTCTCATTATTATATATTCCCCGTACCAACCAGAAACTAACAATATAATGTATTAATACCAGTAATTCTCAATATTATATAGTTCCCTTTACCCACCAGACACTACAGTATATGTATTATACCAGTAATTCTCAAATTATATATGTCCCATAACCAATCCAGACTAGCAGTATATGGATTACTACCAGTAATTCTCATTTTTAATATAGTATCCGCCATATCACCAGCACTACAGTAATATGTATTAATAACCATATTCTCAATATTACATAGTAAATCACTTGTTACAACCAGAACTACTATATGTTAATAATACCAGTACATTCTCAATAGTAAATAGTTCCCTGTACCAACCAGAAACTACAGTATATTATTAATCGCGTAATTCTCAATAGTATGAGTATCCGCCCGTACCAACCAGAACTAACAGTATGTATTAATACCATACATTATCATAGTTATATAGTATCCCTTTAACCAACCGAACTACCGATGTGATTATATCCCACGTAGTAATCAATGATATAGTAATCCCCTTACCAACCAGAACTACAGTAATAGTTTATTAATACAGTAAATTCTCATCATTATATAGCATCCCTGTACCAACCCAGACTGCAGTATATGGATAATACCAGTATTCTCAATATTATATAGTTCCCTGTACTCAACCAGAACTACAGTATTGTATTATACCGTAATTCTGCAACTTTAGTCTAGTACTCCCCCGTACCAACCAGACTACATTATATGTATTAATACCATTAATTCCATAATAGTTAGTTTAGAAACTTATCCGCACCCACTTTTAAACGCTAATAGCTATTCAATTACTTGCCATTCACCACATCTCACCCACTGGAAGACAGTTCCACAGTTTCACCTTCTCACTGTACCAGAACTTTCACAACCTGAAATGATCTTTTATCTATCAACCTTAAGATGTCAGATCCTCTTATGCTATTGTCCCCAACAGCCTAAGATCCCTGTTGCCCTTATTTCTTGTAAGTTTTATGTCCCTGATTTCCGCCTCACATTACACCCTATGTCAATTCCCATTAAGCCCACCTCCAATCCCTTAGAATTTTTGCCTTGTCTTCTCCTCTGCGCTCCTTTTGTCCGAGTCCCTTTTGGACTTTATTTATTCCAAACGCATCTGATTCCATGGCCTACCTAGTGCTTGAAACCGATGAATATTTTATATTTTATCTTTCTTATCTTTCCCTTTTTCTCTTATATCGACATCACTTGTAGGCCTTATACACCCCCATTTGGCACTGCATCGGCATGTGCATACACTGTAACTATAGAAACTTCTTTCTTCAAACCTTGTCCAGTCCCTCATTGCATAGACAATGCACGGAGTTCATATCGTAGCATTAATATATGGTGTATGTAGGTTCATCGGATTGGTACCCCATGCAAATGTCGCATCCTCCATGTACACAGCCCTATTGCAATTGGCGCAATTAGCCCCCCGGATCCTTATATTGTGGCCCTCTTAAACTCTTCATTCAAGATGCTGTATAGGGTGTCAAACTTACTTGGCAAGCTATCCAATGATGTTTACAGGTGCTTATAAAGCAGTGCAACATAAGGTATTATTATCTCTTTGATCGGATCGCCTCTTATCGAACATGAGTTATTCCTGTGTCTATTAGACTTATCATCATTGTGGATTCTTACTATCTTATATTATCCAAACCCAATTCTTTCATCCGATGATGCCACTAATATAGAGTATTATGGGAGACCGGGTCTACAAAAAAATGCTCATCAACCGAGAAAGTGGGATTCAAGTGGCCACTTTATCAATGTGTAGGGTCATTTGACCCAAGTTAATGGTATCATGCTTGCACCATCATTTGAGGGCTATGGAAGGCACTCAAATCTAATTATTGCTGTAACTTCATGGTGTAAGAGTCCTACTTAAAAGCAATTTCACTGCCGTGACAGGTTCAGTAGGAAGAGTCCGACTTTTAACTTCAGTCTTCACTGCAAGAAATCCCACTTCACATAGCTTATGGTCAGCCCAAGTACTTAAGACATAATAACTATTATAATCCTTCCATTTTCCTGTTTAATTTTAACGCACATGAACCTTGTTTTTTCACGTCCATCTGGTTCTGGTGTCATTGTTTCTGCACGATACCAGCCCTGATTTCTGCTGCAACCGTCCTTGCGCTGGGGAAAAAAAGCTCTGCCTTCCCCTGGTGTTCTCTGAATCCGCAAACTCAAATGTTGCATGAATGTATAATCTTATTAATATAGCACCCTTGGTACGCTCGCTGTATATAAAATACAGGCAAGCCATTATACTGATAAATTAAATGTACAGGGGGAATAAATAATGTTTGGAGTGAGGTGTGCCTTGACATATTAGGCGAGAGATCCCTGCCCTGAAAGCTACAATCATTTACCATGGGTACTTCTCTGGTTTCAGTTTCATAACACCCAGACTTTTACTGTTGTCAATGGTATCTGCCCCCATACTGTGTGATAAGTATAACGAGATCCATGAAGACTCAACAATCCAGCGTTAATATCTTCTCATGTGAGCCAGCCCCAGGGAATGTTATTCAATTTAAAATACAATTAAGTTTGTTTTCACTTTTTACACAACGTGCGATAGCATCCAGTATGGTCAGCACTTGTGGATGAGTCCAGTTTCAAACAAACCTGGTTTCGATTTGGAACTGGCATTTTTCGAAGATAGCTGATCGGGGACCAGAATTTTCTAAGTTTCTAACGTAACTCGCAAAAGCCTCTTATTTCCCCTTTCCGTTCATATACTGTCCCCTGCCCAAACACTGTCTTTGCCAGCCCACCTGTCCTGGCCCCTCCTGCCCACTGTAGCGTCTCTGCCGCCTACCGCACTTCCACTCGCCCTGGCCCCACGTACTGCCCCTTCCCTTACGATACAACTAATAATGTCATCCGACAACCAGTTGCTTTTCCATAGGACAATGTATCTTATATCTGTTGTAGATTACAAGGAGAAAAAAATAAAATTATCAGGCTGAGAACAAGCACAATCCCAGATTGTTTCATGGCACATCTGTCATGTGCTGTTTTGTGTATACCCACTTAAAAGTGGGCAGGCAGCAAAAGTTTGTAAGATCCAGAGGGGTCACGAGGAAGTTATTCATGCAGGATGTTTTAATTCATTCTATAAACAACAAGGCAAGAGCTTTATCTCATGTTAATTCGTACAACATGCTATGATGTTAAAGACTGAATAGTCTTGTCTCCATAAGGAGGCTTCTAAGTACAACATAGAGTTTGAAAAGTACTAAATATTATAGAAATATTATATCATAAATAAACTTTGTAATAGACAGACTGGTGTGGGGATATACTTTGGAAGATCATGACACCCCACCTTATGGGAAAAGTTTTACATTACATAAGGGCTAGAAAATCCTCTTAATGATAACTTTATAAAAGTGTGTTTACTAGGTCATTTTATTAATCATTTAGTAGCAGTGCATCATCATGAACGAATTAAACATGTGTAATTTACAATAAATAATTGTCCCCTTATATTATAAAGGTTTTTAAGTCACCCAAGATTTTCCTACCCTTATAAAAGTAGGATGGCGTAAGGTACTGTATTTCCTCAATGCTACTCTGGTACGACCGTTTAACCTTTTCTCCTGCGTTTTTAATCGTGCTTGGGGCTTCAGGCTGCAGTTTTCCCTGGTGAACATTGCGTCTGTTTTTTTTCCTGTAAATCCCTACTAATCCGATCCAAAGATTGATGAGGAGATTAATTGGGCAGACTATCATCATTCTTTTTCTGCTTCTTCTCCTCTGGTCTTCTGTCTTTTGTAACGTCAGTCAGAAGAAGGCTTTAACAAACATAACTTCTATCCTCTTTACTACGCTATATGCTCCCTTGCAAAAATGGAATGTTTCTTGGATGTAACATGGATTGGCCATAGACATCTTCGTGACCGAATCTGCAATCAACTGCTGTAACATACCACACTCCTCTGCTACAGTCTTTTGACTAAACTGTAGGTGTGTCTGGAGATGGAATGCTGGTAAAATAAGGCAAGCATAGGGTCCGTTCACATGAGAAAAAGCCAATAGAATTGTTATATCTCCCGAAATGCAGAAGTTGTGACTAGACAGGGATATCAATTATTAAGCTGTAGGAATGCATTATAATACGCTATGATACTAAAAACAGGTTTGTAGACCCTAAAAACGGGAGTCCAGGCGTGTTTGATGTTGGTGCTGTGACATTATTAACATATCATGTATATATATAACACTGTGCACCTTAAAATTCACATATATTATAATATATAACACTGTGACATTATTAACAATATAATGTATATATATAAAGGTTCAAAAGATGGAACACTTTCTATCTTTCTTAACTTCAGTCCTGATTTCTATTGGGAAGGACCTTCCCCATTTACAGCAGTCAATCCATCCAGACATCAATCCTATCTCAGTTGCAGCACTATTGGAATTCAACATGTGTGACCTTCACTTCACCTGTATAATAACTCTTCTCCGAACCAAACCCTGTCACGTGTACTTCATAATCACCCACACACAAGAACCGTCCGCTAGGAACAACGGTTTGCGCCAACAATGACACATCTGGGAATTTTCTTTTGACAGATGCAAAACATGATGAAAAATGGTAATCGTCTTTGTTACAGACGATTTGGCCCGTGCTGGGTCATTGCCCCTTTACAAGACCTGACTCTGCTCCTGTATTGGCAACATCACGCCTACCTAATCACAGGATCCATCCCTTTTGCTTGTTGTCTTTGCACGGATAAGGCACGGCAGAGGCAGAGCGAGACTCCAAGGGCTGGTAATGTACATTTGGGGACGCTTCCGTTATATCAACCTTGCAGGTCAAGATTTTTCTGCAATTTCCTGCAACATCTAAAATGGGGGGGGGATAGAGGGAGTAGCGGGTGATTAGACAGACCTTTAACCCCTTCCCTTGCTGCTCCTACCTTGGAACTCCCATTGCTCTATTCAATCTAAATTACTATCCTACATTTATAAAAAAACAGCACTGTTTAATGATTGTTATCTGTCTGAGCACTTTATGCCTCCCCTACTTGAACTGTCAATCGTGTCCCTCCTCCTTAGACTGTAAGATCTCTTCGGGGCAGGATCTCATTCCTAGTATGTCAGAGCACACTCATTAAATTATATCCTAATATATATATATTATGCGCAAAGAAGGCGTGTTTCACTACTGCCCGGGTGCAGTAACATAAATCTGTATCTATAGCAGGAACACACGGGACTTTTCTTCTTCGGATCAAACTATTTTTATTCAGTAAACGTGTTAACTCCTTTCTGCTCACAACAAGAGCCGTCATCAGAACAAACATTATCCCACAATATCCTGTCTCTAACGTGCCCAAGTGTTCGTCACTTCCTTCTGTATCAAACATACATAAAATCATCTCTTAAAATACCTATCAGCTCATGTTACCACAGTGTCCGACACACCTCACCTGATTAGATTCTATTCTAGTTAGCGTCTAGATATAGATCCTTTTCAGGAAACTAGCGGTCTCACCAACTGCGCTAAACTACTATAAACCAACCACTACCCGCCACCCTGTCTGGTTCTGACGTCACACTTTCACAACTGCGATAACGGGGAGCGTCCATATTAACAAGGGCACGGTTAAGAGAAGTGATTGTGTGATACTGTTTGTTTCTGATGAACGGCTCTTGTGTGAGCAGAAATGGTTAACACGTAACTGCAATAAAATAGTTTTTATCCGAAAAAAGTCCCGTGAGTGTGTTCCCTGAGATTATCTAGTAGTATATATATTCTTAACCTTTAAACTGATGGTTAATTAATTGACTGTAAAATGTGCGTGTGTACGGTATCGCCCTGTTTGTATACTTTTTGTAGGATGTTCAGCGGCTGCCGTCCCAGGGTGCTTTAATAATACAATTTACATACATACGAGAGACTCTGTACGGTACACTGACTCCCTGGATTTCTCTGTACGGTACACTGGCCTCCCTGTATTTCTCTGTACGTAACACTGAGCTCCCTGTATATCTCTGTACGGTACACTGAGCTCCCTGCTTTCTCTGTACGGTACACGACTCCCTGTATAACTCGTCTGTCGGTACACGTGAGCTCCTGTTTTCTCTGTACGGTACCCGACTCCCTGTATAGCTCTGTAACGGACCTGAGCTGCCCTGTGTATGTCTCCCTGTACGAGTACACTGAGCTCCCGTTTGAGTCTAGGCTCCTGATCTCTGTACGGTTACACTGAGCTCCCTGTATAATCTCTGTACGTACACTGAGCTCCCTGTATATCTCTGTACGTACACCTGAGCTCCCTGTATATCTCTGTACGGTCACGAGCTCCCTGTAATAATCTGCTGTATAGCGGTACACTGAGCCCCTGTATATCTCTGTACGTACACTGATCTCCCTGTATATCTCTGTACGGTACAACGAGCTCCCTGATATTCTTGTACTGTAACGGTACACGAGCTCCCTGTATATGCTGTAGGTACCTAGCTCCTGTATATCGTAGTGTACACTGAGCTCCTGTATAATCTCTGTACGTACACTGAGCTCCCTGGTATATCTCTGTACGGTACCACTGAGCTCCCTGTATTCTCTGGTATCGGACACTGAGCTCCCTGTGATTCTCTGTACGGTACATGTCTCATATCTCACGTAGCTGCCCTGTGTATTTTCTCTGTAACGGTAGCATCTGAGCTCCCTTACTCTGTACGTAATGACTCCTGTAATCTGTTCGTTACACGGAGTCTTCCATGTATATCTCTGTAACGGTACACTAGCTCCTCTGTAATCTCTGTACGGTAACACTGATCTACCCTGTATATCTCTGTAATCGGTAAACTGATCTCCCCTGTATCTCTCTGTACGGTACACTGACTCCCTGTAACTCTGAGTACGGTCCCTGTAGACCGTGGTACACTGAGCTCCATGTATATCTCTGTTCGGTACACTGGAGCTCCCTGTATATCATCTGTACGGTACACTGAGCTCCCTGGTATATCTCTGTACGGTACCTGACTTCCCTGTATATCTCTGTAGAACACACTGCCCTGTAACCGACGGTCCTGAGGCTCCATGTATATCTCTGTATACGTACACATGAGTCTCCCTGTATCTCTGTACGGTACACTGAGCTCCCGTATCTCTCTGACGGTACACTCTGAGCCTCCATGTATATCTCTGTATCGGTACACTGCTCCTGGAGTCTCTGAGCCCTGAGTCCGTATATCTCTGTACGTACAACTGAGCTCCCTGTATTATCTGACGTACACTGACTCCGTATTTAGCGGTACACTGAGCTCCCTGTATTTCTCTGTACGGTCAGACTGAGCTCCCTGTATTCTCTACGACTGAGCGGTATCTACGTCTGAGCCCTCCCTGTATACTCCTTGTACTGTAGACTGAGCTCCCTGTATTCTCTGTACGCGTACACGAGAGCTCCCCTGTATATCTCCTGTACGGTAAGGCACTGAGCTCCCTGTATATCTCGTACTGTACACTGAGCTCCCTTTATTCTCTGTACGGTACCCTGAGCTCCCTGTATATCTCTGGTACAGGTACACTGAGGCTCCCTGTATATCGTAACTACCGTCTAATTGTAGCGGTACACTGAGCTCTCCTGGTATATCCTCCTGTACGGTTACCCTGAGCTCCCTGTATATCGTCTGTACGGTACACTGAGCTCCCTGTATATCTCTGTACGTACACTGAGCTCCCCTGTAATCTACGTACATAGCTCCGATACTCCGTGACACTGAGTCCCCTGTATTTCTCTGTACGGTACACTGAGCTCCCTGTAATATCTCTTACGGTACACTGAGGCTCCCTGATATCCTGTACGGTAGCACTGAGCTCCCCTGTATATCTCTGTACGGTACACTGACTCCCTCTATCTCTGTACGGTACACTGCAGCTCCCTGTCATATCTCTGTACGGTACACTGAGCTCCCTGTGAATAATCTCTGTACGGTAACCTGAGCTCCCTGTATTCTCCGTACGGTAGCACTGAGGCTCCTGTATTTCGCTGTACGTACACACTGAGCTCCCTGTATTTCTCGTAACGTACACTGAGCTCCCTGTATTCTCTCTGTACGGACACTGAGCTCCCTGTATTCCTGTACGTTATCACACCGCTCCCGTATATCTCTGTACGGTACAACCACCCCGAGCCCCTGGTATATCTCTGTTACGGACACTGAGCTCCCTGTATAATTGTCTGGTATGGTACACTGAGCTTCCCTGTATATCTCTGTACGTTACACTGAGCTCCCTGTCAATCTCTGTAAGGTACACTGAGCTCCCCTGTATATCTCTGTACGTTACCTGAGCTCCCTGTTTTCTCTGTACGGTACATCTGAGCTTCCCTGTATAATCTCTGTACGTAACTGAGCTCCCTGTGTATTTCTCTGTACGGTCACTGAGCTCCCTGTATATCTCTTACGGTACACTGAGCTCCCTGTCTATCTCTGTACGGTACAACTGAGCTCCATGTATTATCTCGTACGGTACACCTGAAGCTCACCTGTAATCTCTGTACGGTACACTGAGCTCCCTGTATATCTCTGTACGGTACACTGAGCTCCCCCCTGTATATCTCTGTACGGACACTGAGCTCCCCCTGTATATCCTCTGTACGGGTACAACTGAGCTCCATGTTATATCTCTGTACGTCCTGGCTCCCTGTATATCTCTGTACGTGTACATGAGCTCCCTGTATATCTCTGTACGGTACACATGACTCCCTGTATATCTGTACGGACACTGAGCTCCCTGTATATCTCTGTAACTGTACACTGAGCTCCCTGTATATTCTCTGTACGGTACACTGAGTCCCTGTACAATCTCTGTACGGTACACTGAGCTCTGTTCCGACGTACACGATCCCATACTCGGTCAACGTGTAACAACTGAGCTCCCTGTATTATCTCTTTACGTACATGCCCCGATTTTTGTATGGTCACTGAGCTCCCTGTAATATCTCCTATGGTACACTGAGCTCCCTCATATCTCCGTATGGGTTACACTGAGCTCCCTGTATATCTCTGTACTGGTACACTGAGCTCCCTGTATATCTCTGTAACGTGTACCTGAGCTCCCTGTATATCTTTGTACGGTAGCACTTGTCTCCCGTAAATCTCTGTCCGGTACACTGATGGCTCCCTGTATATCTCTGTACTGGTACACTGAGCTCCCTGTATATCTCCGTGATGGTACACCTGATGCTCCCTGTATATCTCTGTAATGGTACACGAGCTCCCTGTATATCTCTGTACGGTACAACTGAGCTCCCTGTGTTTCTCCGTACGGACAACTGAGCCCTGTATATCTCTGTATGGTAACGAGCTCCCTTATATCTCCCGTATGGTACAATGAGCTCCCTTATTCTCCGTTGGTACAATGAGCCTCCCTGTATTTCGTCCGTACGTGCACTGTAGCGCGCCCTGTATTCTCTCGTATGGTACACTGAGCTCCTCCGGATATCTCTGTATGGTACACTGAGCACCCTGTATTTCTTTTCCGTACGTACACTGAGCCTCCCGTATTTCTCTGTATGGTATCAACTGAGCTCCCTGTATTTTCTTCTGTACGGTACAACTTGGCCTCCCTGTATTTCTCTGTACGGTACACTGACTCCCCTGTATTTCTCTGTACGTACACTGAGCTCCCTGTATTTCCTCTGTACGGTAGCCCTGAGCTCCAAACGCATAGTATAATGCTCCGTATGGTACACTGACGCTCCTGTATTTCTTCTCCGTACTGTACACTGAGCTCCCTGTTTTCTCTGTACGGTACACTGAGCCTCCCTGTAATTCTCTCTTGTACGGTGTACACTAGGCTTCCCTATCCCTGTCGACTGAAGCTCTGTATCTCTGAGGTACACTGAGTGCTCCCTGTCATATCTCTGTAACGGTACACTGACTCCCTGTATTCTCTTATGGTAACACTGAGCTCCTAATCTCCGTATTTCACTGCTCCTGTATCCTGACGTACACTGAGCTCCCTGTATTTCTCTGTATGTACCAAATAAACCGATTCCCCTGTAATTCTCTGTACGTTACACTGAGCTCCCTGTATTTCTCTGTACGGTACCTGAGCTCCCTGTATAGTACTCGTACGGTAACACTGGAGCTCCCTGTATATCTCTGTACGGTACCACTGAGCCCCTGTATTCTCTGTACGGTACACTGAGCTTCCCTGTACATTCTCTGTGCAGTAACCTGAGGCTCCCTGTATTTCTTTGGTACGGTCACACTGAGCTCCCTGTATATCTCTGTACGGTACACTGAGTCTCCCTGTATATCTCCGTATGGTACGAATGAGCTCCCTGTATTTCGTCCGTATGTACACTGAGCTCCCTGTATATCTCTGTACGGTACACGTGAGAACTCCCTGTATTTCTCGCCGTACGGTACACTGACTCCCTGTATTTCTTCCGTACGGTACACTGAGTCCCTGTATTTCTCTGTACGGTAACAACTGAGCTCCCTGTAATCTCTGTACGTACACTGAGCTCCCTATATATCTCCGTATGTTACAATGAGCTCCTGTATTTTCTCCGTACGGTCACTGAGCTCCCTGTATATCTCTGTACGGTACACTGAGCTCCCTGTATTTTCCTCTGTACGGTACACTGCTCCCTGTATTCTCCGTACGTATCACTGAGCTCCCTGATTTCTCTGTAACGGTACAACGGAGCGTCCCTTTCCGTACGTAAAACTGCTCCTTGATTCTCGTCGGTACACTGATCCCCTGTATTTCTCTGTACGGTACATGAGGCTCCCTGTATTTCTCTCGTATCGTACACGATCTCCCTGTATTTCTCCTGTACGGTACACTGAGCTCCTGTATTCTCTGTACGGTACACTGGCTCCCTGTAATGGGTTGGGTGTAGTGTGGTCTCTGTATCGTACACTGAGCCTCCCTGTATTCTCTGTACGGTACAACGGCTCCCTGTTTTCTTCGTACGGTACAACTGAGAGCTCCCTGTATTCTCTAGTACCAGTCCCGTAGTCTACACAGTACCTGAGCTCCCTGTATAATCTCTGTCATGTGGACACTGAGCTCCCTGTATTTCTCTGTAACGGTACCAGTCTGAGTATTACTCCGTACCGTACACAAGCAAATACTGTATTAGCTAGGAAAAATGAGCGTAGCACTGTATGTATCTGCTGTGACGGTAGCACTAAGGCTCCCTGTATTTTCTTCCGTACGGTCAACAAACTGAGCTCCCTGTATTACTCTGTACGGTACAACTGAGCTCCTCCTGTAGTTTCTCTGTACGGTACACTGAATCCCTGTATATCTCTTACGTACCGACTCGTTCTACGGTACACTGATCCCTGTATTTCTTGTACGGCCTGGCTCCCTGTAAAGTTTACTCCGTAAACCGGTACCACTGAGCTCCCTGTGATAATCTCTGTAACTGTGTACACTGAAGCTCCCTGTATTTTCATCTGACGGCACGTGAGCTCCCGTGTATGATTCTCTGTACGGTACACTGGACGCAGCCTGATAATTCTCTCGTACGGATACACCGGGTGGTCTCCCTGGTAGTAACATTCAGCAGGGCTCGGTGCTATCCGCGTACAGGGGCGATGTTGGCGGAGTCCAACACCGATTCTGGTGACTCGCGCGGAGACGTCCAGGAGAAACCAGATAAAGGCAGGAAACCTCTCTAGCACGGATAAATTGACCTATGTATCGGGACGGACGCCGTGCATGACGACCCGCCTATTCGCTGTACGTACCGGAGCCTGTAACTCGGCGCGTCCGTTGGCCTAAGGCACCGAGGCGCGTCCCTCTCGATGCGCTGCGACCGCGCAAGGCGCGTGACTTACAGCTGATTTCGCCGTACGCCACATCCGATCGACGTACACTCTTGCTCTATACCTGGTCGATTCTTGACGGTCCGAGCTCCCTGTATTTCTTACGTAACAGGGCCTTTTCTTTACGGTACACGATACCCTGTATCTCTTACGGTCTGCTGATCTTCAAGAGTCGTTCTCTGTATACTGACGGTACACTGAGCTCCCTGTATTTCGCTCTACGGTACACTGAGGCTCCCTGTATTTCTCTGTACCCGGTCTGTACTTACGTACACACGAGCTTCCCTGTATTCTCTGTACGTACAATGAGCCTCCATTCTCTGCGTACATGAGCTCCCTGTATTCTCTTTCTGTACGTTAAGCACTGAGCTCCCTTCTATTCTCGTACGGTACACTGAAGCTCCCTGTTTCTCTGTTACGGTAACAAACCTGACTTCCCTGTATTTCTCTGTATCGGTACCTGCCTAAGCCGTATTTCCTGTATCCTAGCTCACTGTTTCTACCTGTACGGTACACGAGCTCCCTGTAGTAATCTCTGTGACGGTAACACTGGAGCTCCCTGTATTTGATGCTCTGAGGTACACTGAGCCTCCCCGTATTATCTCTAGTATTGGTACACTGACTCCCTGTATTTCTCGTCGTACAACTGAGCTCCCTGTATATCTCCGTACGGTCACTGAGCTCCCTGTATTTCTCTACGTACGGTCTATGCTCTATGTTACACTGAGGGCGGGGTCCGCTGTAATTCTCCGTGTACGGTACACTGAGCTCCCTGTATTCTCGCCTGTAACGGTACCACTGAGCTCCGTATTTCTCTGTTACGGTACACTTGAGCTCCCTTATACTCTGTACTGTACACTGATCTCCCTGTTATAATCTCTGTCGTATGTCCATAGCTTACGGACTGTAGCTCCCTTATATTCTCTTGTACGGTCACTGAGCTCCTGCTATTATCTCAATGTACGTACACTGAGCTGCCCGTATTGTACGTAATAGCTCCCTGTATCCCTGTACACTCTGAGCTCCTCTGTATTTACATCTGGTGTAGCGGTACACTGCCCCTTATTTTCTCCGTATGGTACACGGAGCTCCTGTAAAAAATAAAATCTTTCATGTATCCGGTACAAAACTGAGCTCTCCTTGGTATCTCCTGTACGGTACACGAAGCTCCCTGTATTTTCTCTATAGGTACACTGAGCTGCCCTGTATTTCTCTGTATGCGTACACTGAGCTCCCTGTATAATCTCTGTACGGTACACTGAGCTCTCCTGTATTTCTCGTATACCAGAGCTCCCTGTCATTTCTCTGTATGGACACGGTGTGAGTCGCTGCGCCTGTATTTCTCGCTACGGTACAACTGACTCCCTGTATATGTCCTCTGTAACGGTAACAGCGAGCTCCCTTCTTTTCTCGTATGGTACAACTGAGCTTCTCCTGTATTCCTCTGTACGGTAGGCACTGAGCGTCCCTGTATATCTCTGTAACGGTACACTGAGCTCCCTGTATCTCTCTGTACTTGTACCTGAGCTCCCTGTATTTCTCTGTACGGACCCACTGAGCTCCCGTATTTCTCCGGACGGTACACTGAGCTCCCTGTATATCCCTTCTGTCCGGTACACTGAGCTCCTGTATATCTCTGTACGTACACTGACTCCCTGATTGCTCTGTACGGTACACTGAGCCCCTGTATTTCTCTGTAACGGTAGCACTGGCTCCTGTATCCTCCTGTATCGGTACACTGAGCGCCCTGTAGTTCTCCGTACGGTACACTGAGCCCCTTATTTCTCTGTAACGTTACACTGAGCTCCCTGTATTTCTCTGTACGGTACCTGAGCTCCTGTATTTCTCTGTACGGTACACTGACTCCCTGTATTTCTCCGTACGGTACCCTGAGCTCCCTGTAGTATCTCTGTACGGTACACTGAGCTCCTGTATGTCTCTGTACGGTACACTGACTCCTGTATTCTCCGTACGGGGGTACCTGAGCTCCCTGTATATCCTCTGTAGGCGGTGGACGACTGAGTGCTCCCTGTGATATCTCTGTATGGTACACTTATCTCCCTGTATTTCCTATACGGTAAACTGAGCTCCCTGTATTTCTCGTGCGGTACACTGAGCTTCCCGGTATATCTCGTAACGTACACGAGCTCCTGTATTTCTCCTACGGTACATTACTCCCTGTATTTCTTCTTTAGGTACACTGGCTCCCTTATTTCTCTGTAACGGTACACTGAGCCTCCCTGTATATCTCTGTCGATCACTGATCTCCCCTTTATTTCCTGTACACGGTACACTGAGCTCCCTGTATTTCCTTTCTCCTAACGTACACTGAGCTCCCCTGTATAATTCTCTGTACGGTACACTGAGCTCCCTGTATAATCTCTGTACGGTACACTGAGCTCCCCGTATATCTCTGTACGGTACACTGAGCTCCCTGTATTTCTCGGTACGGTCCGGAGGCTCCCTGATTTCTACATGTACGTTACACTGAGCTTCCTTACTATCTCTGTACGGTACACTTGGCTCCCTGTATTTCTCTGTAACGGTACAACTGAGCTCCCTGTATTTCTCTGTATGGTACACTGAGCTCGCCTGTAGATCTCGGTATGGTACACTGAGCTCCCTGTATGTCTCCGACGGTCCACTGATCTCCCTGTATTCTTTCCGTCTGGTACACTGAGCTCCCTGTTATTTCTCTGTATGTCCACTGAGCCCCTGTATAGCTCTGTACGTACACTGAAGCATCCTTATTTCTCTGTATGGTAAGCATGAGCTCCCTGTATTTCAAAAAAAAAAAAAAATACTGTATGGTAAAACTGAGCTCCCTGGATCTTCTGTACGGTACACTGAGCTCCCTGTATATCTCTGTATGGTATACACTGAGCTCCCTATATGTCTCTGTATGGTACACTGAGCCCTATATGTTCTCTGTACGATACTGACTCCTGTATTTCTCTGTACGGTACACTGAGCCCCTGTTATATCCTTACGGTACAACTGAGCTCCCTGTTATCTCCTGTATGGTAGCACTAAACTCCCTGTAATTTCTTTGTATGGTAGCAGCTGCGCTCCCTATATTCTCTGTACGGGATACACTGAGCGCTCTGTGGCTTCATATGGTACAACCATTCCTCCTGAATGCCTGACAATACAAAGGTGCCATAGTGGTCCAGAAGCAAGATAAAAATTTTCTGCACTGTTTGGTATTTTCTGTTATTTGAAGCCACTAGCTGGCACTATAAATTAAAGAATACAGAAACTGAGATATCTAAAAAATATTCTGCTCTTTTTACCACCGTTTTGTGGCTCTGCACCCCTTATTAAAACACTCCAGCTTTATTGGCATACAGGAGCAACAGGTATTTGCAGTTACTAGCCCTGAAATTTTGCCCAATCCCTTAATAAAATCTGGTTAAACAGGCTGGTTTGGATCAACCTGCTGTGGCTGAATGAGTCATACATTGATTGTGACCAATTAAAGGTAACTAAAGGTAAGAACATAAAGCATCTGAAAAGCTTCTATAGCTGTACTCTCACGTTTTAAATCCATCAGAACAACGCTTGGTGTATATATATATGTTGTAACATGGGGTTTTGGTTTTAGATTCAGGCCAATCCAAAATTGGACCGGCGAAGATGTTGAAGATAGAATGAGTGTGTTGGAGCCAAATCTACCAATCACCATTGCACCTGTTGTAAAGTATTATTATTAAGAAAATCTATTGGTTCTATGTACAGTCCTCACTGGTGCCCCTAATTCTAAAGCCTTTGTATGCTAGGGCTGGTAACCAATGATCAATTAGCAGATACCGTAATAAAATATTTATATAGATTTAGTAACCCAGAGTTAAAATCTGGGATATAACCATTATTCAGTCTGTTGCATTTCCCACTCAGCTCAAGCACCAGCGCATTCATTACATGGTAGCTCCGCCCCTAAGCCTAAGCCACGCCCTATGGTTAGTGAACAGTGGCATAGGCAGCTATTGTGGAACGTGTAAACTGCACGTTCCTCCGGTAGGTGTCAGTGCTGAGCTCCTCTCCAGTTTAACTCCAAACAAAAGGGAACAAGAACGTAACACAAATCGATCTGAGGTTGGGGACAATCAGAAGCCGGTGAGGAGCAGCCTACTGGGATCAGGGGTGGAGGCCTGAGCTGCAAGGAGTAGGCGGCATTGTGGACCCCAGCGCAACCAACTCTTTTATGCCATGAATCAGGACCAATTGCATTGGCCAGCCCCCAGAGGTGCCCTCCATCGCCATGAGCCAGGATCAGAATCACCAGCATCAGCCACTAGCCTTGGGGATTTACTGAGAGGCGGAAGAGGAGCTGCCTCCGTCAGAGGTGAATGGGTTTGTGGCGCCTGCCTCTGGGTTAAGTGGGGCTGTGTAATAGGGGTCAGTGTGTGTGGCAAGGTAGGGGGTCCCTTTCTACTTTACACATTTGTTGGGGGGAGATACCATATGGCTAAACTGGAAGTGGAAATCATATACTGCACTCAGTAATGGAGAAGTTTAATCGACCATTGATTACATGTCCCAACCCCTCTGTAGAGTTCTGCAGCAGGAACAGCCATTGGATCTTGGTGCACTTCCTACATAGTCCCAAGAGTTTTCTCAGCAGGAACATCCATTTGATCTTGGGTGACATTCCCTACAAGTCCAAGAGGTTCTGCACAGAAACTCCATTGGAATCTTGGTGACATTCCCTACCAAGTCCAAGAGGTTCCCTGTAGCATAACCTCCTTGGATCTTGTGGTGACGGCTTCCCCTACAAGTCCAAGAGGTTCTGCCGCAGGAACATCCATTGGAATCTTGGTGACACTTCCCTACAAGTCCAAGAGGTTCTGTAGCAGACACATCCATTGGATCTTGGTGCGCTTCCCTACAAGTCCAAGAGGTTCTGCAGCAGCCCCATTCACATTCATTCTACTAACAATCACTCCAGCAATTATTCCCACTTCAATAGCTGAAGGAAGGGGGTGATACAAGCCCATTCACATCATCACCCAGTTGCTTGGAAGGAAGATGATCATAGGACGACTGGTGTGGGAATATTGTCATTTAACTGGATTTAGTTCACAGGTTCTATGAATAACGACAGGGGTCTCTGTTGACTGACATGTGACTTTCTCTATTCCCCTAATTGCTAGAATGTTTTGTTTTAACAGTTTAACACTAATGTGATTTGTCCCCCTTGTTGCTCTAATTTTAAGCTTTGAACTCCAGCTCCCAGCTCCTCTTAGAGCCAATTCCATTTGAAGTTCTAAGCCGCACTGAGCTGCAACTTAAATTTATATTTCATTACAACAATATTTTGTAAGACTTGTAAGAAGCGTCCTCGTTAGGCTGCTAGTAAGAATTAAAGGGCAAGTTCTGGGTAGGTTTGCTACATTTGTATGTTATTCTCTCTGCACTCACTGCAGACTCCTCCATACTATATGATTGGTGATAAGGTAATAGATTGTAGCTCTTTGGACATGGCCTTGACGTCATTGGATAAACTCATTGCCAAGAGCATCTCCTATAAGAATCAATACCATTGTTGTGCAGCACAGATGTGACACTTATTTCCGCCCTGTTGAATTGTGGGGGATTTGTTCCAAATCATATTAATGGTGTGATATAAAATCTGGAATTGACAGGACAGTGGATATTGTAACCTTGTGTATCCCAGGAAATGAACAGGGCTGGGATTTCAATCTATCTGGGACCTCTTTCTTTGGGAAACCCACCCACATATTCCTACACTCTTTATAAAGCGCCCTACAGCTCATGGCTTGACAGTGACCACGTGTGAGTCGTGCGGGTTTCATTTGGCATTTACCTGTCCAATCCCACTCCCAGTACAAACTAGTCACTGTCTGTATCATCTACTACAGCTAATCACTGGGGTTTGTCGTTTGTTTACAGATATTGGTGGATAGTCATATGGATTTCTGTGTTAGACTAGGTGGAATATTTCCCGGTTTATTCACACACGAACTTTCCTTTAACTTGTGCCTTAATACAAGAAACAGAGTTGCCATGGTGTTCTACATCTAAAACAGGAATTTTGCCCTTTTCCTTCCAAAACGACCAAAAATTGTTCCATTTGGATGATTTTTGGTTTTCTACTAGTCCGCGCTTGTCTGTGGGGTGGCCAATATAAGGCACTGCACACACTGGCCCGATATTTCACCCGTGGTAGTAAACGTCCATCACACTTTAAAACTGATCAATTCAAACTTTTCACTGCGCGCCAGATCTCAGTCGAATATTGGATGTGTTTTTTGGTCAACATGTTTGGTCCATTGCTCGCTTTGATTTCTTTGTCAATAGCTACAACGGCCGTCACTCATGCCCAATGGCGCCCACAGCTCTTTTCCTTCTCACACCATCATTTTTAATTTACCAATATTGTGACGGTCTGGATGGTAGTACAGATTTGTGTCCCAGGCCGGGTTAGTTCTCCGTTTCCCAGATTCAGTGCAATCCTTGTGGGTGGTGGACCTTGATTTGAGAAATGTACAATTTGTATGAAAATATAAATATTGGAAATAAAGAATCCATGTACTTGGCATTGCAGAAGTGTCCAAGGGTGGAATCGACTCATGACCGCAGGGCTACAAGGCATCAGTGCTACCACTGAGCCACAACCGTGCTTCCCACAGTCTGCACCACTCTGTGCAAAGGGGACATCCACATACAATATTAAATCTAATGATTCATTAGTGATATCATTGTTGATATAATTTTCGTAGTAAATATGAAATTCGGATCCTTTCTCTGTCCTTATTTTGTCAACTTACAACACACACAGTAAGATTGGATCGTATCACTGACCTTGCGGGGAGGATAGTGGTTGCCTAACCAGCTAACAGTAAGGCCGTTCTGGGAACACATAGACGGACACAGGATGTGAATCACTAAAACTATTACGTGCTAATGAGGCCATTTGTCCTGCTGCTTCCTTTAAGAAAACATGAAACACTTGACAACAAGATTGGTAATCAGCAAGGTTCATCCCTCCCAGATACTCCTCCTCCCCACAGATTTCAATACGTTACGTGAACAGCTGTGTGGTTTTTGGTGGACGTGGTTTGATAAAGTTTCATTTCATGCTATTATAGCTGCAGAACAAACGAAAGTGAAATAGAGAAAAATATATTTTGGTTAAGTTAATATAGAGATACCTATGACCATAATGGTAACCCTGGATATATTACTAACATCACACACATAAAAGGGTTCATGATGCATGTGACTGCCCCACCTCTCCTAGATTGTTGAGGTCAGACATGCCCTGTTTTGGATTCATCAAGGAATTCACCAATCAGTGGAGGGTAGTGAAAAGATTTATTGACTTTAACAAGGTATAATCTTTAGTTAGAATGATAGAATACAAGTGATGCATCATTTTATCACATTGGGTAAGTTGGGTTTACGGTAGGACTTATCCTTTAATATTCTCACATAACTGTAAAGTTTGAATAAAAGGGGAAATGTCCTCCTCTCTTCCCATGGAAGGAAATTTTATTTATTATAGACTTAGAGTTTTATTCCCCCTCATGTCAAACAGCAGGGCAGTTAAGGGGCATTTTTTCTGATTATCGCGAGGTCTGTTAATTGGTTGCTTGTTTTTAGGAGTAGGGAGTCTATCTCCTGTGGTATGGAATTAAACCATAGCCACTTACCTTTCCCACAGATTTTTTTTTTTGGCAAAATTGTCTGTTTGGACAATCGGACCTGTTGATAAATTACACTGATCACACCTATAAATACAAGACGATTGTCCGGTTTAAAAAATCCGATCACGTATATAAAATACGAGAAAGAATGTTTAGTAAAAACTTCTAAATAACGTATATAAATACGAGAATGATTGTCCAGGTAAATATCATATCAGCCTATATACACGGAACGATTGACGGGTTAAAAACAATTGATCACACATATAAATACCAGAACGATTGGGTCAGGTAAAACTACCCGATTGGCATATGTACGAGGAGAACGATTGTTCAGTGTATAAGAATCTGTGCTATGAATACAAGAACGATCAGTTGTGGTAAAAACCCCCGATCACACATAAAATACAGACGATCAGTGGGGTAAAAACTCCCCGAACTCACTGCATTAAATACAAGAACGATCATTGGGGTAAAAACAACCCCCGATCACACATATAATACCGAACGCTCAGTGGGGTCCAAACACCCGATCAAACGCATATAAATACAAGAACGATCAGTGTTGGTAAAAACACCCGATCACACATATAAATACAAGAAGTAGTGGGGTAAAACCCCCGATTCACGCATATAATCAAGAACGATCAGTGGGTAAAACAAACCCGCACACAATAGAAATACAAGACGATCATGTGTAAAAACCCCGATCCACCGCCTATAACTACATAACGTCGTGGGGTAAAAAACCCGATCCGCTGTATAAATACAAGAACGACAGTGGGGTAAAACCCCGATCACGCATATAATAAAACAAGACGATCAGTGGGGTAAAAAAACCCCGACCACGCATATAAATCAGAACTCAGTGGGTAAGAAACCCCGATCACGCATATAAATACAAGAACGATCATATGGGGTAAAAACAACCCGATCACACATATAAAATTACAAGAATGATCAGTGGGATAAAAACATCGGATCACGCATATAAATAGAAGAAGATCAGTGGGTTAAAAAACATCCACGATCACACATATAATACAAGAACGATCGTGGGTAAAAACACCCGATCACGCATATAAATCAAGAACGATCATTGGGTAAACACCGATCACTCCATAAATACAGAACGATTATTGGGGTAAAACACCCATCACGCATATAACTACCAGAACTATCAGTGGGGTAAAACACCCGATCACAGCATATAAATACAGAACGATCAGTGGGTAAAACACCGATCACCATAATACATACAAGAACGATAGTGGGGTAAAAACACCCGATCACTCATATAAAATACAGAACGATCAGTGGGTAAAACCACCCGATCACGCCATATAAATACAAGACCGATCAGTGGGGTAAAAACACCCGATCAACGCATATAAATAAAGACCGATCCAGTGGGGTAAAAACACCCTAAAAAAAAAAAAAAGAACAAAAAAAAAAAAAAAACAAAAAAAAAGAAAAACCGATCACCATATAATAAAGAACATCATGTGGGGTAAAAACACCCGAATTCAACGCATATAATACAAGAACGATCAGTGGGTAAAAACACCCGAGTCACCAGATAATCCAAGAACGATCAGTGGGGGTAAAAACCCCGATCACGCATTAAATACAAGAACGATCAGTGGGGTAAACACCCTATCACGGCATATAAAGCAAGCACGAATCAGCTGGGGTAAAACACCCTATCACGCATATAATACAAGAACGATCAGTGGGGTAAAAACACCCGATCACTCATATAATACAATAACGATCAGTGGGGTAAAAACAACCCGTCACACATATAAATAACAAGAACGAATCATGGGTAAAAACACCCGATCACGCATATAAATAACAAGAAACGATCCAGTGTTGTAAAAACCCCCAATCACGCATATAAATACAAGAACGATCAGTGGGGTAAAAACACCCGATTACGCATATAAATACAAGAACGAGCAGTGGGGTAAAAAACACAACCCATCACACATATCAATACAAGAACCATCAGGGGTAAAAACACCTTCACGCATATAAATACAAGAACATCATGGGGTCAAACACCCTATCACAGCATATACATGACAAAACGATTCAGTGGGTACAAAACACCGATCACACATAAACTATACAGAACCATCAGTGGGGTAAACACCCGATCACGCATATAAATACAAGAACGATCAGTGGGGTAAAACACCCGATCGCGCGTATACAATACAAGGAACGATCAGTGGGGTAAAAACCCCGATCACAGCATATAAAATACAAGACACGATCAGTGGGGTAAAACACCCATTCAACGCTTAAATACAAGAACGATCGATACTGACAATGCCTATGAAATAGGATGAAATATTGGTTGGTAAAAATAGCCGATCACGCATGAGAAATATGAAAAACTATTGTTCGGAGTAAAAGTTTCCAATCGCGCATATGAATATTGAAACGGTTGGTCGGGTAGAAAGTATCTGTTGCACATTTCAGGTCGGAAGGTGGTTGGGCGCCATGACATCTTTTTTGACATTAGGGATTTGTTTGTTGCGTCTTGTTAAGTGTGCTATCGGAATTTTATCAAGTTGACCGTTTGAAATTTATCCTGAAAACCCCAAGTTTGTCCGGTGGATTATTTTCCATCTCCCTTCTCTTCCGTTCTAAACTGCAATATGGTACATTTTTGATTGGTACTTACTTCCTTGTATGCCTGCTTTTAGGCCTAATAATACCTGGATGTTGTTGCTTGTATGATCAGTTAGCAACTGCTGTAAGAGTCTGTCAATCACATCACCTGTTTACGGCTGTCGGTTCTGCACTACAACATTGCGCTCATCCAATGGAACGTTCCGTCTGTCGGTTATGATCTGCTGTTCAGTTGTTTATTTGGAAAATTATCTGTAGTCTGTGGGCGGCAGTTTTAGTGTCTGTGGCCTGTGTGTTCTTATGGGTTGTCTTTGCCTATTATAATATTGTTTAACTTCCCTCCATTATAAAGCCAATGGCTTGAAATCCACTAGAAGAAAACAAAGAAATGACATCACTTCTGTCTCCAGGCAACTGCATAGCAACAGTTGTTCTTTTCTCGTCCCGTGCAACCTAAAAGGAGAAATGGATTCAAAGACAGTCGCAGATAAAGGATAGTAAAGTAAACACATGTGGACGGCTTTACATTTAATTTGTTCCATCCCACTTTATTGCTATATAGTCCAATACCCCGAAAAAAAAAACCACATAGTAAGTTCACTAAGGATCTGACAGTCATGTGTATATGAACATCAATATTTTTGTTTATCTATCTGTCTGTCCTATTGGTTCACCTGCATGTCTATCATTCAAATCGATCATCTTATGAGAGATGACAAATTCCTGTGGAACTGAAAATTCGATTAGAAACTCAATAAAAAAAACCATTGGGGGAGAATTTTTTTTTGAATTGGTGCCAATTGTAAGTTTACCTGTTCGATACGACCATATTAAATCCCCGCATCACATTAATGACTAAATTCTGCCAAGTTCTGCCCTTCGAAATCCAAAGTTAAACGGATCAGCGAATTATAAAAACTCTTACCTGGAAATTCAATTTTATTCTTCTATCTATCTCTATCTACCTATCTAGTTATCCTATATATCTATCTATCATCTATCTTCATAATCTTCTTAGGGTCTATCATCTATCTATCATATATCTATCTATCTCCTACCTATCTATCTATCTAATTGTCCTATCTATCTATAATCTTTGCTCTAATCTATCTATCTATCTATCTAAATCTTTGCTCTATCTACCTACCTATCTATTATTATCTCTGTATTATCGATTGTACTATCTATCTCTCTATTTATATTGTCCTATATATCTATTTATCTACGGTATCCTCATCTATCGTCTATTTTTTCTATCTATCTATCTATCATCTATTGTTCTATCTATCTAATCTAGCCTCTATTGTTCTATTCTATCTGATTATCTAATTGCCGATCTATTTATCTCTCTAGCATCTATCTACCTATCTATCTAGTGTCCTATCTATCTATCTATCTATAATCTATTGCTGTATCTACTACTATCTATCTATAATCTATCTAATAACTATTGGCTCTAATCTATCTATCGATCTATAATCTATTGTGCTCCTAGCTCACTACCTATCTATCTATCTATTTCTTAGCTACTGTATTAATCTATTGTAACTATGTATCTTCTCATACTAGCTATTGTCTCTATCTATTTATCTACGGTACTATCTATCGTCTATTGTTCTATCATCGATTGTTTCTATCGATCTATTTCTATTGTCCTAATCTATCTATCCTATCTATCTATCGATCATCTATCTATAATCTTTGCTCTATCTTCTCTATCTACCTATCTATCTATTATCTATTGTAATATCTATCTCTATTATCTATTGTCCTATTATCTATCTATTCTACGTGTATCTATCTATCGCTATTGTCCGATCTATCTATCTACTATTATCTATTGTTCTAATCTATCTAGTTATCTATTGTCCTATCTATCTATCTATATATCTCCTATCATCTGTCTATCTATCATCTATCTATCTATCATCTTTATCTTTCTGTCTATCTACCTATCCATGTATCTATTCATCTACCCATAATAATTAATCGATCATGTGTACATAGCACCCTTTGGCTCTAGGTGCTTATCTGTGGTTCCTGTTACTGAGGCAATTACAGCCTTGCCTTGTGATAAAACTTTACCTTTAGCTACACTGGCAGGGGACCAAGACTTGACTTGAGTCTGTACAAGGGATAGTTTCTATAGAAAGTTCTGACACGTTTCTGGTGTTTTTTGCAAGTAACAATGATATCCAGTAGCTATGGTCCCTGTAGTTTAACAGTGACTAATGCTGTGATTTCAATTGCTCCAAGTCCTCTACACTGTAAACCTTGATTATTTGTCTAGACGTTCTCCCTTACTGTATCCCCACACTGCATACTATTGGGAAATAGGCGGATTGCACATACAGTTCTCTCTGTGATTTACATGTTACATCTTTACTGATGGGTGCATTAATGGCATGTCCAAAAAATAATGGTGGATAAGGGATCTAACCTACCCCTGTAGGATTCTATGGGAGGAACTGTAAGATTATAGCCTATAATCTTACAGTTCCAGGAGGAGAAGAAATCCGAGCCACAAAGGGTTAGGTTTATAATATAATTCACCCCAACTGTAAATTAAGGATATTAACACTTTACCCCTTGGAGTTTTCTGTGCGGCCTCGTGCTTTTTATTGTTCAACGAACTCCTCAGGACTGCTAATATACTTATATTTACATTTGGGGTGACATTTATCCACTATAATTAAATTACATCTTTTATTGGACTTTAAACACCTATAACCCTAAAATGAAAGAATCCATTAATGTGATTAACCTACATGTTCTTGTTTGCAATTACACTAATTCTAATTGGTTACAAAGTAAGGGGAACTAAATCTCAAATTAAGAAGCCTGAATGAAGTGAAACCACTTTATAAAGAAACATTTTAACCAGGGATTAAAATATCAGTGGAAAAACATTAGTTTTTGAATAAGATAAAAATGATTTATCTATTACACACAAATTGTCCTTTATTTTTGAACAATCCGTTGATTTCTTACCCTTTGCTATGCTTGGCTGTTAGTGATTTGTCCATTTTTGTTAGGTTCTAATAATGGTCAATTCTTTTTCCCAGGATCAGCCCCACATCCTTGGAATGTTCCTACATTAAGTTCTACTGATTGGGCTGTGTGATTGGTCAACTGCTCAGATTCTACTGAGCAACTGAATCAACCCAGGCACTGGGTCAAGGGCAAAACCATACGGTCCTCTACTAGGGGTCCTGACAAACATGTAATTCCGCACTTAGGAAGAATTGGCTTATGCAAGTTTTATTAAAGAACGGGAGGTAAGACACAGCTCCTTTACCTTCCACCCTTCAATAAAACTAAATGGCCATTTTTTCTTCCCCCAGTGGAGATATCTGTATAATTGCATGCACTTTTAATTCTATCTGTATAATTGCATCCCCTTATTTGTATACAGCGCTGCGTACCCAAGTGGTGCTTTATAAATAAAATAAATACATATATACATGTGATGCTTTTGGTTGTGTTAATTAAGGCTAGATAGTGTTGCTATTAGTTATGTTAATTAAGGCTAACATGGAATAATATTGGTAACATTAATTAAGGCTAACATGGAATACTATTGGGTACATCTATTGTAATTAAAGGCTTGAACATGTGATGCTTTTGGTTGTGTTAATTAGGCTAGAGTGTTGCTATTATTTATGTTAATTAAGGCTAACATGGGATACTATTGTAATATTAATTAGGCTAACAGGGATCTATTGTAATATTAATTAGGCTAAATGGATACTATTTGTAATATTAATTAGGCTAACATGGGATACTATTGGTAATATTAATTAAGGCTACATGGGATACTATTGGTAACATTAATTAAGGCTAACATGGAACTATTGGTATATTAATTAAGGCTAAACTGGATACTATTGGTAACATTTAACATTAATTAGGCTAACATGGATCTATTGGTAATATTACAATTAAGGCTAACATGGGATAATTTGGTAATATAATTAAGGCTACATGGGATAACTATTGGTAATATATTAAGGCTAACATGGGATACTATTGGTGATATTAATTAAGGCTAACATGGGATACTATTGCTAATCTTAATTAAGGTGAACATGGGATAATATTGGTGATATTAATTAAGGCTAACATGGGATACTATTGGTAATATTAATTAAGGCTAACATGGGATACTATTGGTAATATTAATTAAGGCTAACATGGGATACTATTGGTAATATTAATTAAGGCTAACATGGCATACTATTGGTAATTAATTAAGGCTAACATGGGATACTATTGCTAATCTTAATTAAGGCGAACATGGGATACTATTGGTGATATTAATTAAGGCTAACATGGAAAACTATTACTAATATTAATTAAGGCTAACATGGGAAACTATTACTAATATTAATTAAGGCTAACATGGGATACTGTTGGTTTATCCGTTGTACTCAGTTAGATCAACTTAACTTGTTGATCGTGACGTTTCGCTAGTCATCCGACTGGATTTCTCAATTCAGGATGAATCTGTTGGCAATTATGTACTCTGGAAAAGTCCCAACTAGCATATCACAGCCAGGTGTAAAAAACTTTCTGAATGCAAGGCGTGATTGCATTGTGGCTAAGAGGTGTTATAGGAATGCCCAGGGTAAGGTGTCAAAACAGCATTGTACTGTTTTTTTATTCAGGCTTGGTTTCTTTATTTTCACATAAATGGCCTCCTTGACACCTCTCTTGAACTAGTCCTGTTCCTTTGCCAATATGTTAATGTTACAATCTTCAAAGGTATGTCCTTTTTCCTTAAGATGCAGGTACACGGCTGAGTCCTGACCCAGGGTACATAATTGCCAACAGATTCTTGTACAAGTCATTCTAAATTTAGAAAGCCAGTCGGATTGACTAGCGAAAGTCTTCAAGAACTAAACTTCAAGTCCAGTTGATCTAACTGAATACAACGGATATACCATGACCTGGATGAATGAGAACCTTCACAAGGATACTATTGGTTATATTAATTAAGGCTAACATGGGATGCCATTGGTAATATTAATTATGGCTAACTTGGGATACTATTAGTAATATTAATTAAGGCTAACATGGCATACTATTGGTAATTAATTAAGGCTAACATGGGATATGATTGGCTATGTTAATTAAGGCTAACATGAGATACTATTGTTAATATTATTTAAGGCTAACATGGGATACTATTGGTTATATTTATTAAGGCTAACATGGGATACTGTTGGTTATATTAATTAAGGCTAACATGGGATACTATTGGTAATATTAATTAGGGCTAGGGATACTTTAAGTTAAATTAATTAAGGCTAACATGGGATACTATTAGTTATATTAATTAAGGCTAACATTTGATATTATTGGTTATATTAATTAAGGCTAACATGGGATACTATTAGTTACATTAATTAAGGCTAACATTTGATATTATTAGTTATATTCATTAAGGCTAACATTTGATATTATTGGTTATATTAATTAAGGCTAACATGGGATACTATTAGTTACATTAATTAAGGCTAACATTTGATATTATTGGTTATATTAATTAAGGCTAGCACTTACTACTATTGGTTATGATACAAAGGCAGCTGTAAAACACAGATAAGGCACAAAGCAAATGGCTAATCCAAATCACATTAATGTAGACATTGATGCAACCAAACAAAATGATCTCCTATTTTATATTTAAAGGGCAATTATGTAAATACAACAGCCTCATCTAGAATTCAAACATAATTTTAACTGAGGTTGTTTGTGTAACTTTCACAGTCCCGTTCATTAGAAATCAGCTGTTAAAGTTTAGCGCAATCCTCCCCATCTTTATTGGCCGCTTATAGCCCCAGGGTCCTGATGTCACAAACTCTATAAGGACTCAATTAGAACTGTCTGTCCCTGAGAGATATTGGGATAAATGGGACAGCAGATTAAAGGCAAAGTAAAGCGAACAATCTCAGCTAGAAGAATTAAAGTATAATTTTTTGGTATAATTGCCCTTCAGTTTTCCATAAATAATACCTGGGTTTTATCTCTTGCCTCTCTGCAGATCATTATACAGTAAGAGAAGGATTACGGTAGGTGATATTGCTAATATTAATAACCAGGCCAAGCTGTAATGTTGCTTTGGGAAATTGCTACAATTTATGTATTGTATCAGCCAATTGGATGTTATCTTACTGCAAGCTAACAAGCTAACACCTGGGTGGTTGCTGCAAATTGCACATGCAATGTCATCAGAGTGGTCCCATGGTATCAGTAATTGGAGCTCATGCGTGTACGACTTTCGTGCATAGCCCATACATCCCATAAATACATATGTAAAATAAAAAATAACGCATGTCAGCCCATTGCAAAATGCTGTAAACACAGTGTGATCTACTGTAGTACTTACTGGGGGGGGGTGTAGGTCATATTAGGGACCAGGCTTAGATAATTTTAAGGGGATTTGATAAAGTGAACAGTTAATCCGCTATTTCAGAGATACTGTAACTGGTTCTTATCATAACCATCTCTTAATTGTGCGTTAATACTCTGTCTTTATCCAGCAGAATCCTCTGGGTTATATAAATGCTTCTTTATTATGTGTCCAGCCACAGACATGGTCTCTGATCTGGCAGACTGTTTTCATTTTCTCTATCGCTAATCCATGTGGATATAGGACACAGGATTGTCTATGTATAAAGGTTTATTTATGTTATTATTGTTTTTTTATTGGAGCTGGCATATTGCTTGGGAAGGAAAATGAATTATTACATATAAACTCCAATGCGAAATTCTCTATAAATTAAATTGGGTTTGAAATAAAAGTCATAAAGAAAGGTAATTTATCCCACAGATCGTTTCTACTTTAAACGGCAATTATGCTGTTACATTTTGTTGAGCTTATTCCTATATTTGTAGGAGAGGTAGGATGGATTATTCCTACCCCCTATTCTGAGCGATTCTGTCACTGAAACAACTAAACATTTTCTGAAACTACAATTTGAGAGAAGTAAAATGGTGGTACTCACATATTTATCTGTGCTTGCTTTGTCATTAAATTATTGATGTTTAGTGAGTGCTCCTAATTCCCTCCACCCTCCCTTACTCACTGCCATCTTGTAGTGTCTGCGACACTTATAAGTTCTGCACAGCCTCACCATGGACACCGCTCTGCTTTCACATCTCCCCCTCCCTCCCCCTTTATTTCTTTTCTCTGCTGATTCTCTTAAATGTTGCAGAAAGTGTGCTGGCAGGCAGGCAAAGAGGTCAGGGATGGGTTACATATTATAATTTCTGCTTCTGGAGTGACAGGTCTTTCCCTGTCAATGCTGTGATTAAAATTATGAATTCTCAGAATCTACAGCTCAGATTTAAAATCTGAAAAAAAGTTTTAGAGCAGTCGGATCTTGCTGTATTTAAAAGGTACACTTTTTGAAAATTCAAGTATCGAAAATGTCAGACGTACACAGCCATCTTTGAAGTGGGAATGCTCCACTCACTCCACTCAGAATGCAGAAAAGGAAATAGGAATATCTTTGCACCATAATATATCATGTGTGTGCAGGTCTCCTGGGTTGTGAGCTTGCACAAGCGCACAGGTTACGGTGAACTCCAATAGGGCTGGATGTAGTCATTTTACTGATGTCACATAGGTTAAGGGAAAAAAAACTGCCTGAATTTTTTCACCTTTAAGTGAAGACACGGACACTGTAAGTTACATAAGATATTATAATATTATTAATAGGTTTATATCTTTACAACAAGGACTTGCTTTCTATTGCTGTTTGTGCGTGCAAGCTTGGGGGGCCTCAGAACAAAATGTACCAATTAAGGTTGTGTAATCATTCCCAGAGAAAAATGTTCTTAATTAGAACTGAGCCGACTTCAAACGGAACCAAAGAATTTGTCTGGGGCACATTTGGATCGGATTTTGGTAAAACACAACAACGCGTTTAACACTGTACGGATTGGGTTTCTGTTTACCAGTCAGTACAAAGGGTTTTAGATTCCAGACGTATCTCAGTGAAAGACCATCACTCAGAATGACTGGATATTATGGGATCCATTAAACATTGTGCCATTAAACACACTGCCCTGGGGTCAACTAAATTCTGAGATTCCCAGATAAGAATGTCAATCTGTAATTGCTGCCAAACTCATATTAACAGGAATCTGGTGAGAGATAAGGAGCTATGAACCTATGTGGACATTGAGCAGGGTCTTTGTTTGCTTTAGCTTGAGGTGCTAAAGCTAGGTACACACTATACAATCTTTACTCCTGATGGACGGTTCGAGGCTTTTGATTGGTCGGCCAGGAGGAAGGACTGTCGGTCGTGGCAAAAACAGCCACGTCCGACAGTTATGCGCAACCTATTGTGTGGTCCATAGAGGACCGCACAATCGGTTGTGATTTTCCAACCTGTCTGATCATTCATTTGTCTGATTTGGACGAACAAACGGCCGGCGATTCAGGCCCAACCAACCGAAATGTCGGTCGGTCAGGCCGAATTATTGTATTGTGTGTCCCTAGCTTAACAGAGATGTCAAGGCCTACAGCTACAAACAAGGAGGAATACATTGCTGTCTGACAGAGTCGGACTGGCTTTAGGATACTAGGAAAATACCCAGTGAGCCAGTGACCCATTCACCCATGAAAACAGAAAAGGTGAGCATGTCCGCCCTTAAAGGAAAACTAAACTAAAAGTATTTGGCATCCGTTTCTATTATTCACAGGGAGGTGAGAACGCTTATTCCCACCTCCCTGTGAATAATAGTTTGCTCAGGGGACCTGGAACTTACCTTACCGACGCTCCACTCGCAAGCTGCTCCTGCACAGAACAGCTGTTCTGTACCAATCACGCGCCCTATCTTTTGTATTGGCAAGCATGCGCCTAAGATAGGGCGCGTGGTCGGGACAGAGCGGCTGTCAGTGAAGGAGCGGCTTGCAAGTGGAGCGGCGGTAAGGTAAGTTCTGGGTCCCCCGAGCATAATATTATTCACAGGGAGGTGTGAATAAGTGTTCTCCCTTCCCTGTGAATAATAGAAACGGATGCCAAATACTTGTTTTTTAAGTTTAGTGTTCCTTTAAAAAGGCTGACTTGTCAGTTATCTTCCCACAACCCAAACAGCCCCGGGGCAGAGGATTAGGGGATGTCAATTAAGCTACTGGAAGCAGGAAGTTTGAACATTCACAACAATATAGTTTCTCACAGTAAAGAGTCAGAAAATGTGTAAAATTAATGGTTAACTTGGGAACAAAGAACAAACTTTAAATTCGGCCTGAAATGAAATAATATTGCTATTTCAGCTAAAGGGGGTGTTAACATTTTATAATTCATTCTGACTAAAAAAATGTATATTTTATTGTGTGTAGGGTTGCTATGGAAATGGAAGGGCATCAGTAGGTGTGTGTACCTATGTTGGGTTTTTTTTTGCATTTTTTTATTACCATTGGGCTTTTTTTGTAATATTGGGACATTTATTTTGAAATTGAATTTGGGTGATTATGTCACAAAGACACAGAGTGACTTATGCTAGCCACAGGTGTGTCAATTTGTGTTACATCATTTTATATAGCTTTTTTGTTGATCTGCCCCCTATTTCATTAGATATCCAATCTGAAACATCTTACATTTCTGCATTTCTGTAAGCAGGTTTGCTGTAGCTGGAATGGTTTGACAGTTGGTGTGCTGTATACTGTATGCAGTTGTGACCATTGATATGTGGGAAAATAGTCAGGTCGGTGGTCAAAGCCTGAGCAAACAAGTATTGTGTTGAAGGCATGCAGCAACACATACATGTAAGTGCTACTTACATGTATTTATTTCTATATTAAGATGACACAAAGTAATTTTTTCACTATACATACACTTTTAAGTGGGTTTAAGGGGGGCTTCTGCATAAGTGACTTAATTTTCTTACTGAGGGTGAACTTGCCCTTTAAAAGCAATTTCTTTAACAAATTAATCACAAAGAAAATTCAAGTCAGGTATGGGAAATGGCAGTTGGGCTTTGACTACAAACCTCGGAATGTTCGCTTTGGAAGGTTCTGCCCATTAAAGTAAAAAAAAGTCTAGAAATTCATGGATAACTCGGGAACACTTCCACATATCCCTTAGTCAGACAGAGCACATGTTTTCAAGCCAAACGATTGCACAATATTAACAATATATTGAGTTTATAAGGATGATAAAAACACAATTTATGTAGACGATGAATATCACATATTATATCCAAATATAATACAGTATGTCACTTTTAAATTTGACTGTTAACAGCCGTAATAACAAGTTTTGTTTGTGCAATAGCTGACTATTAAAAGCAGATGAGACCCTGGACGATGCAGCCCATTGCATATTGTCAGGATTGTCACGTCTAATTAGAATTTATGTTTAAGGCAAATATGGCCACTTACAAGCTGAAATTTATTATAGACAATGAAACATCTGGATGTGACATTTTAATTGGCAGATGGGTGTGATCTCGATTTGTATTTATTAGGCTACTCATTCATCTGGTTTACTAAATTCATTAGAATGCAATAAATATGCAGTGACTAGCACGTCACACTGCGATGGTATTATTGTAACTACTATAACTAATCCTGACACATTAATGCTGTATTACAGGATAGGTTTAAAGGGCAAGTCCAGCCCTAAAATAAAAACTTACATACAGTTAAATCACCCCCCAAAACCCTAAACGGTAATAGTTTGAAATGTGAAATATATAAGTCTAACCTGAAATCCTGCACAATGTCCTGTTTCCCCTGTTTCTGCTTCCTGGTTCTTCCAGTTAGTAACTGTCAGTTATGGATTTGACAGTTGACATCACAGCCAATGACTGAATGTTAATCCTCTGTCTGCCTCTTCTGAGCATGCCCAGGCTCAGTACAGGCTCAGTACAGGTTTCTAAATTGCTCAGTTTCCATGAGGCATCCAGAAGCATAGCAGGCATACAGTAATGAATTCATAGCACAAACTATGATATATCAACATATTTTAAAGAGGCCATTCTTTCTAAAGGATGTTCTTGTGAGGGTGGAGTTCTCCTTTAATGCTATTAATATATTTCAGGTGGGGTAAGAAACCGCCTTAGAACTCTCAACTGTCCTGATTACAGCAGGGCTGCTGCCTCAGATTGGTGTGGCTTGACCAGGGCTGGGTGGGGATGGTCTGATTGTAGTTGGTCTCAGGATGGACCATTCAGTATTAGACAAATCAATGGGGTAGGTAGTTTACCTCTTACCTTGTCTGTACAGGGATGGCTTGGGAGATTGTAGTTAGAACGAGTTACAAGGAATTTTATGATGCCCATAGACTTACAGCCAAGACTGAAAATTTTGGGGGGTTCTCTGCATTAGTGACTTTGATTTGTTTTTTCTACATTTCACCCTCCAAAATCCCTAGAGAGAAACCTGTGGAACCTGGGTCCAATGTACACGAGATAAATGGGATTTACCGGTATTCCATCTATTAATATGAATACAAATAAACTAAAATGACAGTTTAGCAGGCACAACTCTCGGTCGCTGGGGTTTCTGTGAGAAGACGTTTATTATAATTATTAATAATTAACTTTCCTGGAAAGCAAAACAAATTATTCACTTCCCCTTATTAAGAAAACATACTATTCCCAAGGACTCTACATTCTTAACGGGACCGTGGACTCGTTTGGCAGGAGAATTTGGAAATCTCTTGTTTAAAACATTTAAACGCAACAATTAACTGAATTAAATGGAGAGTTTGGTATGCTGTTGACAGTTGGAAATCCGAAGAGATCTGCAATTGTGTTCGTATTGGTATGAAAAATCACAGGCCCAGTTCCAGTATTTCCATATTAGGCAGAATGAGAAAGAGACATGCGTATTGACTCTATGTCTGGTACATTAGTATTAGATACAATGGACATTGGATCGTTCACAGGGTGACATCGTATTTTTTATAGATCTGGCGGCCTTAAAGGACATTTTTCACCCCCATAAAACTCTCACTAATAACCGCCACAGACGCACTTAGCTTTCTCCCCCGTGCTCCTGAGAATAGAAATCTTACCAAGAAGTCCGCCAGTCCGTTACCATCCTCTGCTGCTTTATTTACAGGCATTGTGAGCTATATATGAGCTTGCACAGCTGTAAAGCAGTTGATCAGTGCAGCCGTCATAAATCATTGGCTGTGAGGTCACCATCACAGCCTTAGGTGTAGTAGTAGTAAAGTATATGATTGGTCCATTAGAAGATTCCTTCTACTCAATGAAACCCTTAAAAATCTTATCCTGCAGTGGATTACGCAAAGTGAGGTTGTGGATATGGGTAAATAGAACAGTGTGAGACAGAAAATGGCAGTGGGTTGGTATGGGCAGTGACCTTGGTATTGGTGTTCATGTTCATACTAGTACTAGAGACTCTGGAAGACTAAGGTTGGGTACACACAGGGCTGTTACTTGTCCCGACCGAGCGTTCTCTGCGAGCAAGCACTTGGCCAGGACAAATGATTGTCGTTGCAGCAATAGTGGCTGTGGCCAGCAGTGTGAGCGACCGATCATGCGGTGCCATAGGGAACCGCACAATCAGCCGTGATTTACCAACAGACTCGATCGCCCGTTCGACCGAGCTCTGTCGTGGCTGGAAATACCTGCTGGTGTGTATCTAGCCTAAGCTGTGCCACGTTGACAGATAAAATGTCAATATTCCTGCAAACAGACCTACCAACCGGTACACGGATCAGCAGCCTGCATGAATATTTCAGGCCAATCAATCATTGGAGACAGCAGGACCGGCTGTGATTTACCAACATAACAGATCACTCAGGCCGACTATCTTTACCAAAAAATGTCCGATACATTTGATATTTCCACCAATTGACCAAAATATTAGCCGTGGCGGTCAACTAGGCAGAAATATTGCCCCATGTGTACACAACCTTAGCCAGTAAGGAAGGGGCTGGTAGAGTGACAGTTACACCGTGCAAAGCTGTGTCGTTACTAGAACCGCCGTCCAATCACGTCTCTCTCTCCCAATCCAACGTCACTGACCTTCTGCACATGAAACCGGTTTGTCTAATTACAACATAGAGAACAAAAGGCCAAGTCATCCGATAGATTTATTTTTAAATGTACCAAAGGGGTAACAAAGAGCAGCTGCACAATATCCTGTTTGCGTGGTGGATAAAGATAAAACTAAAGGCCATAATAAAACAACCATGAAGGCCACCTTAAATTCCTCCGTACCAGGTGCTCTTCTCTCCAGCCCCGCACATTTATATACAAATATATGCAGGAATGTGGATTGTCAGGGACTGAACAGTAGAGGAAATTGAATTCCACACGAGGAATGTCACAATCCATTTAAACATTGAAATGAATCTCATACCATGGGCAGATTGGGTTACATTACAATATTAACCCCCCCAGGGCCAGGAATGCTCTTGGTTTATAAGTAACCTGCAGCATTGCAACTGAACTATAACATTCAACTCTACTGGTTTACCTGGGATAGTCCTATTTTAGGGGACTTGTCCCATCATGCTGGATTGATCGCTTGGGCTTATTCATCAGCGGTTAAATCATATGTGTGTATAAGGCTTTAGATGACAACTTGCAGACCACTAACTATATATATATTAGGCACAGATATATGGCCGTCACCATAGGGTTATTACTTATAATAAGGACCCGCACACTTTGAGACCCTGTGGACTGATGTGAAAGAATCCAACAATGAATATGGAACAATTCAATAGACTGTCCAGCCTTATTGGGGAGTCTTATTAATGAGTCAATGTTTCGGAGCCAACAGGGCCCCTTCCTCAAGACAAAAAGAAGGCTCCAAAACGTTGACTCATTAAAGAGATACTTTGTTCAAATCTGGTGTGCGGTGAACTCTCTACTATATGGCTATTGCATATTGCTTTTTCAGCAGCAATTATCACTACGCACCCAGTGCTCATTATTTGTAAGGAGTGCAAAGTTGACTTATTCGCTTTGGAATTATTGGGGAGTCTATCATAGTAACATATATTGAGGGTGAATAAAGACATACTTCCATCAGTCCTTTTCACACTACTTTTTTAACCCTACTAACAGTTGATCCAGAGGAAGGGGAAAAAACAGCTAAAGCAAAAAGGCCTTCCTGACTTAAAATGGCAATTATAAAGTATTCCTGGATCAAACAGATCTACAGTATATGTATTATACCAGTAAATCTCAATATATATAGTATCCCCTTACCAACCAGAAATACAGTATGTGTATTAATACCAGTAATTCTCAATTTATATAGTATCCCTGTACCAACCAGAACTACAGTATATGTATTAATACCAGTAAATCTCAATATATATGTATCCCTGTACCAAACAGAACTACAGTATATGTATTAATACCAAGTAAATCTCAATATAATAGTATCCTGTACCAATCAGAACTACAGTATATGTATAATACCAGTAAATCTCAATATTATATAGTATCCCTGTACCAACCAGACTACGGTATATGTATTAATACCAGTAATTCTCAAATTATTATATAGTATCCTGTACCCAACCAGAAACTACGGTATATGTATTAATCAAGTAATTCTCAATATTATAATAATCCCTGTACCAACCAGAACTACAGTATATGTATTAATACCAGTAATTCTCAATATTATATAGTATCCTGTACCAACCAGAACTAAAGTATATGTAATTATACCAGTAATTCTCAATATTATATAGTTCCCTGTACCAACCAGAACTACAGTATAGTATTAATACCAGTAATTCTCAATTATATAGTATCCCTGTACCAACCAGAACTACGGTATATGTATTAATACCAGTAATTCTCATTTATATAGTATCCCTGTACCAACAGAACTATGGTATAGTATTAATACCAGTAATTCTCAATATTATATAGTATTCCCTGTACCAACCGAACTACGGTATATGTAATAATACCAGTAATTCTCAATATTATATAGTATCGCCGTACCAACCAGAACTACAGTATATGTATTAATACCAGTAATTCTCAATATTATATAGTATATCCGTTACGAACCAGAACTACAGTATATGTATTAATACCAGTAATTCTCAATATTATTTAGTATCCCCGTACCAACCAGAACTACAGTATATGTATTAATACCAGTAATTCTCAAATATTTAGTATCCCCGTACCACCAGAACTACTTTATATGATTAATACCAGTAATTCTCATATTATATGTATCCCATACCATCCAGAACTACAGTATATGGATTAATACCAGTAATTCTCATTATTATATAGTATCCCCGTATCAACCAAAACTACAGATATGATTAATACCAGTAATTCTCAATATTACATAGTTCACTGTACCAACCAGAACTACAGTATATGAATAATACCAGTAATTCTAAATAGTATTAGTATCCCTGTACCAATCAGAACTACAGTATATGTATTAATACCAGTATAATCTCAATAATATATAGTATCCCCCGTACCAACCAGAACTACAATATATGTATTAATACCAGTAATTCTCAATATTTATAGTATCCCTGTACCAATCAGAACTACAGTATATGTATTAATACAGTAATTCTCAATATTATATTGTATCCCCATACCAACCAGAACTACAGTATATGGATTAATACCAGTAATTCTCAATATTACATAGTATCACTGTACCAACCAGAACTACAGTATATGTAATAATACCAGTAATTCTCAATAGTATATAGTATCCTTGTACCAATCAGAAATACAGTATATGTATTAATACCAGTAATTCTCAATAGTATATAGTATCCCCGTACCAACCAGAACTACAGTATATGTATTAATACCAGTAGTTCTCATTATTATATAGTATCCCCGTACCAACCAGAACTACAATATATGTATTAATACCAGTAATTCTCAATATATATAGTATCCTGTACCAACCAGAACTACAGTATATGTATTAATACCGTAATTCTCAAATTATATAGTATCCATACCATCCAGAACTACAGTATATGGATTAATACCAGTAATTCTCATTTTTATATAGTATCCCCATATCAACCAGAACTACAGTATATGTATTAATACCAGTAATTCTCAATATTACATAGTATCACTGTTCCAACCAGAACTACAGTATATGTAATAATACCAGTAATTCTCAATAGTAAATAGTATCCCTGTACCAACCAGAACTACAGTATATGTATTAATACCAGTAATTCTCAATAGTATTAAGTATCCCCGTACCAACAGAACTACAGGATATGTATTAATACCAGTAATTATCAAATTATTATATAGTATCCCTTTACCAACCAGAACTACAGTATATGTATTAATACAGTAGTAATCAATATTATATGTATCCCCTTACCAACCAGAAACTACTAGTATATGATAATACCAGTAATTTCATCATTAGATGCATTCCTGTACCAACCAGAACTGCAGTTATGTATTAATACCAGTAACTCATATAAAACCCGACCAACCAGAACTACAGATATGTATTAATACCGGTAATTCTCAATATTATCTAGTATCCCGTACCAACCAGAACTACATTATATGTATTATAACATTAATTCTCAAATATTTTAGTTTTAGAAACTTATCCAGCCCACTTTTAAAGCTATAGCTATTCAATGAACTTGCCATTACCACATCTGCTGGAAGACAGTTCCACAGTTTCACCTTTCTCACTGTAAAGAAACCTTTCCTAACTGAAGATGAAACTTCTTTTCTTCCAACCTTAAAGGATGTCCACGAGTCCTCTGATATGACCTATTAGTAAACAATGACTAGAGAGTATGTATGGCCCATTAATATATTATATAAGGTTTCATGTCCCCATGCAAATGTCGCTTCTCCAATGTAAACAGCCCTAACTTGTCTAATCTGCCTGCATATTTTAGCCCCTCCATATCCCTTATTAATTTTGTTGCCCTTCTCTGAACTGCTCCATTTCCAAGATGTCCCTTTTGTTATGGGATTCAAAACTGACTGCATATTCAAATGAGGCCTTACCAGTGCCTTGTAAGAGGGAGAATAATATTTTTTCTCTTGAATCTATTCCCTCTTTATACAAGACAATATCTGCTAGCTATAGCCATTGCTGCATGGCATTGTTGCTACAAGTTGTTATCTACCAGAAACCCCAAATCTTTTTCCATTACAGATGCACTTAACACAGAGTTATTTATGGTGTAGGTGGCATCGGGATTGCTAAACCCCAAATGCATCATCTTACACCAGAAGAGAAGTAGGGGATCTCAATTGCTGCCACTTATCTTATAGATGGTGTAGTGTGTAAATTAAATTGGAAGTTCCCAATGATGTTTATATTGGGTAGTACCATGCTTGCAACCATCAAAGGTTTATGGTAGGCTGATGGGATAGAGCAGCTCAGAAATATAGAGTGATGATGTGTCTCTTTAACTTTATCCATATTGGTGTGAGATTTCTACATTTATATAATTAGCCAATAGATTTCTACCTGGCCAATAATGGTCAGGGGTTCAGTAGGAGGAGGGAAAGTCCGACTGGTTTGTCTAATCTTCAGGATCCTTCACCCAGTGCAGGAGGAAATCCCACTTCATTCATAGAGCATGTAATGTAGGTCAGCCCAAGACGTTAAGACAATAATAACTATTATAATCCTTCACATTTTCTGTTTATTTTACAGCACATGAAATGTTTCACGTCCATTGGTTCTGGTGTCATTGTTTCTGCAGATACCAGCCTGATTTCTGCTGCAACCGCCCTTCGCTGGGGAAAAAAAGCTCTGCCCTGTGCTCTGAATCCGCAACTCAAATGTATGCATGAATGTATAATCTTATTAATATAGCACCACTTGGGTACGCAGCGCTGTACATTATAAAATACAGGGCAAGCCATTATACTGATAAATTAAATGTACAGGGGAATTATAAGTTGGAAGTGAGGTGTGCCTTGACATATTAGGGAAGAGATCCCTGCCCTGAAGAGCTACAATCATTTACCAGGGTATCTCTGGTTCAGTTCATACACCAGACTTTATACGTGTCATGGATAATCTGCCCCCATACTGTGTGAAAGGTATAACGAGATCCATGAAGACCAACCAATCCAGCGTTAAATATCTTTCATGTGAGCCAGCCCCAGGGAAATGTTTTCAATTTAAATACAATTTAAGTTTGTTTCACTTTTTACACCAGTGCTGACTAGCATGACTAGTATGTCAGCAACTGTGATGAGTCCAGGTTTCCAAACAAACTGGTTTTCGATTTGGAACTGGCATTTTCGAAGATTGCTGATCGGACAGAATTTTCTAAAGTTTCTAAACTTAACATCGAAAAGCTCTTATATTCCCCTCTGTTAATATACTGCCCCTGCCCACACACTGTCTTTGCCAGCCCACTGTCCTGCCTGCCTGCCCACTGTACTGTCTCTGCCAGCCTACCGCACTGCACTGCCTGCCCAATGTACTGCCCTTCCATTACTACAACTAATATGCATCCACACCAGTTGCTTTTCCATAGGGAACAATGTATCTATATCTGTTGTAGATTACAAGAGAGAAAAAAAATGAAATTATCAGGCTGAAGAACAAGCAGAATCTCCAGATTGTTTCATGGCACATCTGTAAGTGCTGGTTTGTGTATATCCCACTTAAGTGCAGGCAGCAAAAGTTTGTAAGATCCAGAGGGGTCAACATGGAAGTTAATTCATGCAGGATGTTAATTCATTATAAACAACAAGGCAAGAGCTTTATCTCATGTAATCTTACACAATGATAGATGGTTAAAGACTGAATATGCATTGTCTCCAATAAGAGCTTCTAAGTATCCACATAGGAAGTTGAAAGTATAATATTATAGTAATTTAATATAATATAAACTTGTAAATAGACAGACTGGTGGGGGTAATAACTTGGAAGATCAGGAACCCCACCTTATTGGAAAAGTTTTATACATACATAAGGGCTATGAAAATCCTCTTAATTATAACTTATAAAAGGTGTTAACTAGGTCATTTATTCATTTAGTATGCAGTGACATCATCATGAACATATTAAACATGTGTATTACAAGAAATAATTGTCCCCTTATATTATAAAGGTTTTTAAGTCACCCAAGAGTTTCCTAACCTTATAAAAGTAGGAGGCGATGTAGTCTGTATTATCTCTCAATGCTACTCTGAGTACGATCCAGTTTACCTTTTCTCTCCTCTGCTGTTTTTCAGCTGCTGATTGGGGTTCATGCGCATGTCATGGCTGCAGTTTCCCTGGTGAACATTGGCGTGCTTGTTTTTCCTGTAAATCCCTAGCTAATCCGATCCAAAGATTGATGGGAGAGATTAATTGGGCAGACTATATCAGATTCTTTCTGCTTCTTCTCCTCTGGCTTCTTCTTGTTTTGTAACGTCAGTCAGAAGCAGGCCTTTAACAAACATTAACTTCTATGCCTCTTTACCTAAGCTACATGCTCCCTTGCAAAAATGGAAATGTTTCTTGGATAGTAACAGGATTGGCCATAGACATCTAGTGACCAATCTGCATCAACTGCTGTAACATACCACACTCCTCTGCTACAGTCTTTGACTAAACTGTAGGTGTGTCGGGAGAATGGAATGCTGGTGGAAATAGCGAACATAAGGCCATAGGGTCCGTTTCACATTGGACAAAAGCCACAAGATTGTGTTATTCATAGAATTGTGATATCTCAATGACAAGATTGTGACAGACAGGTATCAATTATTAAAGCTGTAGGAATGCATTATAATACCTAGAAGCTAAAAACAGAGTTTGTAGACCCTAAAAAAGGGAGTCCAGGAGTGTTTGTATGTGGTGCGCTGGACATTATTAACATATAATGATATATATAACACTGGACATTATTAACAATATAATGTATATATATAACACTGTGACATTATTAAATAATGTATATATATAACACTGTGCATTCATATAACATATACATGTGTATATATATAACACTGTGACATTATTAACATATAATGTTGTATATATAAGTACTGTGGACATTATTAACATATAATGTAATTATATAACACTGTGACATTATTAACATATAATGTATTATATATAAAACACTGTGACATTATTAACATATAAATGTATATATAAACACTGTGACATTATTAAAATTATATATGTATATATATAACACGGTGACATTATTAAATAAATTATTATATAACACTGTGAATTATCACATTAATGTATATATATAACACTGTGGACATTATTAACATATAATGTATATATATAACACTGTGACATTATTAACATATAATGTATATATATAACACTGTGACATTATTAACATATAATGTATATATATAACACTGTGACATTATTAACATATAATGTATATATATATAACACTGTGACATTATTAACATATAATGTGTATATATAACACTGTGACATTATTAACATATAATGTATATATATAAACACTGTGACGTTTAACATTATGTATATATAAACACTGTATTAACATAGAATTGTCTATATATAAACACGTGACATTATTAACATATAATGTATATATAACACTGTGACATTATTAACATATAATGTATATATATAACACTGTGACATTATTAACATATAATGTATATATATAACACTGTGACATTATTAACATATAATGTATATATATAACACTGTGACATTATAACATATAATGTATATATATAACACTGTGACCATTATTAACATATAATGGATATATATACACTGTGACATTATTACATATAATGTATATATATAACACATGTGACATTATTTAATCTAATGTATATATAGAAACTGTGACATTAGTAACATATAATGTATATATATAACACTGTGCATTATAACATATAATGTATATATATAACACTGTGACATTATTACATAATGTTATATATACATGTGATATACATTACATTCAATATATGTATATTATAAAATGTTCAGAAAGAGGGAAGGGAAAACACTTTCTATCTTTCTAATTCAGTCGGATTCTATGGAAGGACCTTCCCATTTACAGCAGCAATCCATCCAGACAATCAATCCTTATCTCAGGTTGCAGCACTATTGAATTCAACATGTGTGACCTTCACTTCACCTGTACAATAAACTTTCTCCGAACCAAAGCCCTGTCACGTGATACTCACTAATACCCCTCACACCGTCACCAGGAACAACTGGTTGCACCAACAATGACAATCTGGGAAATTTTCTTTGAACAGATGCAAAACATGAATGAAAAATGGTAATCGCTTTGTTACAGACTGATTTGGCCCCCGTGCTGGGTCAATGCCCCTTTACAGAGACCGACATCTGCTCCTGTGATTGGCAGACATCACGCCTTAACCAATCACAGGATCCAGTCCCTTTTGCTTGTGTCTTTGCACGGATAAGGCACGGCAGAAGGCAGCGAGGGAACCAAGGCTGGTAAGTACATTTGGGGACAGCTTTCCGTTATATAAAACCTTGCGAGGTCAGATTTTCTGCAATTTTTCCTGCACATCTAAAATGGGGGGGGGGGGGGGCGTGAGGGGAGTAAGAGGGGAGTAGCGGGGAGTAGTAGACATACCTTTAACCCATTCTCTCTTGCTGCTCCCTACCTTTGGAACTCCATTAGCTCTATTCAATCTAAATTACTATCCTACATTTCTAAAAACCAGCACTTAAATATGATGTTATCTGTCTGAGCCTTATAGAAGGGCAACTAATTAATAAGGGAATGGAGGGGCTTGAATTGCAGGCAGATTAGACAAGTTAGGGCTGTTTACATTGGAGAAGCGGACGGTTTGCGGTGGGGACATGATAACCTTATATACAAATATATTAATGGCCCATACAGTAACTCTCTGGTGCATTGTCACTAATAGGTCATATCAGAGGACTCGTGGACATCCTTTAAGGTTGGAAGAAAAGAAGTTTCATCTTCAAGTTAGGGAGGTTTCTTTACAGTGAGAACGGTGAAGCTGTGGAACTGTCTCCGCAGAGGTGGTAATGGCAAGTTCATTGAATAACTTTAAAAAAGGCCTGGATAAGTTTCTAAAACTAAAAATATTGAGAATTACTGGTATTAATGCATATAGATCTGGTTGATCCGGGATACTTTCCGATTGCCGTTTGGAGTCGGAAGGAATTTTTTCCCCCTTTTTTAGACTGGGGTTTTTTGTTCCTCCATGGATCAACTGTTAGGTAGGGTAAAAAAAAAAAAAAAAAAAAAAAAGTGAATAGGTTGGACTGATGGACGAATGTCTTTATTAACCTTAATTAATTAATTACTATTTAATTAATTAATTAATTACTTTATGCTCCCCTACGTGTAACGTATGTGGTCCCTCCTACTTGACTGTAAGCTCTTCGGGGCAGGGATCTCATTCCTAGTATGTCAAGGCACACCTCATTAAATTTATATCTATATATATATATATATTATGCAGCAAAGAAGGCGTCTTCACTAGCCCGGGTGTCAGTTAAAATAATCTTGTATCATATAGCAGGACAACATGGGACTTTTCTTCGGATCAAACTATTTTATTGCATACGTGTTAACTCGTTTCTGCTCACACAAGGCCGTCATCAGAACAAACATTATCCCACAATCCCTTCTCTTAAACCATGCCCCAAGTGTCGTCACTTCTGTGTATGCAAACATACATTAAATCATCTCTTAAAAAATACATACATCATGTTACCACAGTGTCCAGCACACCTCACCTGATTAGATATCTATCTCTAAGGTTAGCGCTAGATATAGATCCTTTTTCAGGAAACTAGCAGTTCTCACCACTTCGCTAACACTTCCAACCGCTACCCGGCCACCCCTGTTCTGACGTCACACTTTCACTGCGATACGGGGAGCGTCCATCAGTAACAGGGCACGTTTTAAGAGAAGGGATTGTGGATATGTTGTTCTGATGACGGCTCTCTTGTGTGAGCAGAAACGAGTAACACGTACGGCAAATAAAATAGCTTTGATCCGAAGAAAAGTCCCGTGAGTGTGTTCCGAGATATATATATATATATTCTTAACCTTTGAAACTTTATGTTATTTTAATTTATCTGTAAATTGCTTGACTTATCTCCCTGTTGTATATACTTTTATATGTTGCAGCGCTGCATTCCAAGTGGTGCTTATAAAATAAAATTATAAATACATACGTAGTTTATTATCTGTACGGTAAACTGAGTGCCCTGTTTTCTCTGTACGGTACACTGAGCTCCCCTGTATTTCTCTGTACGGTACACTGATCTCCCTGTGTATTTCTCTGTACGGTACACTGAGCTCCCTGTATATCTGTACGGTACACTGCTCCTCTGTAATCCTGTCGGTCACGAGCTCCTGTATTCTCTGTACGGTAAACTGAGCTCCCTGTATCTCTGTATACGGTACACTGAGCTCCGCTGTATATCTCTGTACGGTACACTGAGCTCCCTGTATTCTCCGGTACGGTACACTGAGGCCAGGTAGATCTTCCTACGTACGGGTACACTGAGCTCCTGTATTCTCTGTTTATGGTTACACTGAGCTCCCTGTATATCTCTGTACGGTACACTGAGCTCCTGTATATCCTGACGGTATGAGCTCCCTGCTATCTCTGTACGGTCAACTGAGCTCCCTGTAATTCTCGTACGGTACACTGAGCTCCCGTATATCTCTGTACGGTACACTGAGCTCCCCTGTAATCTCTGGATGTACAATGGAGCTCCCTGTATTTCTCTGTATGGTACACATGAGCTCCCTTTATTTCTTGTACGGTACACTGAGCTCCCTGTATACTCTCGTATGGTACACTGAGCTCCCGTTATATCTGTAGTACACTAGCCCATGAAACTGAAATCTCTGTACGGTACACTGAGCTCCCTGTATATACTCTGTATGGTACATAGCTCCCCTGTATATCTCTGTACGCTACACTGAGCTCCCTGTATATCTCTGTACGGTAATGAGCTCCCTGTATATCTCTGTACGTGTCACCTGAGCTCCCTGTATATCTCTGTACGGTACACTGAGCTCCCTGTATATCTCTGTACGGTAGACTGAGCTCCCTGTATATCCTGTATGTACAATGAGCTCCCTGTATATCTCTGTACGGTACACTGAGTCCCTGTATATCTCTGTACGGTACACTGAGCTCCCTGTATATCTCTGTACGGTACACTGAGCTCCCTGTAATCTCCGTACGGTAACACTGAGCTCCCTGTATATCTCTGTACGGTAACATGAGCTCCCTGTATATCTCTGTACGGTACACTAAGCTCCCTGTATATCTCTGTACGGTACATGAGCTCCCTGTATTTCTCTGTACGGTACACTGAGCTCCCTGTATATCTCTGTACGCGTACACTGAGCTCCCTGTATATCTCTGTACGGTACACTGAGCTCCCTGTATATCTCTGTACGGGTACAGATGAGCTCCCTGTATATCTCCGTATCGTATTACACTGAGCTCCCTGTATACTCGTATGTACATGGCTCCCGTATTTCTCTGTACGATACACTGAGCTCCCTGTATATCTCTGTAACGGTGACTGAGCTCCCTGTATTTCTCTGTACGGTACACTGAGCTCCCAGTATATCTCTGTACGGTACTCTGAGCTCCCTGTATATCGTATACGGTACAATGAGCTCTGTATATCTCTGTATGGTACACTGAGCTCCCTGTATTCTCTGTACGAACACTGAGACTCCCTGATATTCTGGTTAGACTGAGCTCCTGTATATCTCTGTAGTACACTGAGCTCCCCCTGTATAATCTCTGTATCTGTTACACTGAGCTCCCTGTGTATTTCTCTGTACGGTACACTGAGCTCCCTGTATATCTCTGTACGTGTACACTTGAGCTGCCCTGTATATCTCTGTACGGTACACTGAGCTCCCTGTATATCTCGGATACGGTCACACTGAGCTCCCTGTATATCTCTGTATGGTACACTGAGCTCCCTTAATCTCTGTACGGTACACTGATCCCTTGGATATCGGAGTACACTGGAGCTCCCTGTTATTCTGTCTGGTACACTGAGCCCTATATCTCTGTATGGTACACTGAGCTCCCTGTATAATCTCTGTACGGTACACTGAGCCCCTGTATATCTCTGTATGGTACACTGAGCTCCCTGTATATCTCTGTACGGTCACTGATCCCTGTATACTCTGTCGTACACTGAGCTCCCTATATCTCTGTACGGTACACCTGAGCTCCCTGTATATCTCGTAGGTACACTGGATTCCCTGTATATCTCTGTACTGGTACACTGAGCTCCTTTAATCTCTCTACGGTACACTGAAGATACCTGTATATCTCTGTATGGTACACTGAGCTCCCTGTATTTCTCTGTACGGTATACACTGAGCTCCTGTGTTTTCTCTGTACGTTACACTGAGCTCCCTGTATTCTCTGTACGGTACACTGAGCTCCTGTATATCTGTACGGTACACTGAGCTCCTGTATATCTCTGTACGGTACACTGAGCTCCCTGTATATCTCTGTATGGTTAAAATGACCTGCCAAATCTCCCCATGTATATCTCTGTACGGTACACTGAAGATCCCCTGATATCTCTCTACGGTTACACTGAGCTCCCTGTAATATCTACTGTATGGTACACTGAGCTCCCCTGTATTTATCTCTGTACGGTACACTGAGCTCTTTTGTATTTCTCTGTACGGTAACTGAGCTCCCTGTATATCTCTGATGAGTACACTGAGTCCTGTATATCTCTGTACGGTACACTGAGCTCCCTGTATTATTACTCTGTACGGTACACTGAGTCCTTGTATATTCTGTACGGTACACTGAGCTCCCTGTATATTCTGTATGGTACACTGAGCTCCCTGTATGCTCTGTAGGTAGTACTGAGCTCCCTGTATATCTCTGTACGGTAGACTGAGCTCCCTGTATTCTCTGTACGGTACACTGAGTCCCTGTATATCTCTGTACGGTACACTGAGCTCCCTGATATCTCGTATGGTACACTGAGCTCCCTGTATATCTCTGTACGGTAGACTGAGCTCCCTGTATATCTCTGTACGGTAGACTGAGCTCCCGTATTCTCTGTTATGGTACACGAGCTCTCTCTGTATATCTCTGTATCGGTACAACTGAGCTCCCTGTATTCTCTGTATGGTACACGAGCTCCCTGTATATCTCTGTACTGAGAATGACTGAGCTCCCTGTATATCTCTGTACGGTAGACTGAGCTCCCTGTATATCTCTGTACGTAGACTGAGACTCCCTGTATTTCTCTGTACGGTACACTGAGCTCCCTGTATATCTCCGTACGGTACACTGAGCTCCTGTATATCCTCTATACGTACACTGAGTCCCGTATATCTAGGTGGTACAATGAGTCCTTGTAATCTCTGTACGGAGACTGAGCTCCCTGTATTCTCTGTACGGTACTGAGCTCCCTGTATTATCTCTGTAGGTACACTGAGCTCCCTGTATATCTCTGTGTACGGTCCACTGAGCCTCCACTGTATATCTCTGTACGGTACACTGAGCTCCCTGTATATCTCTGTACGGTAGACTGAGCTCCCGTCTATCTCTGTACGGACACTGAGCTCCCTGTAACTCTGTACGGTACATGACTCCCTGATATCTCTGTATGTACACTGAGCTCCCTGTATATCTCTGTACGGTACACTGAGCTCCCTGTATATCTTGTACGGTAGACTGGCTCCCTGTATATGCTCTGTACGGTAGACTGAGCTCCCGTTATTTCTCTGTATGGTACACTGAGCTCCCTTGTATATCTGTAAGGTACACTGAGCTCCCTTATATCTCTGTATGGTACACTGAGCTCCCTGTATATATCTCTGTACGGTAGCACGAGCTCCCTGTATATCTCTGTACGGTTAGACTGAGCTCCCTGTATATCTCTGTACGGTAGACTGAGCTCCCTGTATTTCTGTACGGTACACTGAGACTCCCTGTTATATCTCCGTTACGGTACACTGAGCTCCCTTATATATGTTACGATACACTGCAGCTCCCTGTATATCTCTGTGGTACACTGAGCTCCTGTTATCTCTGTACGGTAGACTGAGCTCCACGTGTAGATCTCTGTACGGTAGACTGAGCTCCCTGTATTTCTCTGTACGGTACACTGAGCTCCCTGTATATCTCTGTAGGTACAAGTCCCTGTATATCACTGTATGGTACACTGAGCTCCCTGTATATCTCTGTACGGTACACGACCCCTGTATATCTCTGTACGGTACACTGAGACTCCCTGTATAGCTCTGTTACGGTAGGACTGAGCTCCCTGTATTTCTCTGTCCGGATACAGAGCTCCCTGTATATCGTCTGTACGGTACACTGAGCTCCCTGTATATCTCTGTACGGTACACTGAGCTCCCTGTATATCTCTGTACGGTAGACTGAGCTCCCGTATTCTCTGTACGGTACACTGAGCTCCCTGTATATCTCTGTACGGTACATACTGAGAGACTCCCTGTATATCTTGTATGGTACACTGGCTCCCTGTATATCTCTGTATGGTAGACTGAGCTCCCTGTATCTCTGTACGGTAGACTGAGCTCCCTGTATTTCTCTTTTATTTTTGTTGTGGTACACTGAGCTACCCTTGTATATCTCTCAGTTACGGTTACACTGAGTCACCTGTAGTTATCTCTGTATGGTACAGACTGAGTCCTGTATATCTCTGTACGGTAGACTGAGATGTCCCTGTATATCTCTGTTACGGTCGGATCTGAGCTCCCTGATATCTCCCTGTACGGTAGACTGAGCTCCCTGTATTTCTTGTTACGGTATAGACTGAGTCCGTTCGCTCGTATATTCTGTACGGTACACTGAGCTCCCTGTATATCTCTGTACGTACACTGAGCTCCCTGTATTTCTCTGTACGGTACACTGAGCTCCCTGTATACTTCTGTACGGTACACTGAGTCCCGTAATCTCTGTAGGTATAGCTCCCTGTATATCTCTGTACGGTACACTGAGCTCCCTGTATATCTCTGTACGGTAGACTGAGCTCCCTGTATATCTCTGTACGGTAGATGATCAGCAGCAATTATCACTACGCACCCAGTGCTCATTATTTGTAAGGAATGCAAAGTTGACTTATTCGCTTTGGAATTATTGGGGAGTCTATCATAGTAACATAGTTATTGAGGTTGAATAAAGACATACGTCCATCAAGTCCTTTTCACACTACTTTTTTAACCCTACCTAACAGTTGATCCAGAGGAAGGGGAAAAAAACAGCTAAAAAAGGCCTTCCTGACTTAAAATGGCAATTATAAAGTGTTCCTGGATCAAACAGATCTACAGTATATTTACTAATACCAGTAAATCTCAATATTATATAGTATCCCTGTACCAATCAGAACTACAGTATATGTATTAATACCAGTAATTCTCAATATTATATAGTATCCCTGTACCAATCAGAACTACAGTATATGTATTAATACCAGTAAATCTCAATATTATATAGTATCCTTGTACCAATCAGAACTACAGTATATGTATTAATACCAGTAATTCTCAATATTATATAGTATCCCCGTACCAACCAGAACTACAGTATATGTATTAATACCAGAAACTCCAGAATCTCATATTATATAGTATCCCTGTACCAACCAGAACTACGGTATGTATGTAATACCAGTAATTTCCTCAATATTATATAGTATCCCTGTACCAACCAGAACTACGGTATATGTATTAATACCAGTAATTCTCAATATTATATAGTATCCCTGTACCAACCAGAACTACGGTATATGTATTAATACCAGTAATTCTCAATATTATATAGTATCCCTGTACCAACCAGAACTACGGTATATGTATTAATACCTAATATTCTCAATATTATATAGTATCCGTAACCAAATATGTAAAATATTTATTATCTCATATGATATACACTAAACCAGTTAATTATTCAATAATTAATCCATACTATCTTTTATATATCCCGTACCAACCAGAACTACAGTATATGTATTATACAGTAATTCTCATATATATGTATCCCTGTACCAACCAGAACTACAGTATATGTAATTATAACCAGTAATTCTCATATTATATAGTATCCCTGTACCAACCAGATACAGTAATGTATTAACCAGTAATTCTCAAGATTATATAGTATCCCTGTACCAACCAGAACTACGGTATATGTATTATACCAGTAATTCTCAATATTATATAGTATCCCTGTAACACCCAGAACTATGGTATATGTATTATAATACCGTAATTCTCAATATTAATAGTATCCCTGTACCAACCAGAACTACGGTATATGTAATATACCGTAATTCTCAATATTAATAGTATCGCCGTACCAACCAGAACTACAGTATATGTATTAATACCAGTAATTCTCATATATATATAGTATCTCCGTACCAACCAGAACTACAGTTAATGTATTAATACAGTAATTCTCAATATATTTAGTATCCCGTACCAACCAGAACTACAGTATATGTATTAATACCAGTAATTCTCAATATTATTTAGTATCCCCGTACCAACCAGAACTACTTTATATGTATTAATACCAGTAATTCTCATATTATATGTATCCCCCATACCTCCAGAACTACAGTATATGGATTAATACCAGTAATTCCATTATTATATAGTATCCCCCGTATCAACAAAACTACAGTATAGTATTAATACCAGTAATTCTCAATATTACATAGTATCACTGTACCAACCAGAACTACAGTATATGTAATAATACCAGTAATTCAAATAGTTATAGTATCCTGTACCCCAATCAGAACTACAGTATATGTATTAATACCAGTAATTCTCAATAATATAGTATCCCCCGTACCACACCGAACTACAATATATGTATTAATACCATTAATTCTCAATATTATATAGTATCCCTGTACCAATCAGAACTACAGTATATGTATTAATACCATTAATTCTCAATATTATATTGTATCCCCATACCACCCAAACTCAGTATATGGATTAATACCAGTAATTCTCAATATTACATAGAATCACTGTACCAACCAGAACTACAGTAATATGTAATAATACCAGTAATTCCTCAATAGTATATAATCCGCTGTACCAATCGAAAATACAGTATATGTATTAATACCAGTAATTCTCAATAGTATATATTATCCCCGTCCCAACCAAGAACAATTAATGTATTAATACCATAGTTCTCATTATTATATAGTATCCCCGTACCAACCAGAACTACAATATATGTATTAATACCAGTAATTCTCAATATTATATAGTATCCCTGTACCAACCAGAACTACAGTATATGTATTAATACCAGTAATTCTCAAATATATAGTACCCCATACCATCCAGAACTACAGTATATGGATTATACCAGTAATTCTCATTTTTATATAGTATCCCATATCAACCAGACTACAGTATATGTATTAATACCAGTAATTCTCAATATTACATAGTATCACTGTTCCAACCAGAACTACAGTATATGTAATAATACCAGTAATTCTCAATAGTAAATAGTATCCCTGTACCAACCAGAACTACAGTATATGTATTAATACCAGTAATTCTCAATAGTATATAGTATCCCCGTACCAACCAGAACTACAGGATAGTATTAATACCATAATTATCAATATTATATAGTATCCCTTTACCAACCAGACTACAGTAATGTATTAATACCGTAGTAATCAATATATATAGTATCCCCTTACCAACCAGAACTACAGTATATGTATTAATACCAGTAATTCTCATCATTATATAGCATCCCTGTACCAACCAGAACTGCAGTATATGGTATAATACCAGTAATTCTCAATATTATATAGTCTCCCTGTACCAACCAGAACTACAGTATGTATTATACCGGTAATTCTCAATATTATCTAGTATCCCCCGTACCAACCAGAACTACATTATATGTATTAATACCATTAATTCTCATATATTTTAGTTTTAGAAACTTATCCAGCCCACTTTTAAGCTATAGCTATTCAATGACTTGCCATTACCACATCTGCTGGAAGACAGTTCCACAGTTTCACCTTCTCACTGTAAAGAACCTTTCCTAACCTGAAGATGACTCTTTTTCTTCCAACCTTAAAGGATGTCCACGAGTCCTCTGATATGACTATTAGTAAACAATGCACTAGAGATTCATTGTATGGCCCATTAATATATTTTATAAGGTTATCATGTCCCCATGCAAATGTCGCTTCTCCAATGTAAACAGCCCTAACTGTCAAATCTGCCTGCATATTTAAGCCCCTCCATATCCCTTATTAATTTTGTTGCCTTCTCTGGAACTGCTTCCATTTCCAAGATGTCCCTTTTGTATATGGGATTCCAAAACTGCACTGCATATTCCAAATGAGGCCTTACCAGTGCCTTGTAAGAGGGAGAATAATATTTTTCTCTCTTGAATCTATTCCCCTCTTTATACAAGACAATATCTTGCTAGCTATACCATTGCTGCATGGCATTGTTTGCTACAAGTCTGTTATCTACCAGAAACCCCAAATCTTTTTCCATTACAGATGCACTTAATATCGAGTTATTTATGGTGTAGGGCATCGGGATTGCTAACCCCAAATGCATCTCTTACACCCAAGAAGAAGTAGGGGATCTCAATTGCTGCCACTTTATCTTATAGATGGTGTAAGGTGGTAAAATTAATTGGAAGTTCCCAATGATGTTTATATTGGGTAGTATCATGCTTGCAACCATCAAGGTTTATGGTAGCGATGGGGATGAGAGCAGCTCAGAAATATGAGTGATGATGTGTCTCTTTTAACTTTATCCATATTGGTGAGATTCTCTACTATTATATAATTAGCCAATAGATTTCTACCTGGCCAATAATGGATCAGGTTAGTCATAGGAGGAGGGAAAGTCCGACTGGTTTTTCTAATCTTCAGGATCCTTCACCCAGTGCAGGAGGAAATCCCACTTCATTCATAGAGCAGTTAATGTAGGTCAGCCCAAGACGTTAAGACATAATAACTATTATAATCCTTCACATTTTCCTGTTTATTTTACGCACATGATTGTTTTCACGTCCATCTGGTTCTGGTGTCATTGTTTCTGCGATACCAGCCCTGATTTCTGCTGCAACCGCCCTTCGCTGGGGGAAAAAAGCTCTGCCCTGTGCTCTGAATCCGCAACTCAAATGTTGCATGAATGTATAATCTTATTAATATAGCACCACTTGGTACGCAGCGCTGTACATTATAAAATACAGTGCAAGCCATTATACTGATAAATTAAATGTACAGGGGATAAATAATGTTGGAAGTGAGGTGTGCCTTGACATATTAGGGAAGAGATCCCTGCCCTGAAGAGCTTACAATCATTTACCAGGGTATCTCTGGTTCAGTTCATACACCCAGACTTTATACTGTGTCATGGATAATCTGCCCCCATACTGTGTGATAAGTTATAACGAGATCCATGAAGACCACAATCCAGCGTTAAATATCTTCTCATGTGAGCCAGCCCCAGGGAAATGTTATCAATTTAAATACAATTTAAGTTTGTTTCACTTTTTACACAGTGCTGACTAGCATCACTAGTATGTCAGCAACTGGGATGAGTCCAGGTTTCCAAACAAACCTGGTTTCTCGATTTGGAACTGGCATTTTCGAAGATAGCTGATCGGACAGAATTTTCTAAAGTTTCTAAACTTAACATCGCAAAAGCTCTTATATTCCCCTTTCTGTTCAATATACTGCCCCTGCCCACACACTGTCTTTGCCAGCCCACTGTCCTGCCCCTGCCTGCCCACTGTACTGTCTCTGCCAGCCTACCGCACTGCCACTGCCTGCCCAACGTACTGCCCCTTCCATTACTACAACTAATATCATCCACACCAGTTGCTTTTCCATAGGAACAATGTATCTATATCTGTTGTAGATTACAAGGAGAAAAAAAATGAAATTATCAGGCTGAAGAACAAGCAGAATCTCCAGATTGTTTCATGGCACCATCTGTGTGCTGGTTTGTGTATACCCACTTAAGTGCAGGCAGCAAAAGTTTGTAAGATCCAGAGGGGTCAACATGGAAGTTATTCATGCAGGATGTTAATTCATTCTATAAACAACAAGGCAAGAGCTTTATCTCATGCTTAATCGTACACAATGATGATGGTTAAAGACTGAATAGTCATTGTCTCCAATAAGAGCTTCTAAGTATCCACATAGGAAGTTGAAATACTAAATATTATAGTAATATTATATAATAATAAACTTGTAAATAGACAGACTGGTGGGGATAATAACTTGGAAGATCAGAACCCCACCTTATGGAAAAGTTTTTACATTACATAAGGGCTATGAAAATCCTCTTAATTATAACTTTATAAAAGGTGTTTAACTAGGTCATTTATTATCATTTAGTAGCAGTGACATCATCATGAACTAATTAAACATGTGTATTACAAAAATAATGTGTCCCCTTATATTATAAAGGTTTTTAAGTCACCCAAGAGTTTCCTAACCTTATAAAAGTAGGAGGCTGTAGGTCTGTATTTCCTCAATGCTACTCTGAGTACGATCCAGTTTACCTTTTCTCCTGCGTTTTTATCGTGCATTGGGGGCTCATGGCTGCAGTTTCCCTGGTGAACATTGGCGGCTGTTTTTTTCCTGTAAATCCCTAGCTAATCCGATCCAAAGATTGATGAGGAGATTAATTGGGCAGACTATATCAGATTCTTTTCTGCTTCTTCTCCTCTGGCTTCTGTCTTTTGTAACGTCAGTCAAAGCAGGCCTTTAACAAACATTAACTTCTATGCCTCTTTACCTAGCTATATGCTCCCTTGCAAAAATGGAAATGTTTCTTGGATGTAACAGGATTGGCCATAGACATCTGTGACCAATCTGCATCAACTGCTGTAACATACCACACTCCTCTGCTACAGTCTTTGACTAAACTGTAGTTGTGTCTGGAGAATGGAATGCTGGGAATAAGGCACATAGGGTCCGTTTCACATGGACAAAAGCCACATAGAATTGTTTATATCTCAAATGCAAGAATTGTGACAGACAGGGATATCAATTATTAAAGCTGTAAGGAATGCATTATAATACCTAGAAGCTAAAAACAGAGTTTGTAGACCCTAAAAAGGGAGTCCAGGCAGTGTTTGTATGTGGTGCTGTGACATTATTAACATATAATGTATATATATAACACTGTGACATTATTAACATATAATGTATATATATAACACTGTGACATTATTAACATATAATGTATATATATAAAATGTTCAGATAAAGAGGGAACTACTTTCTATCTTTCTAACTTCAGTCCTGATTTCTATGGAAGGACCTTCCCCATTTACAGCAGCAATCCATCCAGACAATCAATCCTTATCTCAGGTTGCAGCACTATTGAATTCAACATGTGTGACCTTCACTTCACCTGTACATAACTTTCTCCGAACCAAAGCCCTGTCACGTGTACTCACTAATCACCCCTCACAACCGTCACCTAGGAACAACGGGTTGCGCCAACAATGACATCTGGGAATTTCTTTTGAACAGATGAAAACATGAATGAAAAATGGTAATCGCTTTGTTACAGACTGATTTGGCCCCGTGCTGGGTCATTGCCCCTTTACAGAGACCGACATCTGCTCCTGTGATTGGCAGACATCACGCCTTAACCATCACAGGATCCAGTCCCTTTTGCTTGTGTCTTTGCACGGATAAGGCACGGCAGAGGCAGACGAGGGAACCAAGGCTGGTAAGTACATTTGGGGACAGCTTTCCGTTATATCAACCTTGCGAGGTCAAGATTTTCTGCAATTTCCTGCAACATCTAAAATGGGGGGGGGAGTAGAGGGGAGTAGCGGGGAGTAGACATACCTTTAACCCATTCTCTCTTGCTGCTCCCTACCTTTGGAACTCCATTAGCTCTATTCAATCTAAATTACTATCCTACATTTATAAAAAAACAGCACTGTTAATGATTGTTATCTGTCTGAGCACTTTATGCCTCCCCTACTTGTAACTGTATGTGGTCCCTCCTACTTAGACTGTAAGCTCTTCGGGGCAGGGATCTCATTCCTAGTATGTCAAGGCACACCTCATTAAATTTATATCTATATATATATATATTATGCAGCAAAGAAGGCGTGTTCACTAGCCCGGGTGCAGTTAAAATAATCTGTATCATATAGCAGGAACACACGGGACTTTTCTTCGGATCAAACTATTTTATTGCAGTACGTGTTAACTCCTTTCTGCTCACACAAGAGCCGTCATCAGAACAAACATTATCCCACAATCCCTTCTCTTAAACCGTGCCCAAGTGTCGTCACTTCTGTGTATCAAACATACATTAAAATCATCTCTTAAAAATACTATACATCATGTTACCACAGTGTCCAGCACACCTCACCTGATTAGATATCTATCTCTAAGGTTAGCGCTAGATATAGATCCTTTTTCAGGAAACTAGCGGTCTCACCAACTTCGCTAACACTTCCAACCACTACCGGCCACCCCTGTTCTGACGTCACACTTTCACTGCGATACGGGGAGCGTCCATAGTAACAGGGCACGGTTTAAGAGAAGGATTGTGGATATGTTTGTTCTGATGACGGCTCTTTTGTGAGCAGAAACGGTTAACACGTACTGCAATAAAATAGTTTGATCCGAAGAAAAGTCCCGTGAGTGTGTTCCTGAGATATATATATATATATTCTTAACCTTTGAAACTTTATGTTAATTTAATTATCTGTAAAATTGCTGTGTACTTATCCCCCTGTTTGTATACTTTTATATGTCAGCGCTGCGTTCCAAGTGGTGCTTTATAAATACAATTATACATACATACGAGTTATTACTCTGTACGGTACACTGAGCTCCCTGTATTTCTCTGTACGGTACACTGAGCTCCCTGTATTTCTCTGTACGGTACACTGAGCTCCCTGTATATCTCTGTACGGTACACTGAGCTCCCTGTATTTCTCCGTACGGTACACTGAGCTCCCTGTATTCTCTGTACGGTACACTGAGCTCCCTGTATTTCTCTGTACGGTACCCGAGCTCCCTGTATACTCTGTACGTAACACTGAGCTTCCCTGTGTATCTCTGTACGGTACACTGAGCTCCCTGTATTCTGTACGGTACACTGAGCTCCTGATATCTCTGTACGGTACACTGAGCTCCCTGTAAATCTCTGTACGTACACTGAGCTCCCTGTATATCTCTGTACGGTACACCTGAGCTCCCTGTATATCTCTGTACGGTACACTGAGCTCCCTGTATAATCCTGTATAGCGGTACACTGAGCCCCTGTATATCTCTGTACGGTACACTGACTCCCTGTATATCTCTGTACGGTACACCGAGCTCCCTGATATCTCTGTACTGTAACGGTACACTGAGCTCCCTGTATATGCTGTATGGTACACTGAGCTCCTGTATATCTCTGTACGTGTACACTGAGCTCCCTGTATATCTCTGTATGGTACACTGAGCTCCCGTGTAATCTCTGTACGGTACACTGAGCTCCCTGTATTTCTCTGTACGGTACACTGAGCTCCCTGTTATCTCTGTACGGTAGACTGAGCTCCCTGTGTATTTCTCTGTACGGTACACTGAGCTCCCTGTATATCTCTGTACGGTACACGGAGCTCCTGTATATCCTGTACGGTACACTGAGCTCCATGTAATCTCTGTACGGTACACTGAGCTCCCTGTATATCTCTGTACGGTACACTGATCTCCCCTGTATATCTCTGTACGGTACACTGAGCTCCCTGTATATCTCTGTACGGTACACGAGCTCCCTGTAGATCTCTGTACGGTACACTGAGCTCCATGTATATCTCTGTCCGGTACACGGAGCTCCCTGTATATCTCTGTACGGTACACTGAGCTCCCTGTATCTCTGTACGGTACACTGAGCTCCCTGTATATCTCTGTAACGTTACACTGAGCTCCTGTATATCTCTGTATAGCGTACACTGAGCTCCCTGTATTCTCTGTACGGTACACTGAGCTCCCGTATATCTCTGTACGTACACGCTGAGCTCCATGTATATCTCTGTACGGTACACTGCCTCCCTGTATATCTCTGTATGGTCACCTGAGCTCCCTGTATATCTCTGTACGGTACACTGAGCTCCCTGTATTACTCTGTACGGTACACTGAGCTCCCGGTATTTCTCTGTAGCGTACACTGAGCTCCCTGTATATTCTCTGTACGGTATACTGAGCTCCGTATATCTCTGTACGTAACTGAGCTCCCGTATTCTCTGTACGGTACACTGAGCTCCCTGTATCTCCTTGTACTGTAGACTGAGCTCCCGTATATCTGTACGGTACAATGAGCTCCCTGTATATCTCTGTACGGTAGGCACTGAGCTCCTGTATATCTCTGTACTGTACACTGAGCTCCCTGTTATATCTCTGTACGGTACCCTGAGCTCCCTGTATATCTCTGTAGGTACACTGAGCTCCCTGTATATCCTGACGGTACACTGAGCTCCCTGTATATCTCTGTACGGTTACCCTGAGCTCCCTGTATATCTCTGTACGGTACACTGAGCTCCCTGTATATCTCTGTACGTACACTGAGCTCCCTGTATATCTCCGTATGGTACACTGAGCCCCTGTATTTCTCTGTACGGTACACTGAGCTCCCTGTATATCTCTGTACGGTACACTGAGCTCCCCTGTATATCTCTGTACGGTACACTAGGCTCCCTGTATATCTCTGTACGGTACACTGAGCTCCCTTATATCTCTGTACGGTACACTGAGCTCCCTGTATATCTCTGTAACGGTACACTGAGCTCCCTGATAATCTCTGTACGGTACCTGAGCTCCCTGTATTCTCCGTACGGTACACTGAGCTCCCTGTATTTCCTGTACGGTACACTGAGCTCCCTGTATCTCTGTACGTACAACTGAGCTCCCTGTATATTCTCTGTACGGTACACTGAGCTCCCTGTATATCTCTGTACGGTATCACAACCGACTCCCGTATATCTCTGTACGGTACAACCGAGCTCCTCTATATCTCTACGGAACTGAGCTCCCTGTATATGTCGGTATGGTACACTGAGCTCCCTGTATATCTCTGTACGTAACACTGACTCCCTGTATTCTCTGTAAGGTACACTGAGCTCCCTGTATATCTCTGTACGTACACTGAGCTCCCTGTTTTCTCTGTACGGTACACTGAGCTCCCTGTATATCTCTGTACGGTAACTGAGCTCCCTGTGTATTTCTCTGTACGGTACACTGAGCTCCCTGTATATCTCTGTACGGTACACTGAGCTCCTGTATATCTCTGTACGGTACAAACTGACTCCATGTATATCTCGTACGGTACACATGAGCTCCCTGTATGCTCGTACGGTACACTGAGCTCCCTGTATATCTCTGTACGGTCACTGAGCTCCCTGTATATCTCTGTACGGTACACTGAGCTCCCTGTATATCTCTGTACGGTACACTGAGCTCCATTTATATCTCTGTACGGTACACTGAGCTCCCTGTATATCTCTGTACGGTACACTGAGCTCCCTGTATATCTCTGTACGGTACACTGAGCTCCCTGTATATCTCTGTACGGTACACTGAGCTCCCTGTATATCTCTGTACGGTACACTGAGCTCCCTGTATATCTCTTGTACGGTACACTGAGCTCTCCTGTACATCTCTGTACGGTACACTGAGCTCCCTGTATATCTCGGTACTTACACTGAGCTCCCTGTATTATCTGCTTTCGTACAACGGATCTCCCTCGTATTTCTCTGTATGGTACACTGAGCTCCCTGTATATCTCCGTATGGTACACTGAGCTCCCTAATCTCGTATTACGCTCCCTGTATATCTCTGTACGGTACACTGAGCTCCCTGTATATCTCTGTACTGTACACTGAGCTCCCTGTATATCTCTGTACGGTCACTGATCTCCCTGTATATCTCTGTCGGTACACTGAGCTCCCTGTATATCTCTGTACGGTACACTAGCTCCCTGTATATCTCGTTATGGTACACTGAGCTCCCTGTATATCTCTGTATGGTACACTGAGCTCCCTGTATATCTCTGTACGGTACACTGAGCTCCCTGTGTATTCTCGTACGGTACACTGAGCTCCCTGTATATCTCTGTATGGTACACTGAGCTCCCTGTATATCTCCGTATGGTACAATGAGCTCCCTGTATATCTCCGTATGGTACAATGAGCTCCCTGTATTTCTCCGTACGGTGCACTGAGCGCCCTGTATTCCTGTATGGTACATGAGCTCCTGTATATCTCTGTATGGTACACTGAGCACCCTGTATTTCTCCGTACGACTGCGTCCCGTATTTCTCTGTATGGTACACTGAGCTCCCTGTATTTTCTCTCGTACGGTACACTGAGCTCCCTGTATTTCTCTGTACGGTCACTGAGCTCCCTGTATTTCTTGTACGTACACTGAGCTCCCTGTATTCTCTGTACGGTACACTGAGCTCCTGTATATCTCCGTTAGGTACACTGAGCTCCCTGTATTTCTCTCCGTACTGTACACTGAGCTCCCTGTATTTCTCTGTACGGTACACTGAGCTCCCCTGTATTTCTCTGTACGGTACACTAGCTCCCTGTATCTCTGTACGGTACACTGAGGCTCCCTGTATATCTCTGTACGGTACACTGAGCTCCCTGTATATCTCTGTACGGTACACTGAGCTCCTAAATCTCCGTATTGGTACACTGAGCTCCCTGTATATCTCTGTACGTACACTGAGCTCCCTGTATTTCTCTGTATGTACCTCCGATCTCCCTGTAATATCTCTGTACGTACACCTGAGCTCCCTGTATTTCTCTGTACGTACCTGAGCTCCCGTATATTCTCGTACGGTACACTGAGCTCCCTGTATATCCTGTACGGTACACTGAGCCCCTGTATTCTCTGTACGGTACACTGAGCTCCCTGTACTACTCTGTAGCGTACACTGAGGCTCCCTGTATTTCTTTGGTACGGTACACTGAGCTCCCTGTATATCTCTGTACGGTACACTGAGTCTCCCTGTATATCTCCGTATGGTCAATGAGCTCCTGTATTTCCCGTATGTACACTGAGCTCCTGTAATCTCTGTACGGTACACTGAGCTCCCTGTATTTCTCGTACGGTACACTGACTCCCTGTATTTCTCCGTACGGTACACTGAGTCCCTGTATTTCTCTGTACGGTACACTGACTCCCTGTAATCTCTGTACGTACACTGAGCTCCCTGTATATCTCCGTATGGTACACTGAGCTCCCTGTATTTCTCCGTACGGTACACTGAGCTCCCTGTATATCTCTGTACGGTACACTGAGCTCCCTGTATTTCTCTGTACGGTACACTGAGCTCCCTGTATTTCTCCGTACGGTACACTGAGCTCCCTGTATTTCTCTGTACGGTACACTGAGTCCCGTCTTTCTCTCTGTACGGTACACTGTAGCTCCTCTGTATTTCTCTGTCACGGTACACTGAGCTCCCTGTATTTCTCTGTACGGTACACTGAGCTCCCTGTATTTCTCGTACGGTACACTGAGTCTCCCTGTATTTCTCTGTACGGTACACTGAGCTCCCTGATTTCTCTGTACGGTACACTGAGCTCCGTGTTTATTTCTCTGTACGGTACACTGAGCTCCCTGTATTTCTCTGTACGGTACAACGGCTCCCTGTATTTCTCTGTACGGCTACACATGGAGCTCCCTGTATTTCTCCGTAACGGTACACTGAGCTCCCTGTATATCTCTGTCTGTGACACCTGAGCTCCCTGTATTTCTCTGTACGGTCAGGAGCTTTACTCTCGGGAGAGACTAGTCTGTACGGTAAGCAATATATGGGAGACACTGTATGGGTATCTGCCGTGATCTCTGGTACACTGTACAGAGCTCCCTGTATTTCTCGTACGGTACACTGAGCTCCGCTTTTACTCTGTACGGTACACTGAGCTCCGCGTATTTCTCTTACGGTACACGAATTCTCCTGTATATCTCTGTACGGTACACTGAGCTCGCCTGTGAAGTTACGTACGGTACACTGAGCTCCCGGGTAATTCCTGTAGTTTACCTGAGTCCTTATTCTCTGACGGACCACTGAGCTCCCGTGTTATTTCTCTGTACGGTACACTGAGCTCACCTGGATACAGGTTCTCTGTACGGAATACCGAACTGGGTTTCTCCTGTATACCGGTTAGCAGGGCTGACTGTACTGTATTTCTCCGTACGGTACACGAGGAGCCCCGTGAAAATTTCTGGCGGTAGTACCCATACCCGATATCCTGGTATGAGCTCCGCGTGGAGGACTCGGTCACCTGGGTTAAGAGCACTACCCGATTCCCGGTAAACACGTACTCCCCTGTCTCCGACGGACACTATTGAGAACTCCCTATATGTTCTCGTGCGGGACGGTAGGACACGTGAGCGCCCTGTATGCATCCGTACGACGGACACGGACGCCCTGTATTTCGCTGATACGTACAGCTGGACGTCCCCTGTATACTCTGACGGACACAGCTCCCGTATATGTCGCGTACACTGACTGCCCGGAGGCAGCTGATCTCGTCCGACTACTCCTGTATCGCTGGCGTACACACTCCCGTAGCGCGGTACTAACTCGACCTTATTTCCCGTACGGTCACGAGCTCCCGTATATCTGTACGGTTACACTACTCCCTTCTTTACTCTGTACGGTACACTGAGCTCCCGTGATTCTTCTCCGAGGTACACTGAGCTCCCTGTATATATCTGCTGTACGGTACACTAGAGCCCTGTATATTCTCTTACGGTACACATGAGCTCCCTGTATTTCTCTGTACGGTACCACTGAGCTCCCTGTATTTCTGCTGTTAAGAGGGTACACGTGACTCCCTGTATAACTCTGTACGGTACACTGAGCTCCCTGTATTTCGTCCTACTGGTACACTGAGCTCCCTTATTTCTCTGTATGACCCTGAGCTCCCTGTATTCTCTGTACGGTACACTGAGCTGTCCCTGTATTCTCTGTATCGGTACAACTGAGCTCCCTGTATTTCTCTTGTCGGTACACTGAGCTCCCTGTATTTCTCTGTAGCGGTTACACTGAGCTCCCGTACATCTCTGGTACGGTACACTGAGCTCCCTGTTACTTGCTCTTACGGTACACTGACTCCCTGTATTTCTCTGTATCGGTCTGCCTTAAGACCGTATTCTGAGTCACTGGCCCCTGTATATTCTCTGTACGTACACGAGCTCCCTGTGTTCTCTGTACGGTACAACGGAGCTCCCTGTAGTTTGTAGCTCCTGTATGGTACACTGAGCTCCCTGTATATCTCTGTATTCGGTACACTGAGCTCCCTGTATTTCTCGTACGGTACAGCTCTGTAACGAGCTCCCTGTATATCTCTCGTATGGTACACTTGAGCTCCCTGTATTCTCCTGTGACGTTACACTGAGGGCGGGGGTCCGCTGTATGATCTAGCCCGTGTAGCGGTACACTGAGCTCCCTGTATTCTCGCCTGTATTTGGTACCATGAGCTCCCGTGTATTTCTCTGTTACGGTACACTGAGCTCCCTGTATTTCTCTGTAACGTACACTGACTCCCTGTATATCTCTTGTACTGTACACTGAGCTCCCTATTATTTCTCTCTGTAGGTACAACTGAGCTCCCTATTATCTCATGTACGGTACACTGAGCTGCCCGGTATATCTCTGTACGTACAACTGGAGCTCCCGTATATCTCTGTACGGTACACTGATGCCCTGTATTTTACGGTCTGGTGAGGACAGGTACACTGAGCCCCTGTATTGTTCTCGTACGGTACAACTGAGCTCCCTGTATTCTCGTCGGTACAACTGAGCTCCCGGTAATCTCTGTACGGTACATCGAGCTCCCTGTATTTCTCTGTACGGGTACACTGAGCGCCCTGTATTTCTCTTACGGTACCACTGAGCTCCCTGTATTTCTGTAGCGGTACACTGACTCCCTGTATTTCTGTACGTACACGACTGCCCCGTATTTCTCTGTACTAACGGTGTGAGTCCAGCTGACGCCCTGTATTTCGCTACGGTACAACTGAGCTCCCTGTTTTGTCTCTGTACGGTACACGGAGCTCCCTGTTTTTCTCCGTACGGTACAACTGAGCTCTCGCTGTATATCCTCTGTATGGTACGAGCACTGTAGCTCCCTGTATTCTCTGTACGGTACACTGAGCGGGGGGGGGTCGGGGCGCGATGTAAACATGCAATACATAAACAGGACAAAAAAGGTTAAGCACGAGACGTGCGGGGACGCGTATTAGTACATCGTCTGTAACAGGGAATATCAGCAGAGCTCCCTGTAGAAAATCTCTGTACGGGCAGCGGGGCAAATGCCCTTTAAATATAAATTCTACTGCTGAAACGGGGTAACCAGGTTGATAGCTCCCTGTAGTATCTCTATGCAATCCAAAAACATGAGCTCCCTGTGATAATCTCTGTGCGTGACACTGAGTCTCAGCCTGTATTTCTCACCGTACGGACACTGAGCTCGCCTGTATTTATCCTCTGTACGAGTACAGAGCGGTCCGATGTCAGTTGGCATCGTGTGCCGGTACAAACCTTAGACGTCAGCCTGTAATGGAAAAAATGGGGACAGGGGACTACAGTATATGTATTAATACCAGTAATTCTCAATATTATATAGTATCCCTGTACCAACCAGAACTACGGTATATGTATTAATACCAGTAATTCTCAATATTATAAAGTATCCCTGTACCAACCAGAACTACGGTATATGTATTAATACCAGTAATTCTCAATATTATATAGTATCCCTGTACCAACCAGAACTACAGTATATGTATTAATACCAGTAATTCTCAATATTATATAGTATCCCTGTACCAACCAGAACTGCAGTATATGTATTAATACCAGTAATTCCCAATATTATTTAGTTTTAGAAACTTATCCAGCCCACTTGTTAAAGCATTTCTGAACCCACTGGGAAAGTCAATTGAAAATGTGTTTTACCCTTCAGGCACAGATATACGCGCCAAGTCATGGGTGAGTAGTAAGATCATTTATCTAGTTATTACTTTATAAAATATACTTCCTTATTTTATTAAATCCATAGTCTAAGCAGCCAAGTTTATAGTCTGCAAATCAGTTGTCTTTTCATCGCCTCCTATAATAAATCTCACAAACACTAAAAATTTTATAAGTTTGTCTTATTGTATATTACACATTTTATTATAAACTAGATTGTATATAAAGATACACACACAAGCCTCTTCGATTTAAAGGGACACTGTACTCATGCAGTAGCTGACTGCTCTCTGGCTCCTCCCACAGTCTGCCCTCACCTATATTAACATATGTTCACCTTTGTTAGAGGAAGGAGAAGTGTCAGGGGCACTGTGGGAGGAGATATTTATTATAAGTAACTGCAGTGTCTCATTTTCCATATTGAGAATTACTGGTATTAATACATATACTGTAGTTCTGGTTGGTACGGGGATACTATATAATATATTGAGAATTACTGGTATTAATACATATACTGTAGTTCTGGTTGGTACAGGGATACTATATAATATTGAGAATTACTGGTATTAATACATATACTGTAGTTCTGGTTTGTTTACAAGGATACTATATAATTGAAATTACTGGTATTAATATATATCTGAAGTTCGGTTGGTACAGAGTACCATATAATATTGAAAATCACTGCATTAATACATATACTGTAGTTCTGGTTGATACGGGGATACTATATAAAAATGAGAATTACTGGTATTAATCCATATACTGTAGTTCTGGATGGTATGGGGATACTATATAATATTGAGAATTACTGGTATTAATACATATACTGTAGTTCTGGTTGGTACAGGGATCTATATAATATTGAGAATTACTGGTATTAACATATATTGTAGTTCTGGTTGGTACGGGGATACTATATAATAATGAGAACTACTTATTATTAACATATACTGTGTTAGTTCTGGTTGGTACGGGGATACTATATACTATTGAGAATTACTGGTATTAATACATATACTGTATTTCTGATTGTGTACAGGGATACTATATCTATTGAGAATTACTGGTATTATTACATTACTGTAGTTTCGGTTGGTACAGTGATACTATGTAATATTGAGAATTACTGGTATTAATCCATATACTGTAGTTCTGGTTGGTATGGGATACAAATAATATTGAATTACTGGTATTAATACATATACTGTAGTTCTGATTGGTACAGGGATACTATATAATATTGAGAATTACTGGTATTAATACATATATTGTAGTTCTGGTTGGTACGGGGATACTATATATTATTGAGAATTACTGGTATTAATACATATACTGTAGTTCTGATTGGTACAGGGATACTATATACTATTTAGAATTACTGGTATTATTTCATATACTGTAGTTCTGGTTGGTACAGTGATACTATGTAATATTGAGAATTACTGGTATTAATACATATACTGTAGTTTTGGTTGATACGGGGATACTATATAATAATGAGAATTACTGGTATTAATCCATATACTGTAGTTCTGGATGGTATGGGGATACTATATAATATTGAGAATTACTGGTATTAATACATATAAAGTAGTTCTGGTTGGTACGGGGATACTAAATAATATTGAGAATTACTGGTATTAATACATATACTGTAGTTCTGGTTGGTACGGGGATACTAAATAATATTGAGAATTACTGGTATTAATACATATACTGTAGTTCTGGTTCGTGACGGAATACTATATAATATTGAGAATTACTGGTATTAATACATATACTGTAGTTCTGGTTGGACGGGCGATACTATATATATTGAGAATTACTGGTATTATTACATATACCGTAGTTCTGGTTGGTACAGGGATACTATATAATATTGAGAATATTACTGTTATTATACATATACCATAGTTCTGGTTGGTACAGGGATACTATATAATATTGAGAATTACTGGTATAATACATATACGTAGTTCTGTTGGTACAGGGATACTATATAATTTGAGAATTACTGGTATTAATACATATACTGTAGTTCTGGTTGGTACAGGGATACTATATAATATTGAGAATTACTGGTATAATTACATATACTGTAGTTCTGGTTGGTACAGGGATACTATATAATATTGAGAATTACTGGTATTAATACATATACTGTAGTTCTGGTTGGTACAGGGATACTATATAATATTGAGAATTACTGGTATTAATACATATACCGTAGTTCTGGTTGGTACAGGATACTATATAATATTGAGAATTACTGGTATTAATACATTTACCGTAGTTCTTGTGGTACAGGGATACTATATAATATTGAGATTTACTGGTATTAATACATATACTGTAGTTCTGTTGGTACAGGTACTATATAATATTGAGATTTACTGGTATTAATACATATACTGTAGTTCTGGTTGGTACAGGGATACTAATATAATATTGAGATTTACTGGTATTAATACATATACTGTAGTTCTGTTGGTACAGGGATACTATATAATATTGAGAATTACTGGTATTAATACACATACTGTAGTTCTGGTTGTAAGGGTATACTATATAATATTGAGATTTACTGGTATTAATATATACTGTAGATCTGTTTGATCCAGGAAACTTTATAATTGCCATTTTAAGTCAGGAAGGCCTTTTTTAGCTGTTTTTTCCCCTTCCTCTGGATCAACTGTTAGGTAGGGTTAAAAAAGTAGTGTGAAAAGGACTTGATGGAGTATGTCTTTATTCAACCTCAATAACATGTTACTAGATAGACTCCCCAATAATTCCAAAGCGAATAAGTCAACTTTGCATTCCTTACAAATAATGACACTGGGTGCTAGTGATAATGCTGCGTGAAAAAGCAATATGCAATAGCCATATAGTAGAGAGTTCACCGCACACCAGATTTGAACAAAGTATCTCTTTAATGAGTCAACGTTTTGGAGCCTTCTTTTTGTCTTGAGGAAGGGGCCCTGTTGGCTCCGAAACATTGACTCCATTAATAAGACTCCCCAATAAGCTGGACAGTCTATTGAATTGTTCCATATTCATTGTTGATTCTTTCACATCAGTCCACAGGGTCTCAAAGTGTGCGGGTCTTATTATAAGTAATAACCCTATGGTGACGGCCATATATCTGTGCCTAATATTATATAGTTGTGGTCTGCAGTTGTCATCTAAAAGCCTTATACACACATTGATTTAACCGCTGATGAATAAGCCCAAGCGATCAATCCAGCATGATGGGACAAGTCCCTAAAATAGGACTATCCAGGCAGGTAAACCAGTAGAGTTGAATTTATAGTCAGTTGCAGCGGTTACTATAACCAAGAGCTTCCTGGCCCTGGGGGGGTTAATATTAATGTAACCCAATCTGCCCATGGTATGAGATTCATTTCAATGTTTAAATGGATTGTGACATTCCTCGTGGAATTCAATTTCCTCTACTGTTCAGTCCCTGACAATCCACATTCCTGCATATATTTTGTATATAAATTGCGGGCTGGAGAGAAGAGCACCTGGTACGGAGGAATTTAAGGTGGCCTTCATGGTTGTTTTATTATGGCCTTTAGTTTTATCTTTATCCACCACGCAAACAGGATATTGTGCAGCTGCTCTTTTTACCCCTTTGGTACATTTAAAAATAAATCTATCGGATGACTTGCCTTTTGTTTCTATGTTGTAATTAGACAAACCGGTTTCATGTGCAGAAGGTCAGTGACGTTGATTGGGAGAGAGAGACGTGATTGGACGGCGGTTCTAGTAACGACACAGCTTTGCACGTTGTAACTGTCCCTCTACCAGCCCCTTCCTTACTGGCTAAGGTTGTGTACACATGGGGCAATATTTCTGCCTAGTTGACCGCCACGGCTAATATTTTGGTCAATTGGTGGAATATCAAATGTATCGACATTTTTTGTAAAGATAGTCGGCCTGAGTGATCTGTTTATGTTGGTAAATCACAGCCAGTCCTGCTGCTCCAATGATTGATTGCCTGAAATATTCATGCAGGCTGCTGATCCGTTGTACCGGTTGGTAGGTCTGTTTGCAGGAATATTGACATTTATCTGTCAACGTGGCACAGCTTAGGCTAGATACACACCAGCAGGTATTTCCAGCCACGACAGAGCTCGGTCGAACGGGCGATCGAGTCTGTTGGTAAATCACGGCTGATTGTGCGGTTCCTATGGCACCGCATGATCGGTCGCTCACACTGCTGGCCACAGCCACTATTGCTGCACACACAATCATTTTCCTGCCAAGTGCTTGCTCGCAGAGAACGCTCGGTCGGGACAAGTAACAGCCCTGTGTGTACCCAACCTTAGTCTTCCAGAGTCTCTAGTACTAGTATGAACTGAACACCAATACCAAGGTCACTGCCCATACCACCCACTGCCATTTTCTGTCTCACACTGTTCTATTTACCATATCCACACCCCACTTTGCGTAATCCACTGCAGGATAAGATTTTTAAGGGTTTCATTGAGTAGAAGGAATCTTCTAATGGACCAATCATATACTTTACTACTACTACAACCTAAGGCTGTGATGGGTGACCTCACAGCCATGATTTATGACGGCTGCACTGATCAACTGCTTTACAGCTGTGCAAGCTCATATATAGCTCACAATGCCTGTAAATAAAGCAGCAGAGGATGGTAACGGACTGGCGGCTTCTTGGTAAGATTTCTATTCTCAGGAGCGGGGGAGAAAGCTAAGTGCGTCTGTGGCGGTTATTAGTGAGAGTTTTATGGGGGTGAAAAATGTCCTTTAAGGCCGCCAGATCTATAAAAAATACGATGTCACCCTGTGAACGATCCAATGTCCATTGTATCTAATACTAATGTACCAGACATAGAGTCAATACGCATGTCTCTTTCTCATTCTGCCTAATATGGAAATACTGGAACTGGGCCTGTGATTTTTCATCCAATACGAAACACAATTGCAGATCTCTTCGGATTTCCAACTGTCAACAGCATACCAAACTCACCATCTCCATTAATTCAGTTAATTGTTGGTTTAAATGTTTTAAACAAGAGATTTCCAAATTCTCCTGCCAAACGAGTCCACGGTCCGTTAGAATGTAGAGTCCTTGGGAATAGTATGTTTTCTTAATAAGGGGAAGTGAATAATTTGTTTGCTTTCCAGGAAAGTTAATTTAATAATTATAATAAACGTCTTCTCACGAAACCCCAGCGACCGAGAGTTGTCCTGCTAAACTGTCATTTTGTTTATTGTATTCATATTAATAGATGGAATACCGGTAAATCCCATTTATCTCTGTGTACATTGGACCCAGGTTCACAGGTTCTCTCTAGGGATTTTGGGCGTGTGAAATGTAAAAAACAAATCAAAGTCACTAATGCAGAGAACCCCCCAAAATTTTCAGTCTTGGCTGTAAGTCTATGGGCATCATAAAATTCCTTGTAACTCGTTCTAACTACAATCTCCCAAGCCATCCCTGTACAGACAAGGTAAGAGGTAAACTACCTACCCATTGATTTGTCTAATACTGAATGTCCATCCTGAGACCAACTACAATCAGACCATCCCCACCCAGCCCTGGTCAACCGCCACACCAATCTGAGGCAGCAGCCCTGCTGTAATCGGACAGTTGAGAGTTCTAAGGGGTTTCTTACCCACCCTGAAATATATTAATAGCATAAAGGAGAACTCCACCCTCACAAGAACATCTTTAGAAAGAATGGCCTCTTTAAAATGTTGATATATCATAGTTTGTGCCTATGAATTCATTACTGTATGCCTGCTATCTTCTGGATGCCTCATGGAAACGGCAATTTAGAAACCTGTACTGAGCCTGTACTGAGCCTGGGCATGCTCAGAAGAGGCAGACAGAGATTAACATTCAGTCATTGGCTGTGATGTCAACTGTCAAATCCATACTGACAGTTACACTGGAAGAACCAGAAGCAGAAACAGGGGAAACAGGACATTGTGAGGATTTCAGGTTAGACTTATATATTTCACATTTCAAACTATTACCGTTATGTTTTGGGGGGTGATTAACTGTATGTAAGTTTTATTTTAGGGCTGGACTTGCCCTTAAACCTATCCTGTAATACAGCATAATGTGTCAGGATTAGTTATAGTAGTTACAATAATACCATCGCAGTTGTGAGTGCTAGTCACTGCATATTTATTCATTCTAATGAATTTAGTAAACCAGATGAATGAGTAGCCTAATAAATACAAATCGAGATCACACCCATCTGCCAATTAAAATGTCACATCCAGATGTTCATTGTCTATAATAAATTTCAGCTTGTAAGTGGCCATATTTGCCTTAAACATAATTCTAATTAGACGTGACAATCCTGACAATATGCAATGGCTGCATCGTCCAGGGTCTCATCTGCTTTTAATACTCAGCTATGCACAAACAAAACTTGTTATTACGGCTGTTAACAGTCAAATTTAAAAAGTGACATACTGTATTATATTTGGATATAATATGTGATATTCATCGTCTACATAAATTGTGTTTTTATCATCCTATAAACTCAATATATTGTTAATATTGTGCAATCGTTTGGCTTGAAAACATGTGCTCTGTCTGACTAAGGGATATGTGAAGTGTTCCCGAGTTATCCATGAATTTCTAGACTTTTTTTTACTTTAATGGCAGAACCTTCCAAAGCGAACATTCCGAGGTTTGTAGTCAAAGCCCAACTGCCATTTCCCATACCTGACTTGAATTTTCTTTGTGATTAATTTGTAAAAAGATTGCTTTTAAAGGGCAAGTTCACCCTCAGTAGAAAATTAAGCACTAGCAAGCCCCCCTTAAACCCCACTTAAAAGTGTATGTATAGTGAAAAAATTACTTTGTGTCATCTTAATATAGAAATAATACATGTAAGTAGCACTTACATGTATGTTGCTGCATGCCTTCAACACAAATACTGTTTGCTCAGGCTTTGAACCACCGACCTGACTATTTTCCCACATATCAATGGTCACAACTGCATACAGTATACAGCACACCAACTGTCAAACCATTCCAGCTACAGCAAACCTGCTTACAGAAATGCAGAAATGAAGATGTTTCAGATTGGATATCTAATGAAATAGGGGGCAGATCAACAAAAAAGCTATATAAAATGGATGTAACACAAATGACACACCTGTGGCTAGCATAAGTCACTCTGTGTCTTTGTGACATAATCACCCAATTCAATTTCAAAATAAATGTCCCAATATTACAAAAAAACCCAATGGTAATAAAAAAATGCAAAAAAAACACCCAACATAGGTACACACACCTACTGATTGACCCTTCCATTTCCATAGCAACCCTACACAATAAAATATACATTTTTTTAGTCAAATGAATTATAAAATGTTAACACCCCCTTTAGCTAAATAGCAATATTATTTCATTTCAGGCCGAATTTAAAGTTTGTTCTTTGTTCCCAAGTTAACCATTAATTTTACACATTTTGCACTCTTTACTGTGAGAAACTATATTGTTGTGAATGTCAAACTTCTGCTTCCAGTAGCTTAATTGACATCCCCTAATCCTCTGCCCCGGGGCTGTTTGTTTGGGAAGATAACTGACAAGTCAGCCTTTTTAAAGGAACACTAAACTTAAAAAACAAGTATTTGGCATCCGTTTCTATTTCACAGGGAAGGGAGAACACTTATTCACACCTCCTGTGATATAATATTACGCTCGGGGGACCCAGAACTTACCTTACCACGCCGCTCCTTGCAAGCCGCTCCTTCACTGACAGCCGCTCTTCCCGACCACGCGCCCTATCTTAGGCGCATGCTCGCCAATACAAAGATAGGGCGCGTGATTGGTTACAGAACAGCTGTTCTGTGCAGGAGCAGCTTGCGAGTGGAGCGTCGGTAAGGTAAGTTCCAGGTCCCCTGAGCAAACTATTATTCACAGGGAGGTGGGAATAAGCGTTCTCACCTCCCTGTGAATAATAGAAACGGATGCCAAATACTTTTAGTTTAGTTTTCCTTAAGGGCGGACATGCTCACCTTTTCTGTTTTCATGGGTGAATGGGTCACTGGCTCACTGGGTATTTTCCTAGTATCCTAAAGCCAGTCCGACTCTGTCAGACAGCAATGTATTCCTCCTTGTTTGTAGCTGTAGGCCTTGACATCTCTGTTAAGCTAGGGACACACAATACAATAATTCGTCGGCCTGACGACCGACATTTCGGTTGGTTGGGCCTGAATCGCCGGCCGTTGTTGTCCAAATCGGACAAATAATGATCAGACAGGTTGAAATCACAACCGATTGTGCGCGTCCCTATGGACCACACAATAGTGTCGCGCATAACTGTCAGACGTGGCTGCTTTTGCCACGACCGACAGTCCTTCCTCCTGGCCGACCAATCAAAAGCCTCGAACCGTCCATCAGGAGTAAAGATTGTATAGTGTGTACCTAGCTTTAGCACCTCAAGCACAAAGCAAACAAAGACCCTGCTCAATTCCACAATAGGTTCATAGCTCCTTATCTCTCACCAGATTCCTGTTAATATGAGTTGCAGCAGTGTGGACGTTGCAGCAATTACAGATTGACATTCTTATCTGGGAATCTCAGAATTAGTTGACCCAGGGCAGTGTGTTTAATGGCACAATGTTTAATGGATCCCATAATATCCAGTCATTCTGAGTGATGGTCTTTCACTGAGATACGTCTGAATCTAAAACCCTTTGTACTGACTGGTAAACAAAACCCAATCCGTACAGTGTTAAACGCGTTGTTGTGTTTTAACCAATCGATCCAAATGTGCCCCAGACAAATTCTTTGGTTCCTTTGAAGTCGGCTCAGTTCTAATAAGAACATTTTTCTCTGGGAATGATTACACAACCTTAATTGGTACATTTTGTTCTGAGGCCCCCAAGCTTGCACGCACAAACAGCAATAGAAAGCAAGTCCTGTTGTAAGATATAAACTATTAATAATATTATAATATCTTATGAACTTACAGTGTCCGTGTCTTCACTTAAAGGTAAAAAAATTCAGGCAGTTTTTTTTCCCTTAACCTATGTGACATCAGTAAAATGACTACATCCAGCCTATTGGAGTTCACCGTAACCTGTGCGCTTGTGCAAGCTCACAACACCCAGGAGACCTGCAACACATGATATATTATGGTGCAAAGATTTCCATTTCCTTTTCTGCATTCTAGAGTGGGTGAGTGGAGCATTCCCACTTCAAAGAGGCTGTGTACGCTGACATTTTCGAACTTGATTTTCAAAGTGACCTTTTAAATACAGCAAGATCCCACTGCTCTAAAACTTTTTTTCAGATTTTAAATCTGAGCTGTAGATTCTGAAAATCATAATTTTAATCACAGCATTGACAGGGAAAGACCTGTCACTCCAGAAGCAGAAATTATAATATGTAACCCATCCCTGACCTCTTTGCCTGCCTGCCAGCACACTTTCTGCAACATTAAGAGAATCAGCAGAGAAAGAAATAAAGGGGGAGGGAGGGGGTATGTGAAGCAGAGCAGGTGTCCATGGTGAGGCTGTGCAGACTTATAAGTGTCGCAGACACTACAAGAATGCAGTGAGTAAGGGAGGGTGGGAATTAGGAGCACTCACTAAACATCAATAATTTAATGACAAAGCAAGCATAGATAAATATGTGAGTATCTCACATTTACTTCTCTCAATTGTAGTTTCAGAAAATGTTTAGTTGTTTCAGTGACAGAATCGCTCAGAATAGGGGGTAGGAATAATCCATCCTACCTCTCCAAAATATAGGAATAAGCTCAAACAAATGTAACAGCATAATTGCCGTTTAAAGTAGAAACGATCTGTGGAATAAATTACCTTTCTTTATGACTTTTATTTCAAACCCAATTTAATTTATAGAGAATTTCGCATTGGAGTTTATATGTAATAATTCATTTTCCTTCCCAAGCAATATGCCAGCTCCAATAAAAAAAACAATATAACTAAAATAAACCTTTATACATAGACAATCCTGTGTCCTATATCCAATGGATTAGCGATAGAGAAAATGAAAACAGTCTGCCAGATCAGAGACCATGTCTGTGGCTGACACTAATAAAGAAGCATTATATAACACAGAGGATTCTGCTGGATAAGACAGAGTATTAACGCACAATTAAGAGATGGTTATGATAAGAACCAGTTACAGTATCTCTGAAATAGCGGATTAATGTTCACTTTATCAAATCCCCTAAATATCTACTAAGCCGGATCCCTAATATGACCTACACCCCCCCCAGTAAGTACTACAGTAGTCACCTGTGTTTACAGCATTTTGCATGGGCTGACATGCGTTATTTTTTTATTTTACTATGTATTTATGGGATGTATGGGCTATGCACGAAAGTCGTACACGCATGAGCTCCAATTACTGATACCATGGGACCACTCGTGATGACATTGCATGTGCAATTTGCAGCAACCACCCAGGTGTTAGGCTTGTTAGCTTGCAGTAAGATAACATCCAATTGGCTGATACAATACATAAATTGTAGCAATTTCCCAAAGCAACATTACAGCTTGGCTGGTTATTAATATTAGCAATATCACCTACCGTAATCCTTCTCTTACTGTATAATGACTGCAGAGAGGCAAGAGATAAAACCCAGGTATTTTTATGGAAAACTGAAGGGAAATTATACCAAAAAATTATACTTTAATTTTTCTAGCTGAGATTGTTCGCTTTACTTTCCTTTAATCTGCTGTCCCATTTATCGCAATATCTCTCGGGACAGACAGTTCTCTAATTGAGTCCTTATAGAGTTTTGACATCAGGACCCGGGGCTATAAGCGGCCAATAAAGATGGGGAGGATTGCGCTAAACTTAACAGCTGATTCTAATGAACGGGACTGTGAAAAGTCACAAACAACCTCAGTTAAAATTATTGTTGAATTCTAGATGAGGCTGTTGTATTTACATATTGCCCTTAAATATAAAATAGGAGATCATTTTGTTTGGTTGCATCAATGTCTACATTAATGTGATTTGGATAGCCATTTGCTTTGTGCCTTATCTGTGTTTTACAGCTGCCTTTGTATCATAACAATAGTAGTAAGTGCTAGCCTTAATTAATAATATACAATGTACCTTAATTATTAACTAATATCCCTGTTAGCCTTAATATAACCATCAATGTAGCTAATATACTATAATAAAAGTTACCTTAATATGTAACTATAGACTCCATGTTAGCCTATTAATAAACCAAATATCAAATGTTGCCTTAATAATATAATATAGATCCATGTTGCCTAATTAATATAACCAATAATATCAAATGTTAGCCTTAATTAATATAACCAATTATATCAAATGTTAGCCTTAATGAATATAACTAATAATATCAAATGTTAGCCTTAATTAATGTAACTAATAGTATCCCATGTTAGCCTTAATTAATATAACCAATAATATCAAATGTTAGCCTTAATTTAATATACACTAATAGTATCCCATGTTAGCCTTAATTAATATAACCAATAATATCAAATTGTAGTCCTAATTAATATACTAATAGTATGCCATGTTAGCCTTAATTAATAACTAATAGTATCCCATGTTACCTTAATTAATTAACTAATAGTATCCCATGTTAGCCTTATTAATTTAACTAAAAGTATCCCATGTTAGCCTTAATTAAATAACTATAGTATGTATCCCATGTTAGCCTTTAATATAATGTAACAATAGTATCCCATGTTAGCCTTAATAATTTAACTAAAGTATCCCATTTAGCCTTAATTAATGTAACTAATGGTTATCTCCATGTTAGCCTTAATTAATTTAAACCAAAAATTACCCATGTTCCTTTAATATGTAACTAAATGTATCCCATGTTAGCCTAATTAATATAACCAATAATCCAAAGTGTTGCCTTAATTAATATAACTAATAGATCTCATGTTAGCTAATATTAACTAAAGTATCCCTAGCCCTATTAATATTACCAATAGTATCCCTGTTAGTCCTTAATTAATATAACCAACAGTATCCCAGTTAGCCTTAATAAATATAACCAATAGTATCCCATGTTAGCCTTATAATATTAACAATAGTATCTCATGTTAGCCTTAATTAACATAGCCAATCATATCCATGTTAGCCTTAATTAATTACCAATAGTATGCCATGTTAGCCTTAATTAATATTACTAATAGTATCCCAAAGTTAGCCATAATTAATATTACCAATGGCACCATGTTAGCCTTAATTAATATAACCAATAGTATCCTCCTTGTGAAGGTTCTCATTCATCCAGGTCATGGTATATCCGTTTATTCAGTTAGATCAACTGGACTTAAGTTTAGTTCTTGAAGACTTTCGCTAGTCATCCGACTGGCTTTCTAAATTTAGAATGACTTGTACAAGAATCTGTTGGCAATTATGTACCCTGGGTCAGGACTCAGCCGTGTACCTGCATCAGGAAAAAGGACATACCTTTGAAGATTGTAACATTAACATATTGGCAAAGGAACAGGACTAGTTCAAGAGAGGTGTCAAGGAGCCATTTATGTGAAAATAAAGAAACCAAGCCTGAATAAAAAAACATTACAATGCTGTTTTGACACCTTACCCTGGGGCGTTCCTATAACACCTCTTAGCCACAATGCAATCACGCCTTGCATTCAGAAAGTTTTTTCACACCTGGCTGTGATATGCTAGTTGGGACTTTCCAGAGTACATAATTCCAACAGATTCGATCCTGAATTAGAAAATCAGTCCGGATGACTAGCGAAACGTCACGATCAACAAGTTAAGTTGATCTAACTGAGTACAACGGATAACACCAACAGTATCCCATGTTAGCCGTAATTAATATTAGTAATAGTTTCCCATGTTACCTTAATTAATATTAAGTAATAGTTTTCCCATGTTAGCCTTAATAATATCACCATAGTATCCCATGTTACGCCTTAATTAAGATTAGCAATAGTATCCCATGTTAGCCTTAATTAATTACCAAATAGTATGCCATGTTAGCCTTATAATATTTACCTAATTAGTACCTGTTTTTAGCCTTAATAATTACCAATAGTATCCATGTTAGCCTAATTATATTACATAGTATCCCATTTAGCCTAATTAATATTACCAATAGTATCCCATGTTAGCCTTAATTAATATTTCCTAATATCCTCTTTTTAGCCGTAATTAATATTACCAATAGTATCCCATGTTAGCCTTATTTTTATTAACTAACTAATAGTATCTCCATGTTAGCCTTAATTAATATTTACCAATAGTATCCCCTGATTAGCCTTAATTAATGTTACCAATAGTTCCATGTTAGCCTTAATTATTTACCATAGTATCCCATTTAGCCTAATAATCTTACCAATAGTATCCATGTTAGCCTTAATTAATATTACCAAAGTATCCCATGTAAGCCTTAATTATATACCAAATTATCCCATGTTAGCCTAATTAATATTACACTAGTATCCCATGTTTAGCCTTAATTAATGATTACCAATAGTATTCCATGTTAGCCTTAATTAATGTTACCAATAGTATCCCATGTAGCCTTAATTAATATTACCAATAGTATCCCATGTTAGCCCTTGATTAATATTACCAAATATCAAATCCCATGTTAGCCTTAATTAATATTACAATAGTATCCCATGTTAGCCTTAATTAATATTACCACTAGTATCCCCATGTTAATTCACAGTTATTCTCAATATTATATAGTATCCCTGTACCAACCAGAACTACCGTATATGTATTATTACCAGTAATTCTCAATATTATATAGTATCCCTGTACCAACCAGAACTACAGTATATGTATTAATACCAGTAATTCTCAATATTATATAGTATCCCTGTACCAACCAGAACTACGGTATATGTATTAATACCAGTAATTCTCAATATTATATAGTATCCCTGTACCAACCAGATCTACAGTATATGCATTAATACCAGTAATTCTCAATATTATAGGAGTAGTCCACGGTACCAACCCAGAACGACAGCACCGCAGAGGCATGATAACCAGTTAGTGAAGCAACGGAATAGTATCCCCTTACCACCAAGAACATACAGATATGTATTAATACCAGTAATTCTCAATATTATATAGTATCCCTGTACCAACCAGAACTACAGTATATGTATTAATACCGGTAATTCTCAATATTATCTAGTATCCCCGTACCAACCAGAACTACATTATATGTATTAATACCATTAATTCTCAATATATTTTAGTTTTAGAAACTTATCCAGCCCACTTTTAAAGCTATAGCTATTCAATGAACTTGCCATTACCACATCTGCTGGAAGACAGTTCCACAGTTTCACCTTTCTCACTGTAAAGAAACCTTTCCTAACCTGAAGATGAAACTTCTTTTCTTCCAACCTTAAAGGATGTCCACGAGTCCTCTGATATGACCTATTAGTAAACAATGCACTAGAGAGTTCATTGTATGGCCCATTAATATATTTATATAAGGTTATCATGTCCCCATGCAAATGTCGCTTCTCCAATGTAAACAGCCCTAACTTGTCTAATCTGCCTGCATATTTAAGCCCCTCCATATCCCTTATTAATTTTGTTGCCCTTCTCTGAACTGCTTCCATTTCCAAGATGTCCCTTTTGTATATGGGATTCCAAAACTGCACTGCATATTCCAAATGAGGCCTTACCAGTGCCTTGTAAAGAGGGAGAATAATATTTTTCTCTCTTGAATCTATTCCCCTCTTTATACAAGACAATATCTTGCTAGCTATAGCCATTGCTGCATGGCATTGTTTGCTACAAGTCTGTTATCTACCAGAAACCCCAAATCTTTTTCCATTACAGATGCACTTAACACAGAGTTATTTATGGTGTAGGTGGCATCGGGATTGCTAAACCCCAAATGCATCATCTTACACCCGAAGAAGAAGTAGGGGATCTCAATTGCTGCCACTTTATCTTATAGATGGTGTAAGGTGGTAAAATTAAATTGGAAGTTCCCAATGATGTTTATATTGGGTAGTACCATGCTTGCAACCATCAAAGGTTTATGGTAGGCTGATGGGGATAGAGCAGCTCAGAAATATAGAGTGATGATGTGTCTCTTTAACTTTATCCATATTGGTGTGAGATTCTCTACTATTATATAATTAGCCAATAGATTTCTACCTGGCCAATAATGGATCAGGGGTTCAGTAGGAGGAGGGAAAGTCCGACTGGTTTTGTCTAATCTTCAGGATCCTTCACCCAGTGCAGGAGGAAATCCCACTTCATTCATAGAGCAGTGTAATGTAGGTCAGCCCAAGACGTTAAGACAATAATAACTATTATAATCCTTCACATTTTCCTGTTTATTTTACAGCACATGAAATGTTTCACGTCCATCTGGTTCTGGTGTCATTGTTTCTGCAGATACCAGCCCTGATTTCTGCTGCAACCGCCCTTCGCTGGGGGAAAAAAAGCTCTGCCCTGTGCTCTGAATCCGCAACTCAAATGTATGCATGAATGTATAATCTTATTAATATAGCACCACTTGGGTACGCAGCGCTGTACATTATAAAATACAGTGCAAGCCATTATACTGATAAATTAAATGTACAGGGGAATTAAATGTTGGAAGTGAGGTGTGCCTTGACATATTAGGGAAGAGATCCCTGCCCTGAAGAGCTTACAATCATTTACCAGGGTATCTCTGGTTCAGTTCATACACCCAGACTTTATACTGTGTCATGGATAATCTGCCCCCATACTGTGTGATAAGGTATAACGAGATCCATGAAGACCAACCAATCCAGCGTTAAATATCTTCTCATGTGAGCCAGCCCCAGGGAAATGTTATTCAATTTAAATACAATTTAAGTTTGTTTCACTTTTTACACCAGTGCTGACTAGCATGACTAGTATGTCAGCAACTGTGATGAGTCCAGGTTTCCAAACAAACCTGGTTTTCGATTTGGAACTGGCATTTTCGAAGATATGCTGATCGGACAGAATTTTCTAAAGTTTCTAAACTTAACATCGCAAAAGCTCTTATATTCCCCTTTCTGTTCAATATACTGCCCCTGCCCACACACTGTCTTTGCCAGCCCACTGTCCTGCCCCTGCCTGCCCACTGTACTGTCTCTGCCAGCCTACCGCACTGCCACTGCCTGCCCAATGTACTGCCCCTTCCATTACTACAACTAATATGCATCCACACCAGTTGCTTTTCCATAGGGAACAATGTATCTATATCTGTTGTAGATTACAAGGAGAAAAAAATGAAATTATCAGGCTGAAGAACAAGCAGAATCTCCAGATTGTTTCATGGCATCATCTGTAAGTGCTGGTTTGTGTATATCCCACTTAAGTGCAGGCAGCAAAAGTTTGTAAGATCCAGAGGGGTCAACATGGAAGTTAATTCATGCAGGATGTTAATTCATTCTATAAACAACAAGGCAAGAGCTTTATCTCATGTTAATCTTACACAATGATAGATGGTTAAAGACTGAATAGTCATTGTCTCCAATAAGAGCTTCTAAGTATCCACATAGGAAGTTGAAAGTACTAAATATTATAGTAATATTAATATAATAATAAACTTGTAAATAGACAGACTGGTGGGGGATAATAACTTGGAAGATCAGGAACCCCACCTTATTGGAAAAGTTTTATACATTACATAAGGGCTATGAAAATCCTCTTAATTATAACTTTATAAAAGGTGTTTAACTAGGTCATTTATTATCATTTAGTATGCAGTGACATCATCATGAACTAATTAAACATGTGTATTACAAGAAATAATGTGTCCCCTTATATTATAAAGGTTTTTTAAGTCACCCAAGAGTTTCCTAACCTTATAAAAGTAGGAGGCTGTAGGTCTGTATTTCCTCAATGCTACTCTGAGTACGATCCAGTTTACCTTTTCTCCTGCGTTTTATCGTGCATTGGGGGCTCATGGCTGCAGTTTCCCTGGTGAACATTGGCGGCTGTTTTTTTCCTGTAAATCCCTAGCTAATCCGATCCAAAGATTGATGAGGAGATTAATTGGGCAGACTATATCAGATTCTTTCTGCTTCTTCTCCTCTGGCTTCTGTCTTTTGTAACGTCAGTCAAGAAGCAGGCCTTTAACAAACATTAACTTCTATGCCTCTTTACCTAAGCTATATGCTCCCTTGCAAAAATGGAAATGTTTCTTGGATAGTAACAGGATTGGCCATAGACATCTAGTGACCAATCTGCATCAACTGCTGTAACATACCACACTCCTCTGCTACAGTCTTTGACTAAACTGTAGGTGTGTCTGGGAGAATGGAATGCTGGGAAATAAGGCACATAGGGTCCGTTTCACATTGACAAAAGCCACATAGAATTGTGTAATATCTCCAAATGCAAGGAATTGTGACAGACAGGGATATCAATTATTAAAGCTGTAAGGAATGCATTATAATACCTAGAAGCTAAAAACAGAGTTTGTAGACCCTAAAAAAAGGGAGTCCAGGCAGTGTTTGTATGTGGTGCTGTGACATTATTAACATATAATGTATATATATAACACTGTGACATTATTAACATATATGTATATATATAACAGCTGTGACATTATTAATCTAATGTATATATATAACACTGTGACATTATTTAACGATATAATGTATATATAAAACACGTGTGACCTTATTAACAATATCAATGTGTATATTAACACTGTGACATTATTAACATTATGTAGTATATATAACACCTGTGAACTTATATAACCATATAATGTTATATATAACACTGTTGACATTTTAACATATAATAGTATATATATAACACTGTGAAATTATTAACTATAATATAATGTTATATATAATAACCTGTGACATTATTAACATATAATGTATATAGTATCAACACTGTGACATTATTAACATATATGTATAATATAAACCTGTTGACATTATTAACATTATGTAATATATACTGTGACATTATTACATATATGTTAATATAACACTGTGACATTATTACATATAATGTATATAATAACACTGTGACTTATTACATATAATGTAATATATAAACACTGTGACATTTATGGTAACTGCATAATGTTATATGGATAAAGGCACTGTGACATATTACATATATAGTGTTATATATAACATGTTGTGACTTATTAACATATAAATGTAATATGATAACATTCTGTGAATTATTAACATATAATGTAATATTATAAGGGACACTACGTGACAGTTTTAACATATAAATGTATATATATAACACTTGACATTATTAACTATACATGTATATAATAAACCTGTGACATTATTAACATATAATGTTATTATATAACACTGTTACATTAAAGTTACATATAATGTATATATATAACTGTGACATTTTAACATATGACATATCATGGATTATATATATAATAATAAACACGATGGTGACATTATTACATATAATGTATATATATAACAACATGTGCACATTATTACCATATAATGTGATACCTATATAAACCTGTGTACATTATTAACATATAATGGTATATTAATATAACACATGTGACATTATTAACATATATTTATAGATAACACTGTGACATTATAACATATAATGTATATATATAACACTGTGACATTATTAACATATAGAAATTATATATATAACACTGTGACATTATTAAGTAGATGTGTATATATACACTGTGACATTATCACACTATCAGATGTATATATAAACATGTTCAAGATTAAGAGGGAACTACTAAACTTTCTTTCTTTCTTTCTAACTTGTCAGTCCTGATCTATGGAAGGACCTTCCCCATTTACAGCAGCAATCCATCCAGACATATGCAATCCTTATCTCAGGTTTGCAGCACTATATGAATTCAACATTGTGACCTTCACTTCACCTGTACAATACCTTTCTCCGAACCAAAGCCCCTGTCACGTGATACTCACTAATAACCCCTCCACAACCGTCACCAGGAAACAACTGGTTGGCACCAACAATGCATCTGGGAATTTTTCTTTGAACAGATGCAAAACATGAATGAAAAATGGTAATCGCTTTGTTACAGACTGATTTGGCCCCCGTGCTGGGTCAATGCCCTTTACAGAGACCGCATCTGCTCCTGTGATTGGCAGACATCACGCCTTAACCAATCACAGGATCCAGTCCCTTTTGCTTGTGTCTTTGCACGGATAAGGCACGGCAGAAGGCAGCGAGGAACCAAGGCTGGTAGTCAATTTGGGGACGCTTTCCGTTATATAAACCTTGCGAGGTCAAGATTTTCTGCAATTTCCTGCAACATCTAAAACTGGGGGGGGGGGGGTAGAGGGGAGTAAGCGGGGAGTAGACATACCTTTAATAACCCCCATTCTCTCTTGCTGCTCCCTACTTTGGACACTCCATTAGCTCTATTCACTCTAATTACTACCTACATTTCAAAAACCCAGCACTGTTAATGATTGTTATCCTGTCTGAGCCACTTAAGAAGGCAACTAATTAATAAGGGGAATGGAGGGCTTGATATGCAGAGATTAGACAAGTTAGGGCTGTTTTACATTGGAGAAGCGGCGGTTTGCGGTGGGGACATGATAACCTTATACAAATATATTAATGGCCCATACAGTGAACTCTCTGGTGCTTTTTCACTAATAGGTCATATCAGAGGACTCGTGGAATCCTTTAAGGTTGGAAGAAAAGAAGTTTCATCTTCGTTAGGAGAGGTTTCTTTACAGTGAGAACGGTGAACTGTGGAACTTCTTCCAGCAGAGGTGGTAATGGCAAAGTTCATTGATAACTTTAAAAAAGGCCTGGATAAGTTCTAAACTAAAAAATATTGAGAATTACTGGTATTACTGCTATAGATTCGGTTGATCCAGGATACTTTCCTGATTGCCGTTTGGAGTTCGGAAGGAATTTTTTCCCCCCTTTTTTTAGCTGGGGTTTTTTGCCTTCCTCTGGATCAACTGTTAGGTAGGGTTAAAAAAAAAAAAAAAAAAAAAAAAGTGAATAGGTTGGACTTGATGGACGAATGTCTTTATTCAACCTTAATTAATTAATTACTATGTTAATTAATTAATTAATTACTTTATGCCTCCCCTACTTGTAACTGTATGTGGTCCCTCCTACTTAGACTGTAAGCTCTTCGGGGCAGGGATCTCATTCCTAGTATGTCAAGGCACACCTCATTAAATTTATATCTATATATATATATATATTATGCAGCAAAGAAGGCGTCTTCACTAGCCCGGGTGCAGTTAAAATAATCTTGTATCATATAGCAGGAACACATGGGACTTTTCTTCGGATCAAACTATTTTATTGCAGTACGTGTTAACTCGTTTCTGCTCACACAAGAGCCGTCATCAGAACAAACATTATCCCACAATCCCTTCTCTTAAACCATGCCCAAGTGTCGTCACTTCTGTGTATCAAACATACATTAAAATCATCTCTTAAAAATACTATACATCATGTTACCACAGTGTCCAGCACACCTCACCTGATTAGATATCTATCTCTAAGGTTAGCGCTAGATATAGATCCTTTTTCAGGAAACTAGCAGTCTCACCAACTTCGCTAACACTTCCAACCGCTACCGGCCACCCCTGTTCTGACGTCACACTTTCACTGCGATACGGGGAGCGTCCATAGTAACAGGGCACGGTTTAAGAGAAGGGATTGTGGGATAATGTTTGTTCTGATGACGGCTCTTGTGTGAGCAGAAACGAGTTAACACGTACTGCAATAAAATAGTTTGATCCGAAGAAAAGTCCCGTGAGTGTGTTCCTGAGATATATATATATATATATTCTTAACCTTTGAAACTTTATGTTAATTTAATTTATCTGTAAAATTGCTTGTACTTATCTCCCTGTTTGTATACTTTTATTATGTGCAGCGCTGCATATCCAAGTGGTGCTTTATAAATACAATTATACATACATACGAGTTATTACTCTGTACGGTAAACTGAGTGCCCTGTATTTCTCTGTACGGTACACTGAGCTCCCTGTATTTCTCTGTACGGTACACTGAGCTCCCTGTATTTCTCTGTACGGTACACTGAGCTCCCTGTATATCTCTGTACGGTACACTGAGCTCCCTGTATATCTCTGTACGGTACACTGAGCTCCCTGTATTTCTCTGTTACGGTACACGAGCTCCCTGTATATCTCTGTACGGTACACTGAGCTCCCTGTATATCTCTGTACGGTACACTGAGCCTCCCTGTAATTCCTCGGTACGGGTACACTGAGCTCCCTGTATAATCTCCTGTACAGGTACACTGAGCTCCCTGTATTTCTCTGTAGGTACACTGAGCTCCCTGTATATCTCGTACGGTACACTGAGCTCCCTGTATATCTCTGTACGGTACACTGAGCTCCCTGTATATCTCTGTACGGTAACACTGAGCTCCCTGTATACATCTCCCGTACGGTACACTGAGCTCCCTGTATATCTCTGTACGGTACACTGAGCTCCCTGTATATCTCTGTAACGGTACACTGCTCCCTGTATTTCTCTGTAGGTACACTGAGCTCCCTGTATTCTCTGTACGGTACACTGGCTCCCTTGTATTCTCTGTACGGTACACTGAGCTCCCTGTTATTTCTCTGTACGGTACACTGAGCTCCCTGTATATCTCTGTACGGTACACTGAGCTCCCTGTATATCTCTGTGGTACATGAGCTCCCTGTATATCTCTGTAACGGTACACTGAGCTCCCTGTATATCTCTGTACGGTAACACTGAGCTCCCTGTATATCTCTGTACGGTACACTGAGCTCCCTGTATATCTCTGTACGGTAGACTGAGCTCCCTGTATATCTCTGTACGGTAGACTGAGCTCCCTGTATTTCTCTGTATGGTACACTGAGCTCCCTGTATATCTCTGTACGGTACACTGAGCTCCCTGTATATCTCTGTACGGTACACTGAGCTCCCTGTATATCTCTGTACGGTACACTGAGCTCCCTGTATTCTCGTACGGTACACTGAGCTCCCTGTATATCTCTGTACGGTACACTGAGCTCCCTGTATCTCTGTACGGTACACTGAGCTCCCTGTATATCTCTGTACGGTACACTGAGCTCCCTGTATTTCTCTGTACGGTACACTGAGCTCCCTGTATATCTCTGTACGGTACACTGAGCTCCCTGTATATCTCTGTACGGTACACTGAGCTCCCTGTATATCTCTGTACGGTACACTGAGCTCCCTGTATATCTCTGTACGGTACACTGGCTCCCTGTATATCTCTGTATGGTACACTGAGCTCCCTGTATTTCTCTGTACGATACACTGAGCTCCCTGTATATCTCTGTACGGTAGACTGAGCTCCCTGTATTTCTCTGTACGGTACACTGAGCTCCCCCCAGTATATCTCTGTACGGTACACTGAGCTCCCTGTATACTCCGTAGGTACGGTAACCGTAGGCTCCCTGTATATCTCTGTATGGTACACTGAGCTCCCTGTATTCTCTGTACGGTACACTGAGCTCCCTGTATATCTCTGTACGGTACACTGAGCTCCCTGTATATCTCTGTACGGTACACTGAGCTCCCTGTATATCTCTGTACGGTACACTGAGCTCCCTGTATTTCTCTGTACGGTACACTGAGCTCCCTGTATATCTCTGTACGGTACACTGAGCTCCCCTGTATATCTCTGTACGGTACACTGAGCTCCCTGTATATCTCTGTACGGTACACTGAGCTCCCTGTAATCTCTGTACGGTACACTGAGCTCCCCTGTATATCTCTGTACGGTACACTGAGCTCCCTTATATCGCTGTATGTACCGAGCTCCCTGTATATCTCTGTAGGTATACACTGAGCTCCCTGATATCTCTTGTAGGTACACTGAGCTCCCTGTATACTCTCTGTACGGTCACTGAGCTCCTGTATATCTCTGTACGGTACACTGAGCTCCCTGTATATCTCTGTACGGTACACTGAGCTCCCTGTATATCTCTGTACGGTACACTGAGCTCCCTGTATATCTCTGTACGGTACACTGAGCTCCCTGTATATCTCTGTATGGTACACTGAGCTCCCTGTATATCTCTGTACGGTACACTGAGCTCCCTGTATATCTCTGTACGGTAGACTGAGCTCCCTGTATATCTCTGTACGGTACACCGTGAGCTCCCTGTATATCTCTGTAGGTACACTGAGCTCCCTGTGTATATCTCTTGTACGGTACACTGAGCTCCCTGTATTATCTCTGCGTCGGTACACTGAGCTCCCTGTATATCTCTGTACTGGTACACTGAGCTCCCTGTATATCTCTGTACGGTACACTGAGCTCCCTGTATATCTCTGTATCGGTACACTGAGCTCCCTGTACTTCTCTGTACGGTACACTGAGCTCCCTGTATATCTCTCTGACGGTACACGTGAGCTCCCTGTATATCTCTGTACGGTACACTGAGCTCCCTGTATTCTCGTACGGTACACTGAGCTCCCTGTATATTCTTCTTACGGTACACTGAGCTCCCTGTATATCTCTGTATGGTACCCGACTCTCCCTGTATATCTCTGTACGGTACACTGAGCTCCCTGTATATCTCTGTACGGTACACTGAGCTCCCTGTATATCTCTGTACGGTACCACTGAGCTCCCTGTATATCTCGTAGGGTACACTGAGCTCCCTGTATATCTCTGTACGGTACACTGAGCTCCCTGTATATCTCTGTACGGTACACTGAGCTCCCTGTTTTCTCTGTACGGTACACTGAGCTCCTGTATATTCTGTACGGTACACTGAGCTCCCTGATATCTCTGTATGGTACCTGAGCTCCCTGTATATCTCTGTACGGTAACTGAGCTCCCTGTATACTCTGTACGTAGGACTGAGCTCCCTGTATTCTCTGTAGGTACACTGAGCTCCCTGTATATCTCTGTACGTGTACACTGAGCTCCCTGTATATCTCTGTATGGTACACTGAGCTTCCCTTGTATTCTCTGTACGGTACACTGAGCTCCCTGATATTCTCTGTACGGTACACTGAGCTCCCTGTATATCTCTGCTCTACGGTAGACGAGCTCCCTGTTTTTCTCGTACGGTACACTGAGCTCCCTGTATTCTCCGTACGGTACACTGAGCTCCCTGTATATCTCTAACGATCCACTGAGCTCCCTGTATATTCTCTGTAGGTACACTGAGCTCCCTGTATATTCTCTGTACGGTATACTGAGCTCCCTGTATATCTCTGTACGGTACACTGAGCTCCCTGTATTCTCTGTACGGTACACTGAGCTCCCTGTATATCTCTGTACGGTACACTGAGCTCCCTGTATATCCTTGTACGGTACACTGAGCTCCCTGTATATCTCTGTACGGTACTGACTCCCTGTATATCTCTGTACGGTACACTGAGCTCCCTGTATATCTCTGTACGTACACTGAGCTCCCTGTATATTCTGTATGGTACCTGACTCCCTGTATATCTCTGTACGGTACACTGGCTCCCTGTATATCTCTGTACGGTAGACTGAGCTCCCTGTATATCTCTGTAACGGTACACTGAGCTCCCTGTATTTCTCTGTATGGTACACTGAGCTCCTGTATATCTCTGTACGGTACACTGAGCTCCCTGTATATCTCTGTATGGTACACTGAGCTCCCTGTATATCTCTGTACGGTACACTGAGCTCCCTGTATATCTCTGTACGGTACACTGAGCTCCCTGTATATCTCTGTAGTTACCTGACTCCCTGTATTTCTCTGTACGGTACACTGAGCTCCTTATTCTCTGTACGTACACTGAGCTCCCTGTATATCTCTGTACGTACACTGAGCTCCCTGTATATCTCTCTGTAGGTACACTGAGCTCCCTGTATATCTCTGTACGTAACTGAGCTCCCTGTACTCTGTACGGTAACTGAGCTCCCTGTATTTCTCGTACGGTACACTGAGCTTCCCTGTATATCTCTGTACGGTACACGAGCTCCCTGTATATCTCTGTAGGTACACTGAGCTCCCTTGTATATCTCTGTACGGTACGAGCTCCCTGTATATCTCTGTACGGTACACTGAGCTCCCTGTTATCTCTGTACGGTAACTGAGCTCCCTGTATTTCTCTGTGGTATACACGAGCTCCCTGTATATTCTGTACGGTACACTGAGCTCCCTGTATATCTCTGTACGGTACACTGAGCTCCCTGTATATCTCTGTACGGTAACAGAGCTCCCTGTATTTCTCTGTACGGTACATGAGCTCCCTGTATTCTCTGTACGGTACACTGAGCTCCCTGTATATCTCTGTAGGTACACTGAGCTCCCTGTATCTCTGTGGTAACTAGGCTCCCTGTATATCTCTGTACGGTAACTGAGCTCCCTGTATTTCTCTGTACGGTACACTGAGCTCCCTGTATATCTCTGTACGGTACACTGAGCTCCCTGTATATCTCTGTATGGTACACTGAGCTCCCTGTATTTCTCTGTACGGTACACTGAGCTCCCTGTATATCTCTGTACGGTACACTGAGCTCCCTGTATATCTCTGTACGGTAACTGAGCTCCCTGTATTTCTCTGTACGGTAGACTGAGCTCCCCTGTATATCTCTGTACGGTACACTGAGCTCCCTGTATATCTCTGTACGTAGTACCTGAGCTCCCTGTATTCTCTGTACGGTACACGAGCTCCCTGTTATCTCTGTACGGTACACTGAGCCCCCTGTATATCTTTGTAGGTACTGAGCCCCGGTATTCCGTACGGTACACTGAGCTCCCTGTATATCTTGTACGGTACACTGACTCCCTGTATATCTCTGTACGTATGACTTGCAAGCTCTCCTGTATTTCTCGTACGTACACTGAGCTCCCTGTATATCTCTGTACGGTACACTGAGCTCCCCTGTATATCTCTGTAGGTACACGAGCTCCCTTTATTCTCTGTATCGGTAACTGAGCTCCCTGTATTCCTCTGTACGGTAACTGAGCTCCCTGTTTTCTCTGTATGTACACTGAGCTCCTGTATATCTCGTACGGTACACTGAGCTCCCTGTATATCTCCTGTAGGTACACTGAGCTCCCTGTATATCTCTGTACGGTAACTGAGCTCCCTGTATATCTCTGACGGTAACTGAGCTCCCTGTATCTCTGTACGTCACTGAGCTCCTCTGTATTTCTCTGTACGGTACACTGAGCTCCCTGTATATCTCTGTACGGTACACTGAGCTCCTGTATATCTCTGTACGGTACCACTGAGCTCCGCTGTATTATTCTCTGTACGGTACACTGACTCCCTGTATATCTCTGTACGGTAACTGAGCTCCCTGATATCTCTGTACGGTAACTGAGCTCCCTGTATTCTCTGTACGTAACTGAGCTCCCTGTTTATATCTCTGTAGGCACACTGAGCTCCCTGTATTCTCTCTGTACGGTACACTGAGCTCCCTGTATTTCTCTGTACGGTACTGAGCTCCGGTATATCTCCGTAGGTACACTGAGCTCCCTGTATTTTCTCTTACGTAACTGAGCTCCCTGTATTCTCTGTACGGTACACGGAGCTCCCTGTATATTCTCCGTACGGTACACTGAGCTCCCTGTATATCTCTGTAGGTACACTGAGCTCCCTGTATATTCTCTTGTACTTACTGAGCTCCCTGTATATCTCTGTACGGTACACTGGCTCCTGTATATCTCGTAATGGTATGGCTCCCTGTATTCTCCGTATGGTACATGAGCTCCTGTATTCTCTGTACGGTACACTGAGCTCCCTGTATATCTCCGTATGGTACAATGAGCTCCCTGTATATCTCCGTATGGTACACTGAGCTCCCTGTATTTCTCTGTACGGTACACTGAGCTCCCTGTATATCTCCGTATGGTACAATGAGCTCCTTGTATATCTCGTAGGTACACTGAGCTCCCTGTATTTCTCTGTACGGTACACTGAGCTCCCTGTTATCTCCTGTAGGGTACACTGAGGCTCCCTGTATATCTCTGTACGGTACACTGACTCCCTGTATTTCTCTGTACGGTACACGGAGCTCCCTGTATATCTCCGTAGTCACATGAGCTCCCTGTATCTCTGTACGTGAACACTGAGCTCCTGAACGTATGTACACTGAGCTCCCTGTATTCTCTGTACGGTACACTGAGCTCCCTGTATTCTCGTACGGTACACTGAGCTCCCTGTATATCTCTGTACGGTACACTGAGCTCCCTGTATTTCTCTGTACGGTACAATGAGCTCCCTGTATTTCTCTGTACGGTACACTGAGCTCCCTGTATGTACACTGAGCTCCCTGTATTTCTCCGTACGTTACACTGAGCTCCCTGTATTTCTCCGTACGGTACACTGAGCTCCCTGTATTCTTTATCTCGTACGGTAGACTATCTCCCTGTATATCTCGTACGGTCACTGAGCTCCCTGTTATCTCTGTTATGGTACACTGAGCTCCCTGTATATCTCTGTACGGTACCACTGAGCTCCCTGTATATCCTGTACTGGTACACTGAGCTCCCTGTATATCTCTGTACGGTACACTGAGCCCTCCCTGTATTTCTCTGTACGGTACCTGGCTCCCTGTATCTGACATACGTTACACTGAACGACCACCTGTATTATCTTGTACGGTACACTGAGCTCCCTGTATTTCCCTTACGGTACACGGAGCTCCCTGTATTTCTCTGTACGGTCACTGAGCTCCCTGTATATCTCTGTTATGGGTACACTGAGCTCCCGTGTTCTCTGTACGGTACACTGAGCCTCCCTGTATATCTCTGTACTGGCGTATACTGAGCTCCCTGTATTCTCTGTACGGTACACTGAGCTCCCTGTATATCTCTGTACGGTACACTGAGCTCACCCTGTATATCTCTGTATGGTACACTGGAGCTCCCTGTTATATCTCTGTCGGTACACTGAGCTCCCTGTATATCTCGTACGGTAGACTGGCTCCCTTATTTCTCTGTAGGACCTGAGCTCTCCTGTATATCTCTGTACGGTACACTGACTCCCTGGATATCTCCTGTATGGTACACTGAGCTCCCTGTATATCTCTGTACGGTACAACTGAGCTCCCTGTATTCTCTGGGTACGGTAACTGAGCTCCCTGTATATCTCTGTACGGTACACTGAGCTCCTGTATTTCTCTGTACGGTACACTGAGCTCCCTGATAACTCTGTAGGTACACTGAGCTCCCTGTATTCTCTGTACGGTACATATGAGCTCCCTGTATATCTCTGTACGGTACACTGGTCCTGATTTCTCTACGGTACACTGAGCTCCCTGTATATCTCTGTACGGTACACTGAGCTCCCTGTATTCTCTGTAGGTACAGAGCTCCCTGTATATCTCTGTACGGTACGACTGAGCTCCCTGTATATTCTCTGTAATGGTACACTGAGCTCCCTGTATATCTCTGTACGGTACACTGAGCTCCCTGTATATCTCTGTACGTGTACACGAGCTCCCTGTATATCTCTGTACGTACACTGAGCTCCCTGTATATCTCTGTACGGTAACTGAGCTCCCTGATACTCTGTACGTACACTGAGCTCTCGTATTCTCTGTACGGTACACTGAGCTCCCTGTATATCTCTGTACGGTACACTGAGCCACTGTATATCTCTGTACGGTACACTGAGCTCCCTGTATTTCTCTGTACGGTACACTGAGCTCCCTGTATATCCTGTACGTAACTGAGCTCCCTGATATCTCCGTACGTAACTGAGCTCCCTGTAATCTCTGTACGTACACTGAGCTCCCTGTATATCTCTGTACGGTACACTGAGCTCCCTGTATTTCTCTGTACGGTACACTGAGCTCCCTGTATTTCTCCGTACGGTACACTGAGCTCCCTGTATATCTCTCGTATGGTACAAATGGCTCCGTATTTTCCTATCGGTACTGAGCTCCCTGTATTTCTCTGTACGGTACACTGAGCTCCCTGTATTTCTTCCGTACGGTGACACTGAGCTCCCTGTATTCTCTGTACGGTACACTGAGCTCCCTGTATTTCTCTGTACGTTACACTGGCTCCCTGTATATCTCTGTACGGTACACTGAGCCCCTGTATCTCCGTAGGTACACATGACTCCCTGTATATCGTAGGTACCATGACTCCTGTATTTCTCTGTACAGGTACACTGAGCTCCCTGTATTTCTCCGTACGGTACAATGAGCTCCCTGTATTCTCCGTCGGTACACTGAGCTCCCTGTATTCCCTCTGTACGTTACACTGAGCTCCCTGTATATCTCCGTAGGTACATGAGCTCCTGTATTCTCGTATGTACAGACTCCACTGTTTCTCTGTACGGTACACTGAGCTCCCTGTATATCTCTGTACGGTACACTGAGCTCCTGTATTCTCTGTACGGTACACTGAGCTCCCGTATTCTCTGTACGGTACACGAGCTCCCTGTATATCTCGTAGGTACACTGAGCTCCCTGTATATCTCTGTACGGTACATGAGCTCCCTGTATTCTCTGTACGGTACACTGAGCTCCCTGTTATTTCTCGTACGGTACACGAGCTCCCTGTATTATCTGTACGGTACACTGAGCTCCCTTTATATCTCTGTACTGTACACTGAGCTCCCTGTATTTCTCTGTACTGTACACATGAGCTCCCTGTATTTCTCTGTACGGTACACTGAGCTCCCTTGTATACTCTGTACGGTACACTGAGCTCCCTTATTTCTCGTACGGTACACTGAGTCCCTGTATTTCTCTACGGTACACTGGAGCTCCCTGTATTCTCGTACGGTTACACTGAGCTCCTGTATATCTCTGTAGGGTACACTGAGACCCTGTATTCTCTTGTACGGTACACTGAGCTCCTGTATATCTCCGTAGGTACACTGAGCCCCTGTAATATCTCTGTAGGTACACTGAGCTCCCTGTATTTCTCTGTACGGTACACTGAGCTCCCTGTATTCTCCTATACGGTAACTGACACTCCCTGTATTCTGTACGGTACACTGAGCTCCCTGTATTCTCCGTACGGTACACTGAGCTCCCTGTATTTCTCTGTACGTACATGAGCTCCCTGTATATCTCTGTACGGTACACTGAGCTCCCTGTATTCTCTGTACGGTACACTGAGCTCCCTGTATATCTCTGTACGGTACACTGAGCTCCCTGTATTTCTCTGTACGTACAGAGCTCCTGTATTCTGTACGGTCACTGAGCTCCTTTATTCTCTGTACGGTACACTGAGCTCCCTGTATATCTCTGTACGTAGCTGACTCCCGTAATCTTGTACGGTACTGAGCTCCCTGTATTTCTCTGTACGGTACACTGAGTCCCTGTATCTCTGTACGGTACACTGAGCTCCCTGTATATCTCTGTACGTGTACACTGAGCTCCCTGTATATCTCTGTACGGTAAACTGAGCTCCCTGTATTTCTCTGTACGGTACACTGAGCTCCCTGTATCTCTGTACGGTACACTGAGCTCCTGTATTTTTCTCTGTACGGTACACTGAGCTCCCTGTATATCTCTGTACGGTACACACTGTAGCTCCCTGTAATATCTCTGTTACGGTACACTGAGCTCCCTGTATATCTCTGTATCGGTACACGAGCTCCCTGTATTCTCTGTACGGTACACTGAGCTCCCTGTATATCTCTGTACGTACATGTCCCTGGTATATCTCGTACGGTACACTGAGCTCCCTGTATTTCTCTGTATCGGTACACTGAGCTCCCTGTATTCTCTTGCGATTACTCTGAGCTCACTGTATTTCTCTGTACGGTACACTGAGCTCCTGTATTTCTCTGTAGTGGTACACTGAGCTCCCTGTATGTAGTCCTCTGTACGGACACTGAGCTCCCCGGTATATTCTGCTGTACGGTACACTGAGCTCCTGATATCTCGCTGTACGGTACACTAGCTCCCTGTATTCTCGCGTACGGTACACTGAGCTCCCTTATTTCTCTGTACGGTACACTGAGCTCCCTGTATATCTGATCTGCTGTACGGTACACTGAGCTCCCTGTATTCTCCTGTACGGTACACTGAGCTCCCTGTATTTCTTGTACGGTACACTGAGCTCCCTGTATATCTCGTAGCGGTACACTGAGCTCCCTGTATTCTCTGTACGGTACACTGAGCTCCCTGTATTCTCTGTACGTTACACTGAGCTCCCTGTATTTCTCCGTACGGTAACATGAGCTCCCTGTATTTCTCTGTACGGTACCTGAGCTCCCTGTATTTCCTCTGTACGGTACACTGAGCTCCCTGTATTATCTCTGTACGGTACACTGAGCTCCCTGTATTTCTCTGTACGGTACACTGAGCTCCCTGTATTTCTCTGTACGGTCAACTGAGCTCCCTGTATATTCTCTGTACGGTACACTGAGCTCCCTGTATTTCTCTGTACGGTACCTGAGCTCCCTGTATTTCTCCTGTACGGTACACTGAGCTCCCTGTATTTCTCCGTGACGGTACACTGAGCTCCCTGTATTTCTCGTACGGCACTGAGCTCCCTGTATTCTCTGTACGGTACACTGAGCTCCTGTATATTCTCGTACGGTACACTGAGCTCCCTGTATATCTCCTGTACGGTACACTGAGCTCCCTGTATTCTCTGTACGGTACAATGAGCTCCCTGTATTCTCTGGTACGGTACACTGAGCTCCCTGTATATCTCGTGTACGGTACACTGAGCTCCCTGTATTTCTCTGTACGGTACACTGACTCCCTGTATTCTCTGTACGGTACACTGAGCTCCTGTATATCTCTGTACGGTACACTGAGCTCCCTGTATATCCTGTATACGGTACACTGAGCTCCCTGTATTCTGTAGGTACACTGAGTCTCCTGTATTTCTCTTACGGTACACTGAGCTCCCCTGTATATGCTCCGTATTGGTACACTGAGCTCCCTGTATTTCTCTGTTATGGTACACTGAGCTCCCTGTATACTCTGTATCGTAACACTGAGCTCCCTGTATTCTCTGTATGGTACAATGAGCTCCCTGTATTTCTGCTGTCATGGTACACTGAGCTCCCTGTATATCTCTGTACGGTACACTGAGCTCCCTGTATTTCTCTGTATGTCTACTCACTGAGCTCCCTGTATTTCTCGTAGTAACTGGCTCCCTGTATATCTCTGTACGGTACACTGAGCTCCCTGTATATCTCTGTATGGTACACTGAGCTCCCTATATTTCTCTGTATGGTACACTGAGCTCCCTATATTCTCTGTACGATACACTGAGCTCCCTGTGGTTCATTGGGTACACCCATTCCTCCTGAATGCTGACAATACAAAGGTGCCATATGGGTTCAAGCACAGATAAAAATCTGCACTTTTGGTATTTTTCTGTTATTTGAAGCACTAGATGGCACTATAAATTAAAGGGATACAGAAGATGAGTAGCTAAAAAATATTCTCTCTTTTTACCACCGTTCTGTGGCTCTGCAACCCTTATTAAAACAGCTCCAGGCTTTATTTGTCAATAACAGGAGCAACAGGTATTGCAGTTCTAGTCCCTGAAATATTTGCCCAATCTCCTTAAATAAAATCTGGTTAACAGCTGGTTGGTCAACCTGTGGCTGAATAGTCAGACATTGATTGTGACCAGATTAAAGGATAACTTAAAGGTAGAACATAAATCAATCTGAAAAGCTTCTATAGCTGTACATCTCACGTTTAAATCCCATCAGAAAGCTTGTGTATTAGATATATTTTTGAACAATGGGGTTTTGCTGTTTAGATTCAGGCCAAATCCAAATTGGACCAGAAGATTGTTGAAGATTATGAATGAGTGTGTGTAGCCAAAATCTACCAATCACATTGCACCATGTTGTAGTATATATTTATTAAGAAAATCTGATTGGTTCTATGTACAGTCTCACTGGTGCCCTAATTCTAAAGCCTTTGGATGCTAGGGGCTGGTAACCAAGTGATCAATTAGCCAGATCACAGTATAAACTATTTATAAGATTTATGTAACCACAGAGTAGAAATCTGGGATATAAACAATATTCAGTCTGTGCCATTCCCACTCTAGCTCAAAGCACCAGCATTCTTACATGGTAGCTCCGCCCCTAAGCCTGAAGCCACGCCTATGTAGTGACAGTGGCAATAGGCAGCTATTGTGGAACGTTGTCTGCAACGTTCGATCCGGTAGGTGGCACGTGCTGAGCCCCTCTCCAGGTTTAAACTCCAAACAAAGGGAAACAGAGAAAGTACAAAGATCAGGAGAGAGAGTTGGGGACAGATCAGAAGCCGTGAGGGAGCAGCAGTGACTGGGATCAGGGGTGGAGCTGAGCTGCAAGAGTAGGCGGCGCATTGTGGACCCCAGCAGCAACCAACTCTTTAGTGCCATGAATCAGGGACCAATTGCTGATGGCAGCTCCTAAATTACTGGTATTAATACATATACTGCAGTTCTGGTTGGTACGGGGTAAAAGGGTTGGACTGGGTATATGCACGTCTTTATTCAACCTCCAATTATAGAGCAAATGGCCATTCATCTCGCCTGTGCTCGGGGGTTGTGTGTCGGGTGTCCAATCCTATTTGTGTACAAGGTTTTAGAATATAACAGTATAAAAGTATGGGTATGATTGCATAGGTAATCTATAGGACAGGTAATCTATAGAAATAATATGGGAAATATAGACATGGGGATAATATATGGAATATAAAGGGGTTCAGTCCTAGGATATAACAGTAGGGGATATATGGAATATAAAGGGGTTCAGTCCTAGGATATAACAGTAGGGGATATGGGTATGATTGGACAGGTAGACAGGTAGTCTATGGAAATTAATATGGTGAATATAAAGGGGTTCAATCCTAGGATATAACAGTAGGGGGATATGGGTATGATTGGACAGGTAGACAGGTAGTCTATGGA
>CM033469.1:388436364-388446699 GCA_019447015.1 Hymenochirus boettgeri | reverse complement strand
CTGTGATGTTTGTATATCTCTGTATGGTACACTGAAGCTCCCTGTATATCTGTACGTAACTGAGCTCCCTGTATTTCTCCGTACTGGTTACACTGAGCTCCCTGTATATCTCTGTACGGTACACTGAGCTCCCTGTACCTGTAATCTCCGTATGGTACACTGAGTCCCTGTATTCTCCGTATGGTACAATGAGCTCTGTATTTTCTCCGTACGGTCACTGAGCGCCTCCTGTATTTCTCTGTAGTGTACACTGAGGCTCCCTGTTATATCTCTTGTATGGTACACTGAGCCCCTGTATATTCTCTGTACGGTACACTGAGCTCCCTGTATTCTCTGTAGGTACACTGAGCTCCCTGTATTCTCTCTGTACGGTACACTGAGCTCCCTGTATTTCTCTGTAGGTACACTGAGCTCCCTGTATTCTTGTACGGGTACACTGGCTCCCTGTATTCTCTGTTACGGTACAACTGAGCTCCCTGTATATCTCCGTATGGTACACTGAGCTCCCTGTATTTCCTGTACGGTACACTGAGCTCCCTGTATTTCTCTGTACGGTACACACGGCTCCCTGTATCTCTTAGTACGTACACTGAGCCCCTGTACTGTATCTCTGTACGGTACCTGAGCTCCCTGTATTCTATCTCGTAGGTACAATGAGCTCCTCGTATATCTCTGTACGGTACATGAGCTCCTGTATATCTCCGTATGGTTACAACTGAGCTCCCTGTATATCTCTGTACGGTACACTGAGCTCCCTGTATTTCTCTGTATGGTACACGAGCTCCCTGTATATCTCTGTACGGTACAACTGAGCTCCCTGTCTATTTCTCCTGTACGGTACACTGAGCTCCCTGTATATCTCTGTACGGTACACTGAGCTCCCTGTTAATCTCTGTACGGTACACTGAGCTCCCTGTATATCTTGTACGGTACACTGAGCTCCCGTATCTCTGTACGTACACTGAGCTCCCTGTATTTCTCTGTACGGTACACTGAGCTCCCTGTATATCTCTGTGTACGGTACACTGAGCTCCCTGTATATCTCGTTAGGTACATGAGCTCCCTGTATTTCTCGTTATGGTACACTGAGCCCCTGTATATCTCTGTACGGTACACTGAGCTCCTGTATTCTCCGTACGGTTACACTGAGCTCCCTGTATTTATCCTGTAAGGTACACACTGAGCTCCCTGTATTCTCTGTACGGTACACTGAGCTCCCGTATATCTCTGTACGGTACACTGAGCTCCCTTATATCTCGTTATCTATGGTACAATGAGCTCCCTGTATTTCTCCGTACGGTACACTAGCTCCTGTATATCTTGACGGTACACTGAGCTCCCTGTATTCTCTGTACGGTACACTGAGCTCCCTGTATTTCTCTGTACGGTACACTGAGCTCCCTGTATTCTCTGTACGGTATACACTGAGCTCCCTGTATTTCTCCGTACGGTACATGAGCTCCCGTTTTCTCTGTACGGTACACTGAGCTCCCTGTATTCTCTGTACGGTACACTGAGCTCCCTGTATTTCTCCGTCGGTACATGAGCTCCCTGTATATCTCTGTACGGTACACTGAGCTCCCTGTATTTCTCTGTACGGTACACTGAGCTCCCCTGTATATTCTGTACGGTACACTGAGCTCCCTGTTTATCTCTGTACGGTACAACTGAGCTCCTGTATTTCTCTGTACGGTACACTGAGCTCCCTGTATTCTCGTACGGTACACTGAGCCCCTGTATATCTCTGTAGGTTACACTGAGCTCCCTGTATTTCATCTGTACGGTACACTGAGCTCCCTGTATATCTCTGTACGGTAACTGAGCTCCCTGTTTTCTCTGTACGGTACACTGAGCTCCCTGTATATCTCTGTACGGTACACTGAGCTCCCTGATTTCTCGTTGTCGGTACACTGAGCTCCCTGTATATCTCTGTACGGTACACTGAGCTCCCTGTTGTATTCTCTGTACGGTACAATGAGCTCCCTGTATATCTCTGTACGGTACACTGAGCTCCCTGATTCTTCGTACGGTACACTGAGCTCCCTGTATTTCTCTGTACGGTACACTGAGCTCCCTGTATTCTCCGTTACGGTCACTGAGCTCCCTGTATATCTCTGTATGGTACACTGAGCTCCCTGTATTTCTCCGTACGGTACACTGAGCTCCCTGTATATCTCTGTACGGTACACTGAGCTCCCTGTATTTCTCTGTACGGTACACTGAGCTCCCTGTTATTTCTCGTACGGTACACTGAGCTCCCCTGTATATTCTGTACGGTACACTGAGCTCCCTGTAATCTCTGTAGGTACATGAGCTCCCTGTATCTCTTACGGTACACTGGCTCCCTGTATTCTCTTCTGTACGGTACACTGAGCTCCCTGTATATCTCTGTACGGTACACTGAGCTCCCTGTTATTTCTCGCGGTACACTGAGCTCCCTGTATTCTCTGTACGGTACACTGAGCTCCCTGTATTCTCTGTACGGTACACTGAGCTCCTGTATTTCTTGTAGGTTACACTGAGTCCCTTTATTCTCGTGTACGGTACACTGAGCTCCCTGTATATTCTCTGTACGGTACACTGAGCTCCCTGTATTATCTCTGTACGGTACACTGAGATCCCTGTAGTTTCCGTCGGTACACTGAGCTCCCTGTATATCTGTACGGTACACTGAGCTCCCTGTATATCTCTGTACGGTACACTGAGCTCCCTGTATTTCTCGTATACGGTACACTGAGTCCCTGTATTTCTCGTGCGGTACACTGAGCTCCCTGTATATCTCTGTACGGTACACTGAGCTCCCTGTATTCTCCGTACGGTACACTGAGCTCCCTGTATTCCTGTACGGTCACTGAGCTCCTGATTTCTGTACGGTACACTGAGCTCCCTGTATATCTCTGTACGGTACACTGGCTCCCTTATTCTCTGTACGGAACTGAGCTCCCTGAATCTCGTACGGACTGGCTCCCATGTATATCTCTGTACGGTACACTGAGCTCCCTGTATATCTCTGTACGGTACACTGAGCTCCCTGTATTCTCTGTACGGTACACTGAGCTCCCTGTATATCTCTGTACGGTACACTGAGCTCCCTGTATATCTCGTACGGTACATGACTCCCTGTATTTCTCTGTACGGTACACTGAGTCCCTGTATTCTCTGTAGGTACACTGAGCTCCCTGTATATCTCTGTAGGTACACTGAGCTCCCTGTATTTCTCCGTACGGTACACTGAGCTCCCGTATATCTCGTAGGTACACTGAGCCCTGTATTTCTCTGTATGGTACACTGAGCTCCCTGTATATCTCTGTACGGTACACTGAGCTCCCTGTATTTCTCTGTATGGTACAATGAGCTCCCTGTATTTCTCTGTATGGTACACTGAGCTCCCTGTATATCTCTGTACGGTACACGACTCCCTGTATATCTCGTAGGTCACTGAGCTCCCTATATTTCTCTGTATGGTACACTGAGCTCCCTTATTTCTTAGTCTTCGTATCTCGTAGGTACACTGAGCTCCCTGTATATCTGTACGGACAATGAGCCCTGTATTTCTCTGTACGGTACACTGAGCTCCCTGTATATCTCATGTAGGTTACACTGAGCTCCCTGTATATTTCTGTACGGTACACTGAGCTCCCTGTAATCTCTGTACGGTACACTGAGCTCCTGTATTCTCTGTACGGTACACTGAGCTCCTTGTAGTTCTCTGTACGTACACTGATCCTGATATCTCTGTAGTACACTGAGCTCCAGCTGTATTTCTCCTGTACGGTACATGAGCTCCCTGTATATCTCTGTACGGTACCATGAGCTCCCTGTATTTCTCTGTTACGGTACACTGAGGCCCTGTATTTCTCTGTACGGTACACTGAGCTCCCTGTATTTCTCCGTACGGTACACTGAGCTCCCTGTATATCTCTGTACGGTACACTGAGCTCCCTGTATATCTCTGTACGGTACACTGAGCTCCTTCTGTTTTCTCGTACGGTACACTGAGCTCCCTGTATATCTCTGTACGGACACTGAGCTCCCTGTATATCTCTGTACGGTAAACTGAGCTCCCTGTTCTTATCTATCGGTACAACTGAGCTCCCTGTATTTCTCTGGCGTACACTGAGCTCCCTGTATATCTCTGTACGGTACACTGAGACTCCCTGTATTTCTCCGTACGGTACCACTGAGCTCCCTGTATTCTCTGTACGGTACACTGAGCTCCTGTATTTCTCGTACGGTACAACTGAGCTCCCTGATATCTCTGTACGGTACACTGAGCTCCCTGTATTTCTCTGTACGTGTACATGAGCTCCCGTATTTCTCCTGTACGGTACACTGAGCTCCCTGTATATCTCTGTACGGTACACTGAGCTCCCTGTATATCTCTGTACGGTACACTGAGCTCCCTGTATATATCTGTACGGTACACTGAGCTCCCTGTATTTCTCTGACGGTACAACTGAGCTCCCTGTATTTCTCTGTACGGTACACTGAGTCCTGTATATCTCTGTACGGTACACTGGCTCCTGTATTTCTGTACGTACACTGAGCTCCCTGATTTCTTGTATGGTACACTGAGCTCCCTGTTATCTCTGTATGGTACACTGAGCTCCCTGTATTTCTCGTACGGTACACTGAGCTCCCTGTATATCTCCGTATGGTACACTGAGCTCCCTGTATTCTCTGTATGTACACTGAGTCCCTGTTATCTTGTACGGTACACTGAGCTCCCTGTATTCTCTGTATGGTACAATGAGTCCCTGTATTTCTCGTATGGTACACTGAGCTCCCTGTATATCTCTGTACGGTACACTGAGTCCCTGTATATCTCTGTATGTACTGAGCTCCTTATTTCCTGTATGGTACAAGCTCCCTATATCTGTACGATACACTGAGCTCCTGTATTTCTCTGTACGGTACACTGAGCTCCCTGTATAATATCCTGTACGGTACACTGAGCTCCTGTATATCTTGTATGGTACACTAAACTCCCTGTATTCTTTGTATGGTACATGAGCCTCCTATATATTTCTCTGTACGATACACTGAGCCCTGTGGCTTCATTGGTACCCATTCCTCTGAATGCTGACAATACAAAGGTGCCATATGGTTCAACACAGTAAAAATCTGCACTTTTGGTATTTTTCTGTTATTGAAGCACTAGATGGCACATAAATTAAAGGATACAGAGATGAGTAGCTAAAAAATATTGTTCTGCTCTTTTACCACCGTTCTGTGGCTCTGCAACCCTTATTAAAACAGCTCAGCTTTATTGTCAATACAGGAGCAACAGGTATTGCAGTTAAGTCCCTGAAATATTTGCCCAATCTCCTTAATAAAATCTGGTAAACAGCTGGTTGGTCAACCTGTGGCTGAATAGTCAGACATTGATTGTGACCAGATTAAAGGATAACTAAGGTAGAAACATCAATCAATGAAAAGCTTCTATAGCTGTACATCTCACGTTTAAATCCCATCAGAAAGCTTGTGTATTAGAATATTTTTGAACAATGGGTTTTGCTGTTTAGATTCAGGCCAATCCAAATTGGACAGAAGATGTTGAAGATATGAATGAGTGTGTTGTAGCCAAAATATACCAATCAATTGCACCATGTTGTAGTATATATTTATTAAGAAAATCTGATTGGTTCTATGTACAGTCTCATGGTGCCCTATTCTAAAGCCTTGGAGCTAGGGCTGGTAACCAAGTGATCAATTAGCCAGATCACAGTATAAAATATTTATACAGATTTAGTAACACAGAGTAGAAATCTGGGATATAAACAACTAATCAGTCTGTGCCATTTCCCACTCTAGCTCAAGCACCAGCATTACTTACATGGTAGCTCCGCCCCTAAGCCTGAAGCCACGCCTATGTAGTGCAGTGGCAATAGGCAGCTATTGTGGAACGTTGAACTGCAACGTTCGATCCGGTAGGTGGCAGGCTGAGCCTCTCTCCAGTTTAAACTCCAACAAAAGGGAACAGAGAAAGTACAAAGATCAGGAGTCGAGGAGTTGGGGAAGATCAGGAAGCCGGGAGGAGCAGCAGTGACGGGATCAGGGGTGGAGGCTGAGCTGCAAGGAGTAGGCGGCATTGTGGACCCCAGCAGCAACCAACTCTTTAGTGCCATGAATCAGGGACCAATTGCATTGGCAGCTCCCAGAGGTGCCCTCCATCTGCCATGAGCCAGGGATCAGAATCACCAGCAGCAGCCACTAGCCTTGGGGATTCACTGAGAGAGGAAGAGGAGCTGCCAGCCTGTCAGAGGTGAGAGGGTTTGTGCTGCTCTGGGTAAGTGGGGGGGTGTGATAATAGGGTCAGTGTGTGTGCAAGGGAGGGGGTCTCCTTCTACTTTACACATTGTTGGGGGGGAGATACCATATGCTAAAATGGAAGTGGAAATCATATACTCACTCAGTAGATGGAGAAGTTTATAGATCCATTGATTACAATGTCCAACCCCCTCTGTAGAGGTTCTGCAGCAGGAACATCCATTGGATCTTGGTGACACTTCCCTACAAGTCCCAAGAGGTTCTGCAGCAGGAACATCCATTGGATCTTGGTGACACTTCCCTACAAGTCCAAGAGGTTCTGCAGCAGAAACATCCATTGGATCTTGGTGACACTTCCCTACAAGTCCAAGAGGTTCTGTAGCAGAAACATCCATTGGATCTTGGTGACGCTTCCCTACAAGTCCAAGAGGTTCTGCAGCAGGAACATCCATTGGATATTGGTGACACTTGTGACACTTCCCTACAAGTCCAAGAGGTTCTGTAGCAGAACATCATTGGATTGTGTGACGCTTCCCTACAAGTCCAAGAGGGTCTGCAGCAGCCCCAGTGCACATTCATTCTACTAACAAGAAACTCCAGCAATTTCCCACTTCAATAGCTAGGGAAGGGGGGTAATACAAGCCCATTCACATCTCACCCAGTGCTTGGAAGGAGATGAATCAGAGACGACGGAGGATGGGATGTGTAAATTGTCATTTTACTGGATTTAGTTCAACATTTATATGAATGAACAGACCAGGGGGTCTTGTTGACTGACATGGGACTTTCTCTATTCCCCTAATTGCTAGAAATGTTTGGTTACAGTTAACACTAATGTGATTTTGTCCCCATTGTTGCTCTAATTTAAGCTTTGACTACAGCTCCCAGCATCCTTTAGAGCCAATTCCCATGAAGTTCTAAGCCGCACTGAGCTGCAACTTAAATTTATATTTCATTACATGATTTTTGTAAGACTTGTAAGAGAGTCTCGTTAGGCTGCTAGTAAGAAATTAAAGGGCAAGTTCTGGGTAGTTTTGCTACATTTGTATGTTATTCTCTCTGCACTCACGTCAGACTCCTCCATACTAATAGATTGTGTGATAAGGTAATTAGATTGTAAGCTCTTTGGGACATGGCCTGACGTCAGTGGATAAACTAATTGCCAAGAGCAGCTCTATAAGGAAATCAATACCATTGTTGTGCAGCACAGAGTGACACTATTTCGCCCTGTTGAATTGTGGGGGATTTGTTGACAAATCATATTAATGGTGGGATATAAAGATCTGAGAATATGACAGGACAGTGATAGTAACCTTGTGTATCCAGGAAATGAACAGGGCTGGGATTTCAATCTATCTGGGACATTTCTTTGGGAAACCCACCCACATATTCCTACACTCTTTATAAAGCCCCTTACAGTCAGGGCTGACAGTGACCAAGTGTGAGTCGTGTGCGGGTTTCATGTGGGCATTTACCTGTCCAATCCCACTCCCAGTACATAAACTGAGTCACTGTCTGTAGTCATCTACTACAGCATCACTGGGGGTTGTCGTTTGTTAAGATATTGGTGATAGTCCATATGGATTTATGTTTAGACTAAGTGGAATATTGCTGTTTATCACACAGAACTTTCCTTACTTGCATTAATACAAGAAAAAGAGTTGCCATGGTGTTCTACATCTAAAACAGGAATTTTGCCCTTTCCTTCCAAAACGACCAAAAATTGTCATTTGGATGATTTTTGGTTTTCTACTAGTCCGCGCTTGTCTGTGTGTGGCCAATATAAGGCACGGCCCACACGGCCCGATATTTCACCCTGGTAGTAAACGTCATCACAATATTTAATGATCAATTCAACTGCGACCGACAGATTCAGTCGAATATTGGATGTGTTGGTCAACATGTGGTCAATTTGCTCTATTGTAATTCTTTCAATAGGTACAACGGCCGTCAATCATGACCAAATGGCGCCCACAGCTCTTTTCCTTCTCACCAATCAGTTTATTGACCAATAGTGTGACGGTCTGGATGGTAGGTACAGATTGTGTACCAGGCCTGGTTAGTTCTCCGTTTCCCAGGATTCAGTGCAATCCTTTGGGTGGTTAGGACTTGATTGCTTGATTTGATAAATGTACAATTTGTAGGAAAATATAAATATTGGAAATAAGAGAAAATCCAGGTACTTGGGATTGCAGAAGTGTCCAAGGGTGGAATGCGAACTCATGACGCAGGGCTACAAGGCATCAGTGCTCCACTGAGCCACCGTGCTGCCCACACGTTGCACCACTGTGCACAAGGGGACAATCCACATTAACTATTAAATCTAATGATCATTAGTGATATCATTGTTGATATAATATTTCAGTAGTATAGATAATAAACGGATCCTTATTCTCTGTCTTATTTTGTAAATTACACCCACACCAGTAAGATTGGATCGTACCAGACCTTGCGGGGAGGATAGTGGTGCCTAACCAGCTAACAGTAGGCGTCTCGGGAACACATAGACGGAGCACGGATGTGAATCCATCATAAAGAGTTACGTGCTAATGAGGCCATTTGTCCTGCTGCTTCTTAGAAACATGAAATACTGGACAACAAGATTGGTAATCAGCATGGGTCAATCCCTCCCAGATTACTCCTTCTCCCCACAGATTTCAAAACGTTACGTGGAACAGCTGTGTGGTTTGTGTGACGTGGTTGATAAAGTTTCAGTTCTATTCTATTAATAGCTGCAGCAAATAGAAGTGAATAAGAGAAAAATATATATTGGGTTAGAGTTAATATAGAGATGACCTATAAGACCATAAGGGGTAACCCTGAGATATATTACTAACATCCACACATTAAAAGAGGTCATGAGTAGATGTGACTGCCCACTCCCTAGATTGTTGGGTCAGACATGCCGGTTGTTCATCAAGGAAATTCACCAATCAGGAGGGGTAGTGAAAAGATTTTTTTATTGACTTTAACAAGGTAAATCTTTAGTTAGAATTTATAGAAATACAAGTGATGCATCATTTTATCAGCATTGGGTAAGTTTGGGTTTACGGTAGGACTTATCCTTTAATAATGTCTCACATAAACTGTAAAGTTTGAATTTGAATAAAGGGGAAATGTCCTCCTCTCTTCCATGGAAGGAAATGTGTTATTTATTATAGACATTAGAGTTTATATTCCCTCATGTCAACACAGCAGGCAGTTAAAGGGCATTTTATCTGTATCGCGAGGTCTGTTAATTGGGTGCTTGTTTGTTAGGAGGTAGGGGAGTCTATCGTCTGGGGATGGTAGAATAGAAAACATAGGCAGCTGACCTTTCCCAACAGATTTTTTTTTTTTGCAAAATTGTCTGTTTGGACAATCGGACCTGTTGATAAATTACCTGATCACACACCTATAAATACAAGAACGATTGTCCGGGTTTAAAAATCCGATCACGTATATAAATACGAGAAAGAATGTTTAGTAAAAACTTCTATAACGTATATAAATACGAGAATGATTGTCCAGGTGTAGAATTATCAAATCATGCATATATACACGGGAACGATTGACGCGGTGTATAAAACATTGATCACACAATAAATACCAGACGAGGGTTTGTTATATTGGTAAAAATTACCGATTCTAGGCCTATGTATAGTGAGAACGAGTGTCAGGTATAAGAATCTGTGCATATAATACAAGAACGATCCAGTGGGGTAAAAAACCCCCGATTCACCAATATAAATACAAGAACGATCAGTGGGTGTTGTAAAAAAACCCCCGATCACGCATATAAATACAAGAACGATCAGTGGGGTAAAAAAACCCCGACCACGCATATAAATACAAGAACGATCAGTGGGGTAAAAAACCCCGATCACGCATATAAATACAAGAACGATCAGTGGGGTAAAAACACCCGATCACACATATAAATACAAGAAAGATCAGTGGGGTAAAAACCCCCGATCACGCATATAAATACAAGAACGATCAGTGGGGTAAAAACACCCGATCACACATATAAATACAAGAACGATCAGTGGGGTAAAAACACCCGATCACGCATATAAATACAAG
>CM033469.1:388418603-388436137 GCA_019447015.1 Hymenochirus boettgeri | reverse complement strand
CGATCACGCATATAAATACAAGAACGATCAGTGGGGTAAAAACACCCAATCACGCATATAAATACAAGAACGATCAGTGGGGTAAAAACACCCGATAACGCATATAAATACAAGAACGATCAGTGGGGTAAAAACACCCGATCACGCATATAAATACAAGAACGATCAGTGGGGTAAAAACACCCGATCACGCATATAAATACAAGAACGATCAGTGGGGCCCCCAATCACACATATAAATACAAGAACGATCAGTGGGGTAAAAACACCCGATCACACATATAAATACAAGAACGATCAGTGGGGTAAAAACCCCCGATCACGCATATAAATACAAGAACGATCAGTGGGGTAAAAACACCCGATCACACATATAAATACAAGAAATATTCTGGGGGGAAAATAATCTTCTCAATTTTTACCGGGGGGGCGAACAGAGGAGTGCTAGGTGGCTCTGCAACAAACCCTTTATTAAAACAGCTCCAGGCTTTAAAGAAAATTTATTAATGTAAGTCGGGTCAAACAGGATCAACCATTACAAGTAATAGTGTGGGAAAAGTAACGGGTATATAGGCATGGGTCGGCGCGAGGACATGTAGAGTGCGGGTAATGGGAGGGGCCACATCAAATCCTAAAGTAAATCATGGTTAAAGAAAGGACGCTAGCTCGTTTAGTCACGCTATTAAGTGCATGAATAGTGAACATGATTGTGACCAGTTAAAAGGTACTAAAGGTAGAACATAATCAATCTGAAAAGCTTCTACTAGCTGTCATCTCACGTTTAAAATCCATCAGAAAGCTGTGTAATTAGATATATTTTTGAACAATGGGGTTTTGCTGTTTAGATTCAGGCCAAAATCCAAATTGGACCAGAAGATTGTTGAAGATTATGAATGATGTGTGTAGCCAAAATCTACCAATCACATTGCACCATGTTGTAGTATATATTTATTAAGAAAATCTGATTGGTTCTATGTACAGTCTCACTGGTGCCCTAATTCTAAAGCCTTTGGATGCTAGGGGCGGTAACCAAGTGATCAATTAGCCAGATCACAGTATAAAATATTTATACAGATTTAGTAACACAGAGTGAATCTGGGATATAAACAATTATTCAGTCTGTGCCATTTCCCACTCTAGCTCAAGCACCAGCCATTCCATTACATGGTAGCTCCGCCCCTAAGCCTGAAGCCACGCCTATGTAGTGACAGTGGCAATAGGCAGCTATTGTGGAACGTTGTAACTGCAACGTTCGATCCGGTAGGTGGCAGTGCTGAGCCTCCTCTCCAGGTTTAAACTCCAAACAAAAGGGAACAGAGAAAGTACAAAGATCAGGAGCTGAGAGTTGGGGACAGATCAGAAGCCGGTGAAGAGCAGCAGTGACTGGGATCAGGGGTGGAGGCTGAGCTCAAGGAGTAGGCGGCATTGTGGACCCCAGCAGCAACCAACTCTTTAGTGCCATGAATCAGGGACCAATTGCATTGGCAGCTCCCAGAGGTGCCCTCCATCTGCCATGAGCCAGGGATCAGAATCACCAGCAGCAGCCACTAGCCTTGGGGATTCACTGAGAGAGGAAGAGGAGCTGCCAGCCTGTCAGAGGTGAGATGGGTTTGTGCCCTGCTCTGGTTAAGTGGGGGCTGTGAGAATAGGGTCAGTGTGTGTGCAAGGGAGGGGGTCCTTCTACTTTACACATTGTTGGGGGGGAGATACCATATGGCTAAACTGGAAGTGGAAATCATATACTTCACTCAGTAGATGGAGAAGTTTATAGGATCCATTGATTACAATGTCCAACCCCCTCTGTAGAGGTTCTGCAGCAGGAACATCCATTGGATCTTGGTGACACTTCCCTACAAGTCCCAAGAGGTTCTGCAGCAGGAACATCCATTGGATCTTGGTGACACTTCCCTACAAGTCCAAGAGGTTCTGCAGCAGAAACATCCATTGGATCTTGGTGACACTTCCCTACAATCCAGAGGGTTCTGTCAGCAGAAACATCCATTGGATCTTGGTGACGCTTCCCTACAAGTCCAAGGTTTCTGCAGCAGACATCCATTGGATCTTGGTAGACACTTCCCTACAAGTCCAGAGGTTCTGTAGCAGAACATCCATTGGATCTTGGTGACCTCTTCCCTACAAGTCCAAGAGGTTCTGCAGCAGCCCCAGGTGCACATTCATTCTACTAACAAGACACTCCAGCAATTATTCCCACTTCAATAGCTGAAGGGAAGGGGGTAGATACAAGCCCATTCACATCATCACCCATGCTTGGAAGGAAGATGAATCGAGACAGGACGGGTGTGTAAATTGTCATTTACTAACTGGATTTAGTTCACATTTTCTATGAATGAACAAACCAGGGGGTCTCTGTTGACTGACATGGGACTTTCTCTATTCCCCTAATTGCTAGAAATGTTTGGTTACAGTTTAACACTATGTGATTTTTCCCATTGTTGCTCTAATTTAAGCTTTGACACAGCTCCCAGCATCCTCTTAGAGCCAATTCCCATTGGAAGTTCTAAGCCGCACTGAGCTGCAACTTAAATTTATATTTCATTACATGATTTTGAAGACTTGTAAGAGAGTCTCGTTAGGCTGCTTAGTAGAAATTAAAGGGCAAGTTCTGGGTAGTTTTGCTACATTTATGTTTTCTCTCTCATCTCGACTCACGTCGACTTCCTCCATACTAATCATTGTGTGATAAGGTAATTAGATTGTAAGCTCTTGGGACATGGCCTGACGTCAGTGTATACTAAAATTGCCAAGAGCAGCTCTATAAGGAAATCAATACCATTGTTGTCGGCACAGATGTGACACTTATTTCGCCCTGTTGAATTGTGGGGGATTTGTTGACAAATCATATAATGGTGGGATATAAAGATCTGAGAATATGACAGGACATTGATAGTAACCTTGTTATCCAGGAAATGACAGGCTGGGATTTCAATCTAATCTGGGACATTTCTTGGGAAACCCACCCACATATTCCTACACTCTTTATAAAGCCCCTTACAGCTCAGGGCTGACAGGTGACCACTGTGGAGTCGTGCGGGTTTCATGTGGGCATTTACCTGTCCAATCCCACTCCCAGTACATAACGGAGTCACTGTCTGTAGTCTCTACTACAGCTAATCACTGGGTTGTCGTTTGTTTACAGATATTGGTGATAGTCATATGGATTTATGTTTTACTTGGTGAATATTGCTGTTTATTCACACAGAACTTCCTTTACTTGCATTAATACAAGAAAAAGAGTTGCCATGGTGTTTCTACACATCAAAACAGGAATTTGGCCTTTTCCTTCCAAAACGACCAAAATTGTCCATTGGATGATTTTTGGTTTTCTACTAGTCCGCGCTTGTCGGTGTGTGGCCAATATAAGGCACGGCACACCACGGCCCGATATTTCACCCTTGTAGTAAAACGTCATCACAATATTTAATGATCAATTCAACTGCGACCGACAGATCTCAGTCGAATATTGGATGTGTTGGTCAACATGTTGGTCATTTTGCTCTGATTGTATTTCTTTCAATAGGCTAACGGCCTCAATCATGACCAAATGGCGCCCACAGCTCTTTTCCTTCTACCCCACCCATCAGTTTTATTGACCAATATGTGACGGTCTGGATGGTAGGTACAGATTTTGTACCAGGCCTGGTTATTTCTCCGTTCTCCCAGGTTCAGTGCAATCCTTTTGGGTGGTTAGGACTTGATTTGATAAATGTACAATTTGTAGAAAATATAAATATTGGAATATAAGAAAATCCAGGTACTTGGCATTGCGAGAGTGTCCAAGGGTGGAATCGAACTCATGACCGCAGGCTACAAGGCATCAGTGCTAACCACTGAGCCACCGTGCTGCCCACACGTCTGCCCACTGTGCACAAGGGGACAATCCACATTACAATATTAAATCTAATGATAATTAGTGATATCATTGTTGATAATATTTCAGTAGATAGAAATCGGATCCTTATTCTCTGTCTTATTTTGTCAACTTACACCACAACAGTAAGATTGGATGTACACGACCTTGCGGGGAGGATAGCGGTGCCTAACCAGCTAACAGTAGGCGTTCTGGGAACACATAGACGGAGCACAGGATGTGAATCACATAAAGGATTACGTGCTAATGAGGCCATTTGTCCTGCTGCTTCTTAAGAAAACATGAAACTACTTGGACAACAAGATTGGTAATCAGCAATGGTTCAATCCCTCCCAGATACTCCATCCTCCCCACAGATTTCAATACGTTACGTGAACAGCTGTGTGGTTTTGTGACGTGGTTTGATAAATGTTTCAGTTCTATGTCTATTAATAGCTGCGACAAACTAGAAGTGAAATAAGAGAAATATATATTGGGTTGAGTTAATATAGAGGATGACCTATAAGACCATATGGGTAACCCTGAGATATATTACTAACATCACACATTAAAGAGGTCATGATGTCATAGTGACTGCCCACTCTCCTAGATTGTTGAGGTCAGACATGCCGGTGTGATTCATCAGGAAATTCACCAATCAGTGAGGGGTAGTGAAAAGTATTATTGACTTTTAACAAGTATATCTTTAGTTAGAATTTATAGAATACAAGTGATGCATCATTTTAATCAGCATTGGGTAAGTTTGGGTTTACGGTAGGACTTATCCTTTAATAATGTCTCACATAACTGTAAAGTTTGAATAAAAGGGGAAATGTCCTCCTCTCTTTCCCATGGAAGGAAATGTGTTATTTTATAGCATTAGAGTTTTATTCCCCCTCATGTCAAACAAGCAGGCAGTTAAGGGCATTTTATCTGATTATCGCGAGGTCTGTTAATTGGTTGCTTGTTTGTTAGGAGGTAGGGAAGTCTATCGTCTGGGGATGGATAGAAACCATAGGCAGCTGACCTTTCCCAACAGATTTTTTTTTTTTTTTGCAAATTGTCTGTTTTGGACAATCGGACCTGTTGATAATTACACCTGATCACACATATAAATACAGAACTTGTCCGGGTTAAAAATCCGATCACGTATATAAATACGAGAAAGAATGTTTAGGTAAAAACTTCTAATAACGTATATAAATACGAGAATGATTGTCCGGGTAGAAATCAGATCATGCGTATATACACGGAAACGATTGGACGGGATAAAAACATTGATCACACATATAAATACCAGAACGATTGGTCAGGGTAAAAAATACCCGATTAGGCATATGTATAGAGAACGATTGTTCAGTATAAGAATCTGTGCATATGAAAAAGAACATCAGTGGGGTAAAAACCCCCGATCACGCATATAAATACAAGAACGATCAGTGGGGTAAAAACCACCCGATCACGCATATAATACAAGAACGATCAGTGGGTAAAAACCACCCATCACGCATATAAATACAGAACATCAGTGGGTAAAAACACCCGATCACGCATATAAAACAAGAACGATCAGTGGGTAAAAACACCCCGATCACCATATAAATACAAGAAGATCAGTGGTAAAAACCCCCGATCACGCATAAATACAAGAACGATCAGTGGGGTAAAAACCCGATCACACATATAAATACAAGAACGATCAGTGGGGTAAACACCCGATCACGCATATAAATACAAGAACGATCAGTGGGGTAAAAACACCCGATCACGTATAAATACAAGAACGATCAGTGGGGTAAAAACCACCCGATCACGCATATAATACAGAACGATCATGGGGTAAAAAAAACCCGACCACGCATATAAATACAAGAACGATCAGTGTGGTAACAACCCCGATCACGCATATAAATACAAGAACGATCATTGGGGTAAAAACACCCGATCACACATTAAATACAAGAATGATCAGTGGGTAAAACACGGATCACAGCATATAAATACAAGAACGATCAGTGGGGTAAAAAACACCCGATCACACATATAAAATACAAGAACGATCAGTGGGGTAAAAACACCCGATCACGCATAAAATACAAGAACCAGTGGGGTAAAACACCGCATCACGACTATAAATACAAGAACGATCAGTGGGGTAAAAACACACCCGTCACACGCATAAAATACAAGAACGATCATGGGGTAAAAACACCCGATCACGCATAAATACAAGAACGATCAGTGGGTAAAACACCCATCACGCATATAAATACAAGAACGATCAGTGGGGTAAAACACCCGATCACGCATATAAATACAAGAACGATCAGTGGGGTAAAACACCCGATCACGCATATAAATACAAGAACGTCATGGGGTAAAAACACCCGATCACGTCATATAAATACAAGACGATCAGTGGGGTAAAAACACCCGATCACGCATATAAATACAAAACGTCAGTGGGGTAAAACACCGATCACGATAAAACAAAACGATCAGTGGGGTAAAAACACCCGATCACGCTATAAATCACAGAACGATCAGTGGGGTAAAACACCCGATCACGCATATAAATACAAGAACGATCAGTGGGGTAAAAACCCAATCACGCTATAAATACAAGAACGATCAGTGGGTGTAAAAACACCCATCACGCATATAATACAAACGATCAGTGGGGTAAAAACACCCGATCACGCATATAAATACAAGAACGATCAGTGGGGTAAAAACACCCGATCACACATATAAATACAAGAACGATCAGTGGGGTAAAAACACCCGATCACGCATATAAATACAAGAACGATCAGTGGGGTAAAAAACCCCATCCGCATATAAATACAAAACGATCAGTGGGGTAAAAAACACCGATCACGTCCATATAATACAAGAACGATCAGTGGGGTAAAAACAACCCGATCACACATATAAATACAAGAACGATCAGTGGGGTAAAAACACCCGATCACGCATAAAATACAAGAACGATCAGTGGGGTAAAACCCCGATCACACATATAAATACAGAACGATCAGTGGGGTAAAACACCCGATTCACGCATATAAATACAAGAACTCAGTGGGGTAAAAACACCCGATCACATAAAATAAATACAAGAACATCAGTGGGGTAAAAACACCCGATCCGCGGTATAAATACAAGAACGATCAGTGGGGTAAAAACACCCGATCACGCATATAAATACAAGAACGATCAGTGGGGTAAAAACACCCGATCACGCGTATAAATACAAGAACGATCGATACCTGACAATGCATATGAATAGGAGAAAGATTGGTTGGGTAAAAATAGCCGATCACGCATATAAATATGAAAACGATTGTTCGGGTAAAAGTTTCCAATCGCGCATATGAATAGGAAAACGGTTGGTCGGGTAAAAGTATCTGGTTGCACATTCAGGTAGGAAAGGTGGTTGGGCGCCATGATCATTCTTTTTACATTAGGGATTTGTTTGTTGCGTCTTGTTAGTGTGCTATCGGGAATTTTACAGTTGACCGTTTGAATTTATCCTGAAAAACGCAAGTGGGTCAGGTGGATTATTTTCCATCTCCCTTATCTTCCGGTCTATTGCAATATGGTACATTTTGATTGGTCTTCCTTGTATGGCCTGCTTTAGGCCCAATAATACCTGGATGTTGGTGCTTGTATGATCAGTTATCAGACTGCTGTAAGAGGAGTCTGTCAATCACATCACCTGTTTAACGGCTGTCGGTTCTGCATCTACACAATTGCGCTCATCCAATGGACGTTCCGTCTGTCTGTTATGGATCTGCTGTTTCAGTTGTTTAGTTGGAAAATTATCTGTACGTCTGTGGGCGCAGTTTAGTGTCTGTGTCCTGTGTGTTCTTATGGTTTGTCTTTGCCTATGTATATATTGTTTAACTTAGCTCCATTATAAGCCAATGGCTTGAATCCAACTAGAAGAAAACAAAGAAATGACATCACTTCTGTCTCCAGGCAACTGCATAGCAACAGTTGTTCTTCCCGTGCAACCTAAAAGGAGAAATGGAATTCAAAGACAGTCAGCAGATAAGGAGAGTAAAGTAAACACATGTGGACGGCTTTACATTTAATTCGTTTCCATCCCACTTTATTCTATATAGTCCATACCCCGAACCAGCATAGTAAGTTCACTAAGGATCTTACAGTCATGTGTATATGACATCAGATATTTTTGTTTATCTATCTGTCTGTCTATTGGTTCATCTGCATGTCTATCTTTCTATCGATCATCTTTATGAGAGATGACAAATTCTGTGGAACTGAAATTCGATTAGAAACCAATAAAAACCATTGGGGGAGATTTTTTAATTTGTGCCAAATTGTAATTTTTACCTGTTCATACGACATATTAAATCCCCGCATCACATTATGACTAAATTCTGCAAAGTTCTGCCCTTCGAAAATCCAAAAGTTTAAACGGATCAGCGAATTATAAAAACTCTTACCTGGAAAATTCAATTTTATCTATCTATCTATCTCTATCTACCTATCTAGTTATCTATATATCTATCTATCATCTATCTATCATATATCTATCTATCATCTATCTATCATATATCTATCTACCTACCTATCTATCTATCTATTGTCCTATCTATCTATAATCTATTGCTCTATCTATCTATCTATCTATCTATAATCTATTGCTCTATCTACCTACCTATCTATTTATTATCTACTGTATTATCTATTGTACTATCTATCTCTCTATTATATATTGTCCTATATCTATTTATCTACGGTATCTATCTATCGTCTATTGTTCTATCTATCTATCTATCATCTATTGTTCTATCTATCTATCATCTATTGTCCTATCTATTTATCTATCTATCATCTATCTACCTATCTATCTATTGTCCTATCTATCTATCTATCTATAATCTATTGCTGTATCTATCTACCTATCTATCTAATCTATCTATAATCTATTGCTCTATCTATCTATCTATCTATAATCTATTGCTCTATCTACCTACCTATCTATCTATCTATTTATTATCTACTGTATTATCTATTGTACTATGTATCTCTCTACTATCTATTGTCCTATATCTATTTATCTACGGTATCTATCTATCGTCTATTGTTCTATCATCTATTGTTCTATCTATCTATTATCTATTGTCCTATCTATCTATCTATCTATCTATCTATCTATCTATCTATAATCTATTGCTCTATCTATCTATCTACCTATCTATCTATTATCTATTGTAATATCTATCTCTATTATCTATTGTCCTATCTATCTATCTATCTATCTATCTACGGTATCTATCAATCGTCTATTGTCCTATCTATCTATCTATTATCTATTGTTCTATCTATCTATTATCTATTGTCCTATCTATCTATCTATATATCTGTCTATCTATCTGTCTATCTATCATCTATCTATCTATCATCTATTAATCTTTCTGTCTATCTATCCATCCATGTATCTATTCATCTACCCATAAGTATATTAATATAAATGTGTACAGAGCACCCTTTGCTCTAGGTGCAATACTGTGTGTGTCTGGTACTAGGCAATTATCAGCCTTGCCTTGTGATAAAACTTTACCTTTAGCTACACTGGCAGTGGACCAAGACTTGACTTTGAGTCTGTACAGGGATAGTTCTATAGAAAGTTCTGACGTTTCTGGGTGTTTTGCAGAGTAAACAATGCATATCCAGTAGCTATGGTCTGTAGGTTAACAGTGACTAATTGGCTGTGATTTCAATTGCTCCAAGTCCTCTACACTGTAAACCTTGGTTATTTGCTAGACGTGCTCCTTACTGTATCCACACACTGCAATTACTATTGGAATAGGCGGAATTGCACAATACAGTTCTCTCTGTGATTTACATGTTACATCTTTACTGGATTGGTGCATTAATGGCATGTCAGAAAAGAATGGTTGGATATAGGGATATAACCTACCCCTGTAGTGGATTTCTATGGGAGGAACTGTAAGATTATAGCCTTATAATCTTACAGTTCCAGGAGGAGAAGGAAACCAGAAGCCACAAAGGGGTAGGTTATAATAAATAATGCACCCCCAACTGTAAATTAAAGGGATATTACAAGTTACCTTGGAGTTCCGTGCGGCCTCGTGCTTTTATATGGTCACGGAACTCCTCAGTGACTTCTAATATACTTATAATTTACAGTTTGGGGTGAATTATCCACTATATTAGAATTACATCTTTTAATTGGACTTTAAACAACCTATAACCCCTAAAATGAAAGAATCCAATGAATGTATTAACCAGATATGTGCTTGTTATGCAATTACAAATAATTCTATGTTACAAAGTAAGGGGAACTAAAGCTAAAACTTAAAGAAGCCTGAATGAAGTGAATCCACTTTAAAGAAAACATTTTACAGGGATTAAAATATCAGTGGAAAAAACATTAGTTTTGAATATAGATAAAATGATTTATCTATATTACACACAAATTGTCTTTATTTTTGAACAATCCGTTGATTTCTTACCCTTTGCTATGCTTGGCTGTCGGTAGTGAGTTGCCATTTTAGGTTCTATAATGGTCATTCTTTTTCCCAGAATGCACCACATCCTTGGAATGTTCCTAACAGTAATTTCTACTGATTGGCTGTTGGATGGGTCAAACATGCTCAGATCTGTACTGAGCAACTGAATCAACCCAGGCACTGGGTCAAGGGCAAGACCATAACGGTCTCTACTAGGGGTCCTGCAAACAGGAAGTCAGTATTTAGGAAGAATTTATTTATACATAGAGAGGTCACTGGACAAATTTACACACATTTTTCTATGTGTTACACACGTTTACACAAATTATTCTATGTGTTACACATATTTGCACACATCCTACATGTAACGCTCCAGATTCACAAGTATTCCTTCAGTCCGAATACCCCAATCTACAACCACTATCTTCACCAATAGACAAGCCCCCATTTGCCTGGAGGCTAGATGCGCCTCACCAAACACGGTTGCCCCCTGGACTTAGAGTGCAAGGTATCCGAATTGGGTTGAAGTTTTAACAAGACATGGTAAATATGGATCGCCCACGTTGGCGAATGGCTGGCTGATTGTATGGTCTGTAATTGGCCACGTGATTGCGTTTGTTACTTTTATTTCTGGCTCCTAATTTGTCCCAATAGGCATCAAATACATACAATACGGCCGCGCACTCAGGTAGACAAAATCCAGCAGCTTGTTCAAAATGCAGTACAATTTATTCCACACATCATCAAGACAAAAGACAAGTGTACATCAGATCCATAGCCTTACGCGTTTCGAGCCGACTGCTCTTACTCATAGGCTTTTTTGTCCCCTCACATGTCATAGGCTAATTTGTCCCCTCACATGTCCAATTGACAAAATGACCAGTATCCATAATCCCGCCGAAGAAATGGCGATTCCATAACCTTAGTTGGCGAATTATATTGCCAAAGCTGTAATTTCATACAATTAAATCTGCTGGTATATGTCTTTTTACCGTATATGGGGACTATAATTGTATTGAGTTTTGATGAAACATCAGCCATGGGCCTTTCATTTCCATCTCAATGACGTGATTAGTTCCATGTCAGTAAGCACAGTAATTATTTGTAGTGTGGAGGCCTCTCTGTTTCTGTCACTGCAATGGGAATGAGTAAAATGGTTACTCACACACACAGACACTATTACCATATATACAGTATACTCTACGTGCTACACAGCCCAAGATAGGGGTGGGAGGTTCTGAATCTGTGGTCATACATACTAGTTCCTCCTTGTAATCTGCGGTTGGCACATGCTCAGTGCAGGAGAAAGCAGAAAGAGATCAAGTTACAGTGACTGAAGGAGGTATGGGAGGGACCACAGGGTTTTAATGGGGACTGGAAGGGGAGGGGCCATTGGGGCCCACAAGGAGGAGGAGACACAGGGAAGAGGGACTGTCACATGGTTTCAGAGCAGGAAGTGCAGGGGATTTGGTGATGCTGCTACCATATCACACATAATTAAAACTATGTAAAAAAAAAAAATGAAATTAATTGCAAAAATACTCAGAAAGCAATTCTGGTCAATTTACCTAAGGTAATTTTTGGACCACAGTTTCCCTTTAAGGTAGACCTGGGTTTGTGGTTCTTTCCATAAAGCTGTATTAGGGGAGGTCGCTATGTGGCTGTATCTAATTCCTTACCTTTTACTATTGCTAGTCTCATTGCACTGTCAGTAACTGTTCTAAAAACAGAAAAGAAAACCTGCAATTATCTCCGTATCCACACGATCTTCACTGTCTGTCTCTCCCTCTGAGCTACACCCTGCAGACATTATACTCAGTAACCATATTTACGCACTGGCAGAATAATAAAAACAGATGTTGCACAATAACAGGCTCATTGTAGTGATACCTACGGCTTGTACATTTATTTACATAGTAATAGGAACTTGTAAGAGACATGACCAAAAAATGCAACTGTACAGATTAAAGGCCTCCCCAACCCTATAGCTACAGGGTAATGTGCTCTTAGCTCTGCTGGGATCATGTAGGTATAAAGTCCCCAGACATATTAGTCATAGTCACATGTTTTAGTTGAATGTTTGGTACTCATGGTGAAAAACTGGATGGGCAAGGAAATGTCTAGCCACCTGTTACCACTTGGTGATGTCATAAGGTATAATCTATTGACTATGATTACATCACTGGGTAGGTTCACTCCACCCATATACAAATGTTGGAGGAAGAGCCTAGAGTGTCCACTTACCTACTCCAATGAACTTTTTCCACCTTACAATCTATTCCATTGATTGCTTATGTAATGAGGACCTTACAGTTTATAATGGCCTAATACCCCCACTTTCTGCCAGCAATGTTTCCTTGGGTGGGGATCTAAACCTAATCCGTTTGTGTATGGGTGGTTGGTCAGGTGTCCTTAATGATCGGCGGGTCTTGTGTGCTGTTGCCCACCAATACTTCGGTCAGTTGGTCTGCGGTTGTTTTTCAGCTCCAGGCCACCAACGGCAATTGTCCTTTCATCCGAATCATACAACTGCAGTGAACTGTCGGGCCAAATTATCTGGCCGTGTGTACCAGCCTTTACCTGAACTTTCCCTCACCAATCCAATTCCCTTCTATCCCTTAAAGGAATACTAACCTGTATGTTGTAAGTACATAAAATCTGAATCTATTATTCAAGGGAGTTGAGAATGTTCATTCCCACCTCCCTGTGAATAATAGAACGCCCGGGGAACACTCCAGCACTTACCTTACCAGCACTCCACTCGAGTCAGAAGAGAGGGACACAAAGCCGCACTCGAACTCGAGTTTGAGCCGAACTTTATGGGTTTGGACAAACTCGAACTATTTGAACTAATTTGAGCTCAAACTAGTTTGTTATTTCGGTCTCGCGTCTGTATTTTCGGTAATTATCAATTTACAGACCGTTCACTAAACCTGGAATGTATCATTCGGTAACCCTTTGGAAGTATCATTTGTTTTCGGTAACCCTTGAATGTACGGATCGTTTTCGCTAACCCTAAAATGTATCGTTCGCTAATCCTTCAATGTAGCCTTCAACTTTCCGTAACCCTCAAATTTATCTTTCAGTTTCGATAATCCACGAATTTATGGTTCTATTTTCGGTAACCCTCGAATGTATCGTTCTGTAACCCTCGAAAGTATCGTTCGGTAACCCTCGAAAGTATCGTTCGGTAACCCTCGAATGTATCGTTCGGTAACCCTCGAATGTATCATTCGGTAACCCTCGAATGTATCGTTCGGTAACCCTCGAATGTATAGTTTGGTAACCCTCGAAAGTATCATTCGGTAACCCTCGAAAGTATCGTTCGGTAACCCTCGAATGCATAGTTCGGTAACCCTCGAATGTATCGTTCGCTAACCCTCGAATGTATCGTTCGGTAACCCTCAAATGTATCGTTCGGTAACCCTCGAATGTATAGTTCGATAACCCTCGAAAGTATCATTCGGTAACCCTCGAAAGTATAGTTCTGTAACCCTCAAATGTATCGTTCGGTAACCCTCGAATGTATCGCTCGGTAACCCTCGAATGTATCGTTCGGTAACCCTCGAATGTATCGTTCGGTAACCCTCGAATGTATCGTTCGTAGACCCTCGAATGTATCGTTCGGTGACCCTCGAATGTATCGTTCGGTAACCCTCGAATGTATCGTTCGGGGACCCTCGAATGTATCGTTTGGTGACCCTCGAATGTATCGTTCGGTGACCCTCGAATGTATCGTTCGGTGACCCTCGAAAGTATCGTTCGGTGACCCTCGAACGATCGGTGGGCGCGCACTCATTCGGAAAACCAAGGTACACATAGTACCGATAAAGCCCCGATACTGTCAGCTCCAACGGTATTGGGGCTTTATCGGTACTGTGTGTACCTAGATTTACTTACAAGAGCTGCTGTCCAAGGTGCTCTTATTAGTTCTTCTGACTATATTGTGTGTATGATTGTTGTGATTATTGCTAACACACCCATACACCTGTAAGTTGGAATTGTAATAATATCCCTGTAATACCTAGCCTGATAGCATGGTAAGCATTTCATTAATTACACCATTAGCTGTACCCTAGTTCTGTTTGTCCTTAGAACTGGATGAACATTTTTCCAGGCAAATGTAATCAGACGTGGAGCATCCCTGCAGTGCTGTTAATGTGCAAATATATTGTTATAATAAACCAGACACTGCACCATGCTCAGCTCGCTCCAGAAATATGACAAATAGAGTTAGGGTTGTACTGCCAAATATAACAAAGTTCTAACATGGAGTGTATCGGAGATGTTTATCGCATTCCTTGCTATTAACATGGATTTCACTTGGACCCCCTCCAGGATACTAGTGGTACAATCCAAATTCCTATCATCTCTTGTTATGCTGTTCTCCCTACCTGTACCCCCTCAAGGTCTAAGAATATCAGGGTGTTTGTCTCTGATCATAATGGGTAGATAAAACCCTGTATCTCAGAGGGTAACTACCCTAATGTCAAGCACATAAACCCTATCAATTGACTCCTTCCAGCAGTGCTGGCTGAGCATTATGGGAGTTGTAGTTTTGAACAAACTAACCATTTAAACATAAAGAGTGGATTTCTCTATTTTCTGCTCTATGGATTGATCTATGTACTGGTCTATGTACATTGTTTCTTATTTTTGCTGATTCCCTCATGTCCGGTGGTGTGCCTCTGGATTGGAGAAAGGCTGATGTTATTCCAATATTCAAAAAGGGTAGTCGTTCACAGCCGGGTAATTACAGGCCTGTAAGTTTAACTTCAGTGGTGGGGAAGATCCTGGAAAGTTTAATAAGGGAACATGTTCTAGAGTATGTTTCAAGGACTGACATTATAAGTAGTAACCAGCATGGATTTAGGAGGAATAGATCTTGTCAAAATAACTTGCTTGGCTTTTATGAGGAAGTAAGTAGAAATTTAGACTCTGGTATAGCAGTAGATGTAGTTTACTTGGATTTTGCAAAGGCTTTTGATACAGTCCCCCATAGGCGACTAATGAATAAGCTAAGGTCTGTTGGTCTGGGGAGTCACATTTGTACATGGATAGAAAATTGGTTAAGGAATAGGATGCAGAGAGTAGTTGTTAATGGGGCTTCATCATTATGGACTAAAGTGCTAAGTGGGGTGCCACAGGGTTCTGTGTTGGGGCCGCTTCTATTTAATCTATTTATTAATGATTTGGAAGTGGGTATTGTCAGCAAGGTTTCTGTGTTTGCCGACGACACAAAACTTTGTCGACCATTAAAAACTTCAGAGGATGTGCAATCGTTGCAGGGGGATCTAGATAGATTATCACATTGGGCTGCTAAGTGGCAGATGAAATTCAATGTTGATAAATGTAAGGTGATGCATTTTGGACTTAAAAATACTTGCGCTACTTATACTATAAATGGCTCTGTGTTAAGTGAATCCCTGTTGGAAAGGGATCTTGGAGTTTTGGTGGATAACAAACTTAAAGGTAGCAAGCAGTGTCAGGCGGCAACAGCCAGAGCCAGCATGGTATTGTCTTGTATAAAGCAAAGTATGGATTCAAGGGAGGAAAATGTAATTCTCCCTCTTTACAAAGCATTGGTAAGGCCTCATTTGGAATATGCAGTGCAATTTTGGAATCCTGTGTACAAAAAGGACATCTTTGAAATGGAAAGGGTTCAGAGAAGGGCAACTAAATTAATAAGGGGATTGGGGGAGCTTGAATATGAAGAGAGACTGGAAAAGTTACAATTATGTACGCTGGAGAAAAGGCGCTTGCGTGGGGATATGATTACTGTGTATAAATACATTAACGGGCCATACAATAAACTATCTGGGGCATTGTTCACCCATAGAACATGTCAAAGGACACGAGGACATCCCTTAAGACTTGAAGAAAAAAGGTTTAGGCTTCAAGCTCGGAAAGGGTTTTTCACTGTGAGAACGGTAAAGCTATGGAACTGTCTTCCAGTGGACGTTGTTATGTCAGGTTCATTGGTCATTTTCAAAAAAAAGCTGGATGAGTTTCTGCAAACAAGGAATGTTACAAGTTACTGGTATTGATACATAAAGTAGAGTTGATCCAGGGAAATTTCCGATTGCCACTTGGAGTCAGGAAGGAATTTTTTCCCCCTTCATAAATTTGGTGGGGGTTTTTTGCCTTCCTCTGGATTAACAGTTAGGCAGGAAATGAGGATATTGCTAGATGGGTTGGACTGGATGGACGTATGTCTTTATTCAACCTCAAATACTATACTATACTATACTATGTACTGTTCAATGGATTTCTCTGTGTACTGCTCTATGCGTTGATCTATGGATTTCTCTATATACTGATCTTTGCATTGATCTATGTATTTCTCTATGCACTGATCTTTGGATTTATCTATGGATTTCTCTATGTACTGCTCAATGGATTGATCTGTGGATTTCTCTATGTACTGCTCTATGGATTGATCTATTTGTTTCTCTATGTACTGCTCTATAGATTGATCTATGGATTTCTCAATGGATTGATCTATGGATTTCTCTATGTACTGCTCTATGCATTGATCTATGGATTTCTCTATGTACTGCTCTATAGATTGATCTATGGATTTCTCAATGGATTGATCTATGGATTTCTCTATGTACTACTCTATGCATTGATCTGTGGATTTCTCTATGTACTGCTCTGTGCATTGATCTATGTATTTCTCTATGCACTGATCTTTGGATTTATCTATGGATTTCTCTATGTACTGCTCAATGGATTGATCTGTGATTTCTCTATGTACTGCTCTATGGATTGATATATGGATTTCTCTATGACTGCTCTATGTATTGATCTGTGGATTTCTCTATGGACTGCTCTATGGATGATCTGTGGATTTCTCTATGTACTCTGCTCTATGGATTGATCTGTGGGTTTCTCTATGTATTGCTCTATGGATTGATCTGTGGATTTCTCTATGTACTGCTCTATGGATTGATATATGGATTACTCTATGAAGTGCTCTATGCATTGATCTGTGGATTTCTCTATGTACTGCTCTGTGTATTGATCTATGGGTTTCTCTATGTACTACTCTATGCATTGATCTGTGGGTTTCTCTATGTACTGCTCTATGGATTGATTAATGGGTTTCTCTATGTACTGCTCTATGGATTGATCTGTGGATTCTCATGTAACTT